>BFEA01000161.1:1163209-1173467 GCA_003427395.1 Chara braunii | reverse complement strand
GGTCCGAACTGTCCGGGTCCGGTGATGTACGGGTGTCCGGTAATGTCCGGATCTCCGAACAGTCCGGACCTGTCCAGACACTGGTCTGGAAGACAGTCCGGAAGACAGTCCGGAAGTGTCCAGTGTCCAGGTCCGGGGTTATCATGGAGTAAACAATATATATTAATTACTTGTTGTGAATTCTTCTGTTCTTTTTTCTTTCATGTCAATGTGAAGAGGAGTTGATATTGCATGTGGGAAGGTGGCGAGATGTCAGGGATGAATTGTACATTGAGCATTTAGTTGCATTCTTCCAGAATTTTGCAGTTACTGTGTTTTTTCCCCTCCGCTTTATTATTTTTTCTCTGTAATGTGTAATGCTGCGCTACTCTGCTTCCAATTTGAGTTTTTTGACACCGTTGATGGACCAATGTTCATATAACAAGCCCGTTCCCCTCCGAGACAGATTGCCAGTTGTCCCTCGCGAGGGTGATACTGGGGTATATAGTCCGAAGCTTAGAAATTCGCAAAATACTAAAATAGCCATTGCAGCCACACACAAAACAGAAAACAAAAAACACAGAAAACTGAGCAAGGACACAGTGAAGCACACCAATGCTCAGAGGGACGTCACAAATGCAGTGTGTCTACTATCTAGCAATGTCTGTTGACAGCTATACGGTAACCTGGTTGTGATTGCAGATAGATCAACTGGAGGATGTGTTGAAGAAGGAGAAATTGGAGAAGCAGGAGGCTCTGAACAGGGCCAAGGATCTGGAGGCAAAGGGCGAGGCATTCAGGATGGCTGGGGAGAGATACCGGTGCATGCTCGATGAACTTACCAAGGAAATGGAGTCGACCGGTGAGACGTTGAACGAAGCCCTGTCGCAGCTGGACAAACAGGAAGAGTGTGGGAGAGCAAGACGGCGGCATGCAGAGTCCCGTTTCGCAGAGGCGCAGGAAATGAGGGCCAGGGCTGAGTGGGCCGAGGCAGAGCTAGAGAGGATGTACATTTGGGAGGGGCAGTGGGAACAGATGAAGCGGGAGCTGTACCATGAGAGAGAGTGCTTGATAAACGAGTTGACAAAGTGGCGAATGGCACAACAAGGGGGTGCTCGGCGTGCAGCTGCCGATGGCGATGTGAAAATGGCATGCTCTCTGGATAGACATACTCAGAGGGTAGCGGGCGGAGAGAGCGAAAGAGATTTGAAGCACGATGTGGGTGCAAATTGGATGGCAATGCGTACAGCAGTCGAGATATATGCACGCAGGAGGGAATCGAGGAGGACGGGTGGAAAGGGTGTGGCACATCACGTTTTAAAAGAGAGGCAGATGGGAATGATCAGGGACAACGAGCTGCGAACGTCGCAGCTGCAGAATTCCCATGGGGATGTGGGGCTAGGTTCTGGCGGTAACGAAAGAAGTGATTTATGTTATGCAGCAGAGGAGGGGAGCATTCGTGTTCAGACGAATGACACAAATTTAGTGGAAAGGATGGCACAGATGAGGTCGGAGTTGGCGGTCGTGAGCACGGAAAAGACGTTGAGAGAGAGAGAGCTTCTAGATAAGCAAGGAGAGGCTGAACGACTGTCTGAGGAGTTGGTACAAACCATGGAGGAGCTAACTAGGAGTCGACAAGAGGTGCACGCCTTGGCGAAACGTTTTGATGATGTTGATTTAGCAGTGAAGGAGCTCGAAGCTCTGAAAGCCGAGATGGCACGACTCATTCAGAAAGATGAGAAGAGGCCAGTGCAGCTGAGTGCAAAGGATTGCCTGTTACCTGAGCTTGGAGTGAAAGGCGACCATCCCAGTGCTGTGATGAGTCATTGTGAGGACCACGATGTTTGTTTGCAGCAGTGTGAACTCTGTGATAGGAAAACACAGTGTGAACAACATGATGATGATGATGATCATCATCATCATCATCATCATCATCGGGAACAATGGAGGTGTGAGAATTCAGTTGAATGCACGATACACAGAGGTGAACCTCAAGCTCAGTCAGGATTGAGAAATGAGGAGCACCATCTGACAGGTTCAGATGTGGCCAGGCAGCAGGATCAAGGAACTGCTTGCCAGGAAACAAAGGCGGGATTCGCCCAACAACAAGCTGTTTCTGTAGATAGTCAACGGAGTGAACGGGGCATGGGGGATGTACATGCAGAAGAAAAGGTTGAAGATGCATCCAGGAGACCGTCATCATCGGATGCACAAGGGGGAGAGATTAGCGGTGGGCAAATCGGGGAGGAGTCGCCGTATGAGGCAGAGGGAAAAGCTAGCAGAATGTCATCAGGTGTGGCGAGGCAGGAGCGGCTGCCGCAGAGAGATGTAAGTGCCGTGCTCACTGTGCAGTGTGGTCCTGGAAGAGTCATCGAGATCGCGCACAGAGCGAATGCAGGTCAAAAGGAAATGGCAGCTGTCGCTGGGAGGGCCATTGAGCCAGTAGGAAGGTGTCCCAAGTGTAGGTCTGTGGGGCCTTCGAAATGCAGCGAGGCCATCAAGAGACTGGGTGAGGGACTTGCAGGGAATGAGAAAATGATGTTTGATGTCGGCAAAATGATCGAGATGCTGAAAAACACACAACACCAGTTGGGGAGGATGGCTGAAGATTCCTTAATGCGCGTGGTGAAAATGGAAAAGAAGCTCCAAAGGAGTCACAGCTTTGACAAGGCAGTGGGGGACGGTCCACGGGCAGAAGCTTCCATATTGGAGAGGACACTCCGATGCAGTGAAGAGTGTGGTGAGGAGGTGGATGGGAATTTGGTGATGCAGGAGGAGAAAATGAGGGAGGATTGCCAAAGAAGTGAAGATTGTGGGACTTCCACGGAGGTGGAAGTTCATGAGCTATCTAGTGAGAGAAGAGAAGAGCAAGAAATTCAGCAACACGTTGCTGCGGAACAAGAGGATGCACGCACCGGGATCTGTGAGTCAGCTGTTACATCGGGGATGGATGTGGACAGCAGCATGACGAACGGAACGCAACAGAAGCCAACACATCATCCGCATGTAATGGGGAGCGAAGGCGTGAGGAAACACGTCGATGAAGAAGAACAGTATAAGAGGCAGCGAAACAAAGAGCTGGCAGTGGTCGATGAAGAGGTAGCAGACGGAGTTGAGGCGATCCAGAGGCTAAAATATAACCTGGAGGTCTATGTTGAGGTGCTCCTTTCACGAGAGAATAACATTAAGGATTTGAGGGACATTCTCGCCAGTATGGATGCCGCTGAGGACAAGGAAAAGGAAGTTGAGGTAGCAGACGACTTAGTGCTCAGACTGGAGAAGTGGTTTCGGAGGGTTGGAAGGGCGGAGGAGGGGAGGTCATTATGCAGCACATTAGCCAGAAAATCACCACGAGGCTCATTGTGTGGTGTTTTGATGGAAACCAACGTCAATGAAATGAGCAGGGAAGCTGCAGGAATGGGGCCTGACTACTACCTCGCTTGCACCGAGGAACAGGCGGAAGAGAAACAGCGCAAGCGGCAAGTCGCTGACAGCTCATGGATGAAGGGTATGAAGGATATGGCGAGGTGGTTCACCTGGAGGGGATTGGACAAAGTGCATATGGATGACGAGAGGGGGACGGAGAAGGGCGGAAACAAGGCCCGACATAGGGCGTTTGCAGATGCAAAGATGGCACACTCATGTTGTTTCGCTAACCATGGGAAGGCCGTTGAGGGTCAGCGGCCAATGAGCTCAAAAGAAGTGAATGAGATGCCAAGTGCTGACATGGATGCTGACGTATTTGTTGTAAGACAGGCCAATCATGTTGCTAGAGTCGGTGCCATTGTAGAGGAGACCCTCTTTTTGGCTCAATATGGAGCTCGGATTGAGGAGGTGGTTGCAAAGCTACTGCTGCAATTGGAGCTGGAAGAACTGAGGGCAGCCAAGATGATGCCAGTGGAGAGAGGGATTTCTAGGAGGTTGATGATCGCTTTGGAGAATTTACAAAACAGGGCAGAAGTAAAGCTCAATCTGGTAGAAAGGATGAAGAAGGCGATGAGCCCGGGAAAACGGACTGGAGCCCACACAAGGCAGAAGATGGTGACGAGAGAATGTGCTACAACAAAGTTAGCATCTGATGGATTTGCAGATTTTGAGGATGTCCACAACCCCGACGAGTCGATACATCTGCAGGTGGAACTTCACGCTTCCAGAAAACGAGCCGTAGATTTATCTAGGAAAACAGAACAGCTCGACAAGATGATTGCCGAAAAGGAGCGCCATGTGAAGGAGTTGATGGCAAGGCTGGATGAACTGAAGAGAGAACATGCCAGGCTTGTGGAGAAGGAAGAATGTGATTCTTCTGAGTCTGAGTTTGTAGAGGTCTGCACGGGCTCAAGAAGAGGAACATCTGAGAGTCTCGGACAAGGAAACGCGGTGAGAACAGCAGGAGCCACAGAGGAAACAATATGGGAACTTGTGGTGGGGGTCGAAAGCCAAAGTAAGGGTAGTGGAAAGAAGAGGAGACCTTCATGGCGGGAAGAGCTCCATGGACTCGTCATGGAGTTGGATCGCGAGAAATCGATGACTTGGGCCTTGCAATCGCAGGTTGAGGCATTGCGAAAGCAGGCAACGGATATGGAAGCTTTGTCCCAGCAGCCGTTAAGCATCATTGCAAGGCTTCAGGAGTCTTTGGGAATTTCCGAAGCAGAGATTGTGGAGCTGGTGGAAGTTGTGGGAAAGCAGGAGGAGGAATTGACGAGAGCAAACAGGGAAGCGGAGAGGATGCAGAGCGAGATGTCCATGAAAAACAAGGCGGAGGACACTCTGCTATCGCGGATGAAAGAGATGGAGGCAGAGCTTGAACGAAAGAGCAAGGAGCTGCTGGAGTTGAAGAAGGACATGCAGAGGCGAGAGAGCAGTCAGCAGCAAGATAGCCAGGGTTGCGACACGTTGTTAGAAGCGGGGAAGTCGTGTAGCGAAGGGGGAAGTCAGGCGCTGATGTTCAGGACGGATGCAGTGAGCATCGACGACGAAAGAGTCAAGTCCTTGGAGATGATCGAAGCCAAGATCAAGGAAAAGGAGGGACGGGAAATCTTTCTAGAGTCAGCGATCTTGCGGATGAAGGCCGATCTTCAATCCAAGGACATGGAGGTGACAAGGCTTCAGGTTGTGCTTGCAAAGACGCAGAAAGAGTGCGAAGAGCTCAGGATGGAATCGCAAAAGCAAGAGGATCGGGCATGGAAAATGCTGGAAATGGTCGAGCAGATCTCAGAGCTCTCTACCAAGGTGATGCACGCAGAGGCGGAGAAGAACAGACAGAAGCGACTTTTGTCGGAACTCGAGTACAAGTTGGAGACCATGGAGGCAAAGAAGGCTAAGACGGAAAGCAAAATGTTTGCCAGAAAGCTCAAGTACAAAGCTCTTACATGGGCTCTGGAGCAGCTGAAGAGGGAGATGGGGGACGTTAAGAGGGAAAGAGAGAGTATGGAGCTAGAGTTGGAAGAGACTAAGTCCGAGCTGCAACGGAAGACGCGGGAGATTCACTGGAAAGACAGAGAGGTGTATAATCTACGGGGGCGTGTGAATGACTTGGAGGTTGCTTTGGGAAGGAGCAGGGGAAGAGGATGGGCAAAAACAGACGCACCGGAGGAGTCTGCAATGCTCAGAAGGGTTCCAAGGGAAACTGAACCAGCTAGATGCAGGTTGGGCTTCAAAGTGGAAAGGGAGGGGCCAGAGGAAACGAGGACTCACATCGACCAGAGGTCTAGCGTACAGCCATTGAGTGAGAACAATGGCCTGCATACAACCGTAGCCGAATCAGGAAGGCCAAAGAGTGGTCAGGGATGAACGAATGCGCGCTGCAGCTATGTGGTTTAAGCTATGAAGTCAGTTGGCAACGTCATCTTCCGTCTGTCCTGTTTCACAAGCATCTCGATGCTGCCTTGCATTGAACCTGCATCACGCTGCCAAACCCAACTGGACGCCTGGCAAGGAGTCCTTCTGACTCTATGGCAGTCTATGCTACATAACAGAGCTGTGTGAGGAGTTGTCCACTGATGGCCTCTTGAACAGCACAGGGTTGAGGTGCACCTTTGCCAACGCAGAGGAGAGGACTGGATGTGGCGATTTACGCCGACTGCGGGAACAGATCAGGGAAGGATATCTGGCGTTAGCCAGCTGGAATTGTTAGACTAGCATGGGCTGGTCTATACTTGAAGGCAGGGCTTCGAAGGGGATCGTCTTTGAGGCGCAAACACAAAACCAACCTTCCTTCGCTGCGATGATTCATTCACTCCAACGAGTAGTGCATGGACGTCAATTAGCTGGTGGTTATGTCTTCTTGCCTATTTCATTTGCTAGCAATGGCCAATCTATCACGTTCTTAGTATTTGCATATCATGAAATGGGAAGGTGATAGACTATCACTTCCATCTATGTGGTCTGGTCACACAAGGACTCCCAGTTCAGGCTTCGTCGCCACATCTCTAGGTCGTTGAGAGGCCTTAGCCCTGCTGAGTCTCAGGGCGTTGCGCTGTCACGCCGGCGATGATTCGACACCAAGTAAGGGTTCACCTTGGAGGGCATATGCGTCTCTAATGGCAGAATGCAGCATAGATTGGAGGTTTGACGTAATGGTAGTGTGGATCGCTCTCTAAATCCATAACGGACAATCGTAATTTGAATATGACCATGGGACCAGGGGCCAAGGGACCATGAGACCATAGGCCTACGGGGGACCATGGGCCCTTGGCAGACTCATACCATGGAGTTATCTGTACTTGGACCAACTTTTAGCCAGTGGTCCTTTGGCATGTTCAGTGAGAAGGGGTTTCCTGAGACGTTGGGCTCGTTAGCAAGACCATGGGGGACCAAGGACCATAGGCCTATGGGGGACCATGGGCCCTTGGCAGACTCATACCATTGAGTTATCTGTACTTGGACCAGCTGTTAGCCAGTGGCCCTTAGAGCATGCTCAGTGAGAAGGGGTTTCCCGAGGAAAACCCCTCCTTCCCGAACATCCTCAAAGGGCTTGGACATTGGGCTCTTTAGCACGAACCTGGTATGTTCGCTGTTTCGGGAGCACCATCATTGAAGAGAGAGAGCGTTCGCTGTTTCGGAAGCACCATCATCGAAGAGAACGCGCACAAGTGATGGTCAGACACCATCTAGCAAGGATTTGACTTTGCACTCCCGACCCGTTTCCCTCCCTCGTCCTGTTTACTGGATGTACTGACTTGCCATTCAACTATGTATTTGTTCTCTGGTCCTCGACATCCATTTTGGTAGAGCATCATGATGATGGAATAGTTAGTCGTTGACTCATCAGCATCAGGCTGAGGAAAATACTATGGAGACATGTGTGCTTGTTCACTTGTCTGAGGTACGAGTCGTTGATCGTTGTAGAATATTTGACTGCCCCCCCCGAATAGATTGACACGAAAATAGGGTCATTTTTCAGCACGCTAACCTTCAGTTGATTTCCACCAGCAAGTAGGAAACCAATCCGCTGTGCAGCGTCCTTGTGGTGGGCGGTGCTCATGTCTGCTGCAAACACGTCTCGAGACAGGTTACATATCCAACCGACAACTTCCTCACCGATACCGAGCAGATGACGGTTTACGTCTTTCCTGATGCCTAGATGATCTGCAGTAAGTTCCTTTTTCTTTTTCCTTTTTCCTTGTTTTTTTTTTGCAGTGTTTTACTCATCTGCTTCCAGTGTAGTTCGAACTCAGGTCTGTATTTCAACAGTTCAGTCAGGGAGGGGGGGGGGGGGGGTACCAACTGAGCTAGGCCAGTTGGTATCTGAAGCAACTTTCGACGTTGTAAATATGCAATTCGGGTCCCCTGTGCAGTTGGCATAATTCTTTGGTGGGTGACGAGTTACGGGGCAATGTACGAGGGCCTTTTCAGCTTGGCCGCCTCAGCATCTAGTTGGAAATGGGAGGAGCCATTCTATATTTTATTCCCCACCTCGATGAAGACGATCTCCTGAAGATGTCTAGCTAGATCTGGCGTGATGCGATGATGATCCACAATTTTTTCACAATTCCGAATTCTTTGACAAGTCAAAGTTGTTCTTTGGCGATTCAGAATTCTCTGACGATTCAGACACTCTGTTGATACCCTGATCGTATCAGGGTTTTAATAGGACAAACTGGAATGCTTTGGTACAGCACTCAAAGGACAGACAAATGTGCTCGCTTCGCTGAGCTGGATATGTCCTACTAGAGGGGCAAGCATTGCTAGATAAGATAGCCCACAGCTAGGGCGCGTCTGGTCGTGATGTATGTATGGTGAAGCCAAGGGGCCGCATCTGACGGAAACTCTGATGAACCAGAGAGTTTGAACTGTCAAGCTCAGGCCTCCAAGCTGCAGCCAGAAAAGGTAGTAGCATCCACAAACATGCTCAGCTGTGCAGCACATGCAATCAGACGAGCATCTGGCAGGCTGGCCAGGGTGCCAGGCCTTGCCTTTGCATTCAGATTCATGATCCCCAAGAGGCAATCTCACCTTTCCTAAGGCCCAAGTTCTTGCCCAGATTCATGCTCTATTCTGCCTTTTGCAAGTTTCCATACGTGGTGGTTCTCTGTCTACCTCGGGACACATGCAGAAGGAGCATCTCAAGGCCACACCCCAAATAGCGGACCCGACCAACCGACGACTCCGACACACGGATCCTAGACAGCCTTGTGGAAAGCTTGCCTGTTTGACTGTCTTGGCCCAGTCTCTAGATAGCTGTTTTCAAGAAGGCGGCGCCCTGAGGGAGTCTGGTTCAGACAGCGAACAGGCTTTGCACTGCCAACGCAGCTGAGGTGGAAGAGGTGATAAGTGTGCTGAATTTCTAAGTATGTGAAACGGCGACTGTCGTGCGAAGGGGGGCATGATGGGTGTGTGATATCGATGAGATGGCACCTGACTGTAAGACAAGAGGATTATTTTACGAGTGATGAACCGAATGTGAGTTTCAGGGAGAAAGCGGGTTGTAGATACGAATGAGGCATGTCGTGTCGTGTCGTGTCGTGTCGTGTCGTGTCGTGGAGGAGTTATGAACCTCTGATCAGAAGGGGTTGACGAGATTGAGCATGACTGAGGCTCTATCTAGTATCTGCAACAACTTAGGTTTGTAATGGATGGATGGATACTGGAAGGCTTGGTAGGGTTTTTGTAGTCGTGGACGGATTTGCCCTGTGCTGAGTCTTCAGCCTTGGCCGGCGCAGGGAAGAGGTGTTCCTTGTTTTTTGTTTTTTGTTTTTTTTCCAAGGTGTTTTAACGTCGAAGTAGATTTGTCGAGCATGCATTCTTACTTCGAAATTCAAGGTTTGAAATCTTGTGGCCTTTTGGCTAAAAATAGATCAAGTGCAGTATCGGTTCTGATCAGTTTAATATCTGATCCGTGGTTCATCGGACCACAATATGATATTAAATCAAAAAAAAAAAAAAAATCATCGAAGCCGATCAGTGATTACTGTTTGTTTTTTTTTGTTTTTTTTTGTTTTTTTTTTGTTTTTTTTTGTTTTTTTTTAAATACAGGTCTTAACAGGGCCGGCTCCTCCGATTCTGGGGAGCCACAGTGTGTGGTTACTCCTCTTTTTTTTTCCTCTTTATTAAGAGCCTTGCGACCATAATCCCCCCGGAACCCATAAACTTTGATTTCTCACAAGGTGCTGGCAGAGTCATCCAATAGACACCCGCCCGTAGAACAGTGTGTTTGAAATGGTATCTGGATTCCAACTCGGGTCTGTATTTCACCAGTTCATAGGTGTACCAACTGAGCTAGGCCCATTGGTACGAGTCCGGTACGACAGTGTGGTTCCTATTCCACCATGAAGGCAAAAAATTAAAGATGAATGATATGATACCCCTCTTGATGCGTCCCCCACATTAGGACATGGGGAACCCTGAGAGCATTGATTGCTTCCCTCAGGGAAGGGTTGACTGTCATCAAAACCCATGTTCTGGTCATCCCACCCTCCAACCTATCCGCTCTCTGCCCTTGAAAAATAGCATTCCTGAAAAACAGCCAATAGCATCCCTCTCACTCTCCTCAAGAGCATCCCTCTCACTCTCCTCAAGAGCACACCTCTCACTCTTCTCCATGAAGACTGCCAGATAAACCCTAAACCAGTGTTGCACACGCCAACCGTCGGCGACCCCTGACTGGTCGGCACCTACCGGTCGGGGGTCGTCGGCACCCCGCAATTTTTTTTATTATTATTTTTATTTTTATTTTTTTATTTTTTTTTTTCCCGTCCAGAACCCCTAATAACCCCACAAACACCCCCATACCCACCCCAAATACCCCCATACCCCCCCCCAAACCCACAAACCGGCCCCA
>BFEA01000161.1:1120122-1131724 GCA_003427395.1 Chara braunii | reverse complement strand
CTCTCTCTCTCTCTCTCTCTCTCTCTCTCTCTCTCTCTCTCTCTCTCTCTCTCTCTCTCTCTCTCTCTCTCTCTCTCTCTCTCTCTCTCCCCAATAACACATTTCTCCCAAATCCTCCAAGACCGTTTCCGACTTTACGATCGTCTCCTTGCTTGTCAACGACCCATCCCCCAGCACATGCAGCGCGATGCCCTCGCAACTTTCCTTGCTATCTCATCTCGCACCGTCTGTACAACCACCAGCAGCTCAATGTGGAAGGACGGAGGGAGGGGTGTATATACTATTTATTGTGCCTGAAGGACAGAAGGCATGAAGGAGCAAGGCATCTGAGGGGAAGGGGATGGGATACTTCATGGGGACGGGAGGGAAGCTCGTAAATTACTTAAACGTGTGGTGGATGAAGGGGGAAATCCCCCGATGGGGACGGATAAGACTGAAAAATTTGATAGGGAGAATGGTACACAGCGGGGGGATGTACGCTTGAAGCAGACAACAGGGGGAGGGGCTGCGCAGAAGCGAGGAGAGTTCATGCTGAATGGAAGGGGTGTGGGATGTGGGGTATGTGAGAACTGGACATGAAAGCAGGAGAGAGGAGGAAGAGGAGGTGGTGGGGAGAAAGATGATGAGTGAGGGGTGCAGGCAATAGGAGGATGTGATGGATGGCTGCAATTGCAGGCACTTGGTGCAAGATACACAGTTTTGGTGGTGGTTTTGTTGAAGGGGCCACAGTTTTTTCAGTAACTTCCAACATCAATGCTTGCACATGGGCTTCAACAACGGACACAGCAGTAGGGAAGTTGGAGAAGAAAAAGTCGAATAGGTCCGGCCTGGGCGCCAAATTACTGGGCATGGCTGAGCATGATCTACTTTTGGGGGCAAGTGTGAGGGTGGTATTGCGCCCTCTTGCGACCACTTTTACCTCTTAGCGGGTGCATGCAGTGTGCTGCACAGCGTCAGTGTGGTGTGGGTGCCGGGTGCAGCACCAGGTTATGCCGACAAACCCATACAAACGTCTGGCTCTGTTAGCGTTTGAAAAACACTGGGCGGCCCTTTGCTGCTGATGTGCTGCGATTGTGCACGCAGTATTCAGAGTAGCACGTGTGTGCACACACGCGCGCATAGAGAGAGAGGGAGAGAGAGAGAGAGAGAGAGAGAGAGAGAGAGAGAGAGAGAGAGAGAGNGAGAGAGAGAGAGAGAGAGAGAGAGAGAGAGAGAGAGAGAGAGAGAGAGAGAGAGAGAGAGAGAGAGAGAGAGAGAGAGAGAGAGAGGTGCAGTTGTGTGTGTGCATGCATGGCATTGTAAGTCAACATGTTTTCAAGGTGATACACCTGTTCGTTTGCATTTCTTTCCTTCCTGGGATGATGAGATAAGTCCTCTTTTTTTCTTTTTTCTTTTTCCCAACTCCGTTACTCGTGCAAGACTGCAGTTATACTCGATAATGACTGCCGTGTCAACGTGGTGGTACTGCGTCATTCCTTCTCTGTTTCAAGAGTTTGAATAACTGTTAACTACCGTTGTTTCTTGTCCCCTTTGTTCCTGACGCGGAGTCTGAGAAACACTGCATTTTGTGTGGTTTCTTTTTGGAAATTGTCTCAACTGGACATTTGGTCAGAAGAGGATGTGCGCCCTACTTGTGCTTGTCTGCCAGTTGCATAGGGCACTGTGCTCTGCAGAGGAGTTTTTGAAGGGAATGCTTGAAAACCTCAGCCTCGCCATTGACGGTGCTTTGCTGAGACGAAAGCAAGGCTTGCTATGCATTCCTTCATGATGGAATGTTTTTCACGCCGCAATTAAGAGTGCAGCCATTGCTGCAGGCCTGTGGCAAAAGTCCGGTCCATTATTGTCCCCAGAGTGACCAGGTTCTTCCCCTCGGAGTTCGGTCCGAGGTTGAGCGGAGTACCTTCCCGTTGCCCTATTGCTCTTCCCTTCACTCTTGGGAGCCTCGCGGTCGGCATTCTCTTGATCGAGAGTGTGGAGGCTGTTGGCAGAGAGGGGACAAAAAAAAAGGAAAGCCACCAAGATGGTCAGCAGATGGAGGGAATTGGCGAGACGGGGCATGGGAGACGGATGCTGAATGAGGATGGGGAGAGGGGGGAAATTACTAAGTCAGGCAAAAAAAAAAAAAAAAAAAGTCGAAAAAGTAAGGCCAAGTGTGACCCAGTACTGCTGGAGAAAAAAACATGAGGACAAGGAAAAGGTGGTGCGAGGAAGGGTGCGGGAGAAGAGATTAAAATTAATGCAGTTTGTGCAGTCCAACCACCGAAGTGAAAATGAAAATATGGCCTATTAGAGGGGGGAGGAAAAATTCAGATGGCCAATATATATATATAGTGTGTGAAAAAGAAAAAGAAATTTAAGATGGGATTCATGACCAAAAAAAAAAAGAAAAAGAGGGAAAAAAAGTTTTATAGAGGTGGTGGATGTGAGGATTTGGCTGCCGAAGATATGTGGAGGGAAGTGGAATCAGTGGATTGAGGAAGGGGGAAGGGAAAAAAAAAAAAAAAAAGGGACATGCAAAAGGAGCCTCAAAAAAAGTGGAGTGTTGGGGAAAACAAAAGGCAAAGGGGAAAAGTTACAAAAAAAAAAAAAAAAAGTAAAAAAAAAAAAAAGAGAAAAGCCAAGGGGAAAAAGCTGGTGAAAAAAGTAGTGAAGGCCAAAGATTTAACCCCTCAGAAAAATAGGCCACAGAAGAGTATAGCTGGAGTTTGTCAGCAGATGTGAGGCAGGGGAAAGCATGAAATCATTATGGGCATGAAAGACTTTGGAGGCTGTGAATGGCTGGTATCGATGGGCATTGCGGCGGCGCTGCGCTAGTTTCCCGACCAGTTTTCATTATCCCAATGTGTTTGGGCGAGGAAGAGCATTCTCCGAGCTTCGAAAGGTACGAGTGTGAGGTTCGGTGTACTTGGGTCTATTGTAATTGCTCATTGCACAGAGAAAAAGGGGAATGGTCAGGATTGCGAAGATAAAGGAACGATCTTTTCTGTTGTTTTGATGTGAGAGAAGGCGGAATCGTTTCTGCTCGATTGTTTGTCTATGGTATGTTGCCTGTGCGGTGTGGTTTGTCCTAGAATACACGTCTCAGACCCACCGTCTTCACACGAATACAAAACAAAGCCCGGTCATTATCAAGGTATCTGGACGGAAAGTTGCCCCAAATACAGTTATTATAATGACCGGGCGTTGTATTCAGGAGGGGAGGTTGTCGGCAGGAACGGAATCAGTACGGAGGGGTTTGGCACTGGAAAGCAAAGCAGTGTTACGCGACGGTGCCGTAGTGCGAGCACGGGCAGAATGGCAAAGTGACAACCAAAGGGCTGGACACGGCGGCGATAAGCTGTAGAATGAATGGCATGGTTCAGGTCCTGATAAGAAGATTTTTGCGTTTGTGCTGCAGTTTTCTCACATAGACTGGAGTTGTAGATAAAAGGTCTGCTGCTGCTGATATGAAAAGCAAAGGAATATCGCTGTGGTGGCTATTGGCGTTAGACTACTCTAATAACAATATAATATAATATAAAGAAAATACAATTTAGATTTACCAGGCACACCATTAGCTTCAAAAGATGCATAATGAGAAAACTTTTCTTCTCTCTGACAATTACCTCTTCTATCGGAATGCTGCTTTCATAGAGGCATTTGTAGGTTTCTGACTGCTCGTCTCCTGGGGATGGCCGTGACTGAAACCACGTCTGTCATTTGTCGTGCGCGTTCTGCGTCTGTTTTCTTCTCTTCTTTGCTGTTTGCTAGTCCATGTTGAATGGGCTTGTCTCGGTGGAGCTCTGTTCCCAGTTGCCCGCGGGATTGGGAATGCGTGCTGGAGAGTGGAATGGGCGAATGTTGGTTGGCTGATTGTATATCATTGGAATCGGATAGGTTTTCATTTCCTTGTCGTGGATGACGCTGCAAGAGGTCGAAGAGCTCTTTGTCGTCTTATTGTGCAAGTAGTTCCCCGGCTGGGGGATGACCGAAGCACTACCGCCTTCCCCTGAACACAACGCACCCTCATTTTGGCTGTACCAGACCGGAAATATAGCTTGTATACTTTTCAGGGTGTGTTATGTTCGGGGGAAGACGGTAGCACTCGAAAGATGCAAAGCCGTCTAGCTGTACTGTGGTGCTCTCTCTGTCTTGAACATGTCTTCAAATCTCTTGCAGCACTGGATATGGCAGGCGGAATCTCAAACGTATTGGTGCTGAAGGGGTTCCGTGCACATTTTTTCACACTCGTGCCGATCAAGGGGAGCTGGTGTTTTCAATGTGGCTGTACCACTGACTCGGCGGGCGTACGGGGTGACGGTGATGTCTTTTATTTGTTTAGGGGGAGAGAAGTAGCAGCCCTTGCGTGAACAGTGGTTGTTGGTTTCTCGAATAATTTTTCGTAGTATGTCCTGTGTTGGTCCCCGGGCGGCTCGGCTGGGGGAAAGTCGCCCGGGTACCCTCCCGGGCAGGGTCGTGGGTGGTTCCAGCGCATAGTATTAAAACAAAAACAAAAAAAAATCCGAAAAAAAAAAAGAGTTGTGTAAAATTGCAATGCAAACGACTTTTGGTTGAAGGGCCACCTCAAAATTTCTTGACCGCTTTCCTGACCGGTCTGGTTTTGCGGGGCGACCCCCTCTTCCTTCTCCCCCCCCCCCCCCGGGCGGAACTGACCTGGGAGACCGCCCAGCGTATAGTATGTCTGCTTCTCTCTTGCTCTTGTATGGTTTCTTGGGTGCGCTTTGGCGAGCTTCGTGAGAAAGTCTCAGGCTTTCTCACCGTCTGATCCTACAGGATTACTATGAAGATGTTGAGTGGTGATCGATGTCTTTCTGACTCTTTCGTGTGGACTGTGCCGTGTCCAGGTTCGCGTATGTTGAGTTTATTGAGCAGGAAGCTGTGCCAAATGCTATGATGCTCAACGAGACTGAGCTCCACGGCCGCCAACTGAAGGTGCTTGATCTTACCTCACCGGATTCCACCAATGTTTTTATGCATACTGAAATCATAAAATGGTAGCGAGGACGGTTGCATTACTGGGTGTATCATGCTAGGAGTTTGTTCTTAAGAGGAAGGTTTCTTTTCTGTGTATAAGGGTGTATTATGCTTAGGAGTTCGTACGCGAACTCAAACCGTCAGTACATGGCCCCAGGCAACTGGAGAACCTGTTTTGAGCCTGTCCTAAAATTTAGGAGGCCGAGCGCGGTAGACAAAATGAATTGGCCGGTGGGCGGCCTCCGAAAGGGGCCCCGCGGTGGGCGGGGCTTCCGAAAGCGGCCTGCGGCCGATAGCTGACATGAACTGGTGCTGATTAAGCAGAGTTCTTAATTAGAACTTTGTGGTACCAGTCATGCCTTTATGCCTATTGTAGGCGAAGCTGTCTTTTTCAATGATTATGTTTCTTGGGTGGCTAATTGATTTATTTAGACTAGAGAACGATAGAGAGAGAAGCGACGAGTACGAGTTCTCCAAAGCATCCTTATCGTTTAGTTCATCCAAATCCATGCCTTATTTTTGCTTTGCTGGGAACTTTGGCAATCACCATTGGTGTTTATCTATGTACATCCATTCTTATACAGGAGGTACACTGTGCCTTAGTTAGGTTTAGGAATGATTTTGTATACCATGATGGTATGGCGGCGTTATGTAGTGCCTGAATCCACCTGCGAAGGATATCATGCATCGGTGGTTGAAATGGGACTTCACCTGGCTTCGGTAGTGTGACCTGCAATGCGACCAAGAAGAGAAGATGACCACGAAAAGAAGAAGACAGACTCAGGATTAGATTGATGTCTCTCCCGTTTTCTCTCCGATTTTGTCATAGTCCGGCTCTCCTGTTTACCGCGACAACAGCAATCCGTGAATGTATGAACGGAAATCAATGTCTGAAAGATCCGTATTAGGCTATGTAGAAAGATTGCAAATTTAGCCTCTCTCTCTCTCTCTCTCTCTCTCTCTCTCTCTCTCTCTCTCTCTCTCTCTCTCTCTCTCTCTCTCTCTCTCTCTCTCTCTCTCCACCTAGATGGCCTGGTAGGTATGGCATGTCATCCCTGCTAATAAGCACAGATGTTCAAATAGTACTAAGTACTACAGTACTACTGCGAAATTACTAAGCATCTCTAACCTCCTACCGCCATAACCTGCCAGCGGCGAACAGGTAAGTGAAGATGGTGGTGCTCCGTAGCCAGAGTCTTCCTCTGGGCTCTCCCCATCCCCTTCCGCTTGCGTGCTACGGTCCTATCGCTATAGCCCAGCTCAGGGGCCTACCTCCATAGCTAGGCACTCACCCTATTCCCCACCGTAGCCAGGAGCTCTACTCCATCTCACCCCCAAGTCGTCATTCACTGAGGTCACCTCTTCCCTTTCTTGACAGAGCAGCAGCAGCATGACTCCGAATGACCCAAAATTCTTGCACCGAATGACTTTGGATTTAGTCCCTCTGCCCGCGGGTACTAGCAGGTTATGGTAATAAGATGTTGGAACATCTGTCAGGCTCCTGGGCTCCGGTTCCTCTGCCCGCACGGGTACTAGCAGCCTCTACGGGTGGGGTATTATCAGCCTCTATCGGTACAGGCTGCTAGTACCTCATGGGCTTTTAGTCCCTCTGCCCGCAGGTAGTAGCAGCCTCTACTGGTGCTGTTGGGCAGCCTCTACTGGTGCTGTTGGGCCTACATTTCCTGCCTTTTTGGTGGGAACAGCATTGCAGACTGTAACCCAACCTCTGCTCCCAGTATCCGGAACTAAGTATGACTGGTGCTATCATTGCCAGCCTACTATCCCACCTGACTGTAGGGCCTCTCCAACTTGCTGGAAATCCCTATCGAGTCCTTGGCAAATTCTATATTTAATATTTAATATTTAATATTTATCCCTTGCTGACCTAAAATTTCTGGTAATCGACCCCCACTTGCTAACCGACCCCTGTCCAAAACACAGCGTGTAGCACAGGGTCAGCGCGGGGAGCACTGACATGGGTAGACGTACGGGCATACGCACATCATCATCAGCAGCAGGTCATACTGACCCAGAACAACACGATAAAACAGACTCACCCCCAGACATCTCAGCAAAAGAGAGAAAAAAAAAGACAGCAACTTCCTTCCTTAGGAAAGTGCGTATTTTTCTAAGTCTGTAATTGTGCGGGTCATTGCACAATGCTTTTTTTTTAATTAAAAAAATTGTACCATTTCTCGATTTATGTGTGTCATCCTTGAAACACCAGTACCTACCGGTTGTTGAGGCCCAATTCTCATTTTTGCCTGCACGGCAAGTGTTGCCGAGCCTGGAGGGGGCGGGAACCGATTTGGGATACTTTCTGGAGTGGCACTGGTACCGCCCGTCGTTTTCACTCGTGCAGCACCCTGGGCGTGGCGGCCGTGGCCACAAGTGCAGTCAGATACATTCTGGAGAGAGCAGCCATTGTAAAAAAAAAAACAGAAACGGGAAAACGACTATATGATATGATTACCTTGAATTCACATGTAGAAGGCCGCAATTGCAGGGAAGATACACTCTCGACTGTGCTTCCCGTGCTCTGCCATATGCATTCAGTTTTGGGCAGGCAGTTGAATGCTTCCCGTGAGAATCTCACGGGGAGTCAGCTCAGATACAGCCAAGATCTTTGGTCTTTTTTTTAGTTGCAAGGAAAAAAGAAGGAGAAAACAGGTGCACTACGTTATTGCCGTAGATTCAGGTGCAGCGGGCCGATAGTGGAGTCCGATACATGCTGGAAAGTGCAAGCCCGAGAGTGCATCTGCCTTTATTCCCCAACTGCCCCAAATCCTCTTCCTTCTTTGAAAAAAAAAGAAAAAAAAAGATGGAAACCGGGATTGCCTTGAGATTCACATGTAGGAGGTCGCAATTGCAGGGAAGATGCACTCTGGACTGTGCTTCTCGTGCCCTGCCACATCCGTCAGTTTTGGGCAGACAGTTGAATGCTCCCCGTGAAAAACGGGGAGTCAGCGCATATACAGCCAAGATCTTTGGTCTTTTTTTTAGTTGTAAGAAAACAAAAAGGAGAAAACAAGTGCACTACGTGATTGCCCCAGATTCATGTGTAGCGGGCCACAGATGCAGCTAGATACATTCTGAAAGTTGTAATAGTGGAGTGCCCCAGACGTCGTGGCAGACACTCCAACGATCCCGTTTCTAACGCGGAGTGGCCGAAGATACAGTGAAGATTGTTCCTTTTTTTTTTTTTTTTGCGAGACAAAAAAACAAAAGCAGGAAAACGCTGCAGGCCACAAGCGCGGGAACATACATTCAGAAAGCGTGTGGAGACCAGAAGTCGCTATTCTTTGCAGTTTTCTTTTTCTTCCGTCATTGCACCCGCGCATGTGGAAACACACGTGATGAACCCGTGCAGATTGCATCCCTGCGTCCTCTTCATTTTCGTTGGGCCCACCCACTCCCTCTGCCATCCCAGTACCCAGCCTGTGCCGAACCCCGAAAGTCGCGGCGCGTTAACGGCCGCGTCGTTTTTTTTTAGCTGGGCGAGGTACTGGTGGTTCCTTCTCTGTATCGTGCCAATTTTAACCATTGTCCCGAAGGACGGTCATTGCACAATCCTGAATTCTCTAAAAACTCAGATCTTTTGTCTAGAAAATAGGAGGAGAAGTCTCCACTGGGCATTACCCTCCTCACCTCCATACAATCGAGTTAATCTGCTTTTCTTTTCTTTTCTTTCTTTCTTTCTTTCTTTCTTTTTTTTTTTTTCCAGTTGATCTTCATCAAGTTGTGTGTGTGTTACTGTTGGTTCACGTGATGGTGCAGAAATCGAGAAATTGAGAAATGACCGAGAAATGACCGAGAAATGACCGAGCAATCGAGAAATCGAGATTATACAGGGAAAATTGGCATGGCGCCTGCACAATGATGACACGGAAATTGAGAAATGAGTTCAAATGACCGAAAATTTTCAGACAATGCGAGGGTGTCGAATCTGTTGGTTGATACAGAGCAGGACGGTGGCCATGGAAGTCGAAAAACTCTGAGGACCTGTGTAATGACTCACCTGCCGGGAAAAAAAAAAGAAACGAAAAGAAAGAGATGTATGTTTTGGGCAAATCCGTTCGTCCTTGTGTGATATACTCGCGTTCTTGCCTGCAGAAGATCAGTCAGGGATGGAGTGTGTGCTTTTTTTTCCTTCTTCTTTAAGAATTCTTCGCGAGGTGGTGGTCGGACTGGTGGGTGAAACAGGGCAGAGCGGGCTGTCTGTGAAAGGCGTTGCTGATTCCTCAGATGGCTTACAGCGGTTTCATGCCATTTGGATTGTTTTGTGGGAATTGCAGGTAATGGCCAAGCGGACAAATGTTCCTGGTCTCAAGGCCCGGGGTCGCTTTATGAGGTTCCCCACCCCTTATGGGTACTCGGGTTATCGCCCGAGGCGTCCATACCCATATACGCCAGTGCCGTACTATGGAAGTCCATACGGGAAAGTGCCGCGATTCCGGCGCCCAACCCGTTACAGGCCGTACTATTAGGCAGAACTGGATGACATCAGACGATACGATGGAACGGCGATTCTGCATCAAGTCGGTGTGAAAGCTGTTTAAACTTGAAAGAAGAACAAGCACCTGTGCTGTACCACGGAAGTCCATGTGGGAAAACGCTGTGATTCCGGCGCCCAACACATCTCAGGCATCTTACCATTGGGCAGAAGTGGACGGCAGTAGACAATGGAACAACCATTCCACGTCACGTGGGGGTGGAAGTTGTCGTTTGAAAAAGAGAAAAGTGCAAACAGCGTCATCAAGCGACGTGGCCTGAACATTTTCCTGGTTGGCGAGAGGGGGAACTCGGTGGGATCTATGTGCACAACCAGATTTGGATGGAGCAGTGGTGGTTGGCTTGTTCCAAGCCTGTGGAGGGACCAGCACACTCTTGTAAGTGGAGATTACGAGCGTTCTTGTCCTGGGATTTCTTGCTGTATTTCTTTTTTCTTGCCTTTTTAGGCCCTCCCTTCGTTAATACCCCCCCCCCCCCCTCTCTCTCTCTCTCTCTCTCTCTCTCTCTCTCTCTCTTTTTGTACTTTTTAGTACTTCTTACTCCTGTTAAAAGATTTCTTCTGGCAGGCAATGGGTCGTGCTAAACTGCCTTTGGTACTTGCGCTCTGGCTGGATGGATCTCAGGCTTAACTGCCAATAAGCAGATCACGGGTTCAATCCTCATGCGAATGTTCTGGATGATGCAGGACCGCGCTTTCTGTAAGTGAACTATGAAGAAATCCTCTTCATGTTTCTCGTGCAGGTCGGTCGTTAGCCCGCTCGTGGAGTGGTTGTTCTAGTCAGGCGCAACCCTCAGCAGCGATAAGTGTTACATTGGAGAGAGAGGGTCCCGCCGTCGGTGCGTACGAAGTGTGATGCCAAGCAATTGAACGACCGTTTGGGCAGCAAGTTTTGTGGTTTTGTATCAGGTAGTGTGTGGTGATGCTGTCCCTTTTAGTGTGTGGTGATGCTGTTTCTTTGTGGGCATGGCCTTTTTTTATCTTTTGTGTTCGCCTTGGGCTTGGGGAAGACATCTTAAGCTTTCCCGGCCCCTCCGACAACATGACTGAGTAGCGTCTTTGCGTCTTTGTTGTTTTAACATCAACCATCAAAGAATGTGTTTGAGATCAAATCAGACGATTCATCGTCGACAGAAAAAATGTTGGCGAGGAAGAAGTCGGCAGCTAAAGAAGAAATATAAAACTGGCCAGGTATGTAGCGCATGTATGTAGCTCCGCTTTGCCCTTTGTGCTATTTTTGGCTTGGCTTGGCTTGGCTGATCTTCAATTTCACTGCGGATGTAATGCCCCGAATGTTTGGATCTGCTAAAGTGTGTGTAGCCGCTGTCTGTGACGATCTATAGCATAGTCGTATAACACGGTGGTGGTCTGTCCAAAAGACATCACAACTTGAAATTGTGGAAAACATGTCTCATCTATGTTTGGCTTTCATTCCCGATTGGCGGCATTAACACACTGTTGATGTGGACAGTGGAGAGTAACGAACCTGTTGGGCGGTTTTTTTTTATTTATTTATTTATTTATTTTTTTTTTGCGTGTGCTTTGCCCAGGTCCATATGCTCATCTTCGCATACCCTTGTGCATGTTCCTAGGGGCAGTTTTTTTTTTTTTTTTTTTTAATCCTAGGGGCAGTTCTAGATCTGTTGGTAATCTGATTCATTTACGCAATGGGTTTGCGATTGCAGCAAACCGTTTGCAATCTGAGCAATCAATGCCATTCAGGGGTTTTGTTGGGCGTAATGGAAGTGTAAGACTGACAATTGTATGATGTAAAGGAGGTATTGATGACTTGGGGTTGTTAGGAAACCTGAGGGATGTGAGCATTCGTAGGACCTCTGTGGCAGCCTACTGCATGAGTAGGTCTTTAAACCACCAGTTCACCCATACCTGTTTTGAATATCCCAAAAATCAATTTGCCGAGCCTGAAAGTGCGCGGGTACTGGCCTCTTTGTGCTGGACCTGCTGCAAGCTGATGGAGTGAAAAGCAGGCCGTGGGTCGTTTTTTGTTTTCAATTTTGTATCTCGTTTTTTATTTTTACTCCGTTTTCACTCATGTGCCACGCCAGTAAGGCTGAAGAATAAGACAAAAGGATGAATTGCATGGGCTGAAAAAAAAAA
>BFEA01000161.1:1087752-1099229 GCA_003427395.1 Chara braunii | reverse complement strand
AACACAAAAAAAACTTTTTTTTTTTTTTTTTTTTTTTCATTGCCAAACAAATGAAGAAAAGAACGCTAAAAAGAAAAATAAAGTGCTCTTCTCACACATGGTGTCTGCTCCAGGCGGGGTGTCAGATGTCAGGGTATGTTTCACTGACCATACTTGTGGCAGTCAAGACGACTGCATGTGGGCGGGCGCGCAGAACACATTCATTGACAATAGTATGAGGCTTCCGTGAAATGGACTGCAGTACACGTTGCTCAGTGGTTCTGACGGAAATTCTCTTGGCGAAGGAGGACAAGAATAAAGAGATACAAACAAACTACTGCAAACTCTCAATTTTTTCAAAAAAAAAAAAAAAAAAGAGTAACTCCGTATGCCATTTGCTGTAGGTGAGGGGATCGAACCCTTCAAACACCTCCCCAAACCACAATCAATTTCCAGCAATGACGTCATTCGTCTTTGCCTTCGCCGTGAATGAGACGTGCGTGATTTCATGAACCAAAAAAAAAAAACCATCCATTTCCCGCTCTTAATTCACAAAAACAGGCTTACCGTAGAAAAAAAAAAAAAAAAAAAAAAAAAAAAAAAAAAAAAAAAAAAAAAAAAAAAAAAACAAAAAAAAACAGACAGGCTTACCGCTGATTTCCTGCCAAATCCACGATGCCTGACAGTCACACACCTTATACGCTGATCCACATACATCGGTAGTGGGATCCTCCGCCAGGAGGGAAATCCCACTAGCCATGTATGTGGATTAGTGTGACAGGTGTGGGACGGGTGAGGGACAGGTGGGTGGCAACGTGAAATAGGGAAAATGAACGCAAAAAAAGAAAAACATTTCATGACCAAACAAATGAAGAAAAAACTGCTAAACAAGAAAAGAAAAGAAAAGAAAAGTGTTCTTCTCACAGATGGTGTCTGCTCCAGGCGGGGTGTCAGATGTCAGGGTATGATTCACTGACCATGGTTGCGGCAGTCAAGACGATGCATCTGAATGGCCAGACGGACCATATTCATTGACAATAGTCTGAGGCTTCCAGCTGATCGGTTGTTCTGACAATATTTCTCTTTGGCAAAGGAGGGCAAGTGTAACTCCATACAGAAACCCCGCTGAGAATCCTAGGGGTATCCATGACGTCAGCCGGATGCCCACCGGCCAATGATGTGTGGATAAGTGTTCCCGCCCTACAGAAACTTGGCAACAGGAACAACAAGCATGCCTCCCTCTTCGGCCAAGCGCTGGTCATTAATAACGTTGTTTTTGCAGCCCTGCGGTGCAAAAAATCGGTGCTTTGGCCGTTGAGCAAGGGAGCATTGAGGAGACTTAGGAGAAAGGCAGCAGCCTTCCTGCGGAGGGGGGATAGTGAAAACAACAAGGCTATCTGTAGGGTAGCGTGGGATTCAATCATCCAGCCCAAAGCTCGGGGTGGCCTGGGGATCATCGACCCCGCCACACAGACTCAGGCATTGTGACTGCAATGGGTGAAAAAACTGATCTTCACACCCTATAGCCCGTGGTGCATAATGGCCTTAGAGCACTTAGCTCGCCTGGCTCCACCCCCCCCTTCGAGGAGTACACCCCTTGACCTGGCTGGAGGACCGGTTTTGGACAGTCCCGCGCAAAATTCTACGGAAGGGAGGCGAATGGGAATGGGTGAACCAGCCAAGGGACAACCGTTGGCCATCACTGTTGGCCGTGTGGAGGTGGCTTCCGCTCCCAGACAACCCCCCCCCTCCTCCCTTCCGGACCGTTGGGAAGAGACTTACCGTCAGCCTTTGTTCGGCAATCGATGGATGCCAGACCAAAGGGGCTGCATCAGGGTGAGCTCGGCTCTGCCATGGAAAAGTTGTGTCAAAAGAGGAGTACTCAAAATAGGGGACCTTTGGGACCAGGAGAGACAACACTGGAAAACAACGGACCAATTACAGGAAACTCCGAGTCATTGTTACCATGCGGAAAAACACTTAAACGATCTGATTGAGACCATCCCACTGGCATGGTACCGAACCCTCAAACAAGGACCGTCCTTCATAGAAGGAGATTGGGTGGCAACCAAGGAGACACCGCCACGTATTGGTCAGGTCCATTTGGTAGACCCCCAAATGGTCCTGGTGGAGCACTATGCTATAACACGGTTGGGGACTCTTGAGGGAAGCAGAGCCCCCTTTGAATGGGTAGAGAAGAGGTTGGTTTACCGGATCCGGGTCAAGGAAGGGAAAGGGGAGAAGGTATCTTGTCAACCACAATGGGCTGTCCACGAGTTGGCCCTGGACCCAGTGGAATGGATTTGGCTGCTCCCCCAGAGCAAGGGGGGGGGGCCCAAAGCAGGTCATACAACCCTCCACCGTATGTCAGTCAAATCCGCTTACAGAATGTTTAGGCCCAAACGGTGCCTGAGGAATGTGATTATAGATCACTGAGCCAACCAGCTCAATAGGAACCGCTCCCTTTTGAGATGGATCAGCTGGTTCAGAGACCAGAAATCAAAATCTGGGAAAATATATTCCCTGCAGTGGTAGACAGTGCACGGCTGCCTACCTACTAGCGACTGGTTGACTGGTTGATAGATCGCACCAATCTGGAGCAGCGAGGCCCGAGGCTGCCATGGTGTCGACGATGTCTACGAATGTTCCCCGTGCACAAGAGGGCAGAGACTATTGAACATATTTTTATGCAATGCCCAATAGCACAGCATACGTGGAGATGGTGGGACCGTATTTGGCAGAAGATGGGGACTGACATCCCCTGGCCATGGTCATGGCGGGCCATCTTGGCCGGCCATTGGCCTGAGGCAGGAGAAGGCTCGACTTTCGTTGAGAACATGTTCTGAGTGAAGACGGTAGCCATATATATGGGAGAAAAACTGACTTTTTCTTGTCGTTTCCTCCTGGCTATCACTGCAGGAGGGAGATCCCACTACCTTCTTCACCCGAATAGAACGCCCGGTCATTATAGTCATATCTGGACTGAAAATTGCACCACATACGGCTATAATGATCGGGCGTTCTATTTGGGTGAAGACGGTAGCCATGTATATGGATTAGTGTGACGGGTGTGGGACAGGTGGGGGACAGGTGGGTGGCAGCGTGAAATTGGGTAAGTAAACACAAAAAAAAACTTTTTTTTTTTTTTTTTTTTAAACTTCATGCGGGGTGATACGAGGATCCCCTCTAAGCATATCCCACCTTTTGAAGACTCCATCTATTGGTGGGGAGCTGCAACTGCTGGAAATCTGGTCCAGCGTCCCAGTACAGAAATTGACATGCTTATCCAACCATTTTTTTTCATTGCCAAACAAATGAAGAAAAAACTGCTAAAAAGAAAAATAAAGTGCTCTTCTCACACATGGTGTCTGCTCCAGGCGGGGTGTCAGATGTCAGGGTATATTTCACTGACCATGGTTGTGGCAGTCAAGGCGACTGCATGTGGACGGGCGCGCAGAACATATTCATTGACAATAGTATGAGGCTTCCGTGAAATGGGCTGCAGTGCACACTGCTCAGTGGTTCTGACGGAAATTCTCTTTGGCAAAGGAGGACAAGAGCAACTCCATATGCCATTTGCTGTAGGTGAGGGAATCAAACCCTCCCAAACACCTCCCAAACCACAATCAATTTCCAGCAATGACGTCATTCGTCTTTGCCTTCGGCCCTTCGCCGTGAATGAAACGTGCATGATTTCATGAACCAAAAAAAATGGTCTTGATTTCACACACATTTGGGACCGCCACAGGACCTCCACAACAACAACAAAAAAAAAAACCTACCAATGGGAGAGCAAAAAAAACATCCCTTTCCCGCTCTTAATTCGCAAAAACAGGCTTTCAAATACAAACAGAAATTATTATGAAATGGGAACAATGCAAGGAAAAAGTACAATTCTTATCCTCGCATAAAGAAATACTTCAACACATCCAACGATTCAACCAATGCTGGCTAGGAGGAACCCATGGGGGAAAGATAGGGAAGGTTAAATGGGAAGGGGCAAAGAGAAGGGAAGAAGAGGAACTGAGAAGGGATTATTGTCTGGCTTTCAATGATTGGACTATGATAAAACCAGTAATCCCCTTACGACCACTATCGGATTTTCCAGACCCCTTTCCACCCTCAGCACTGAGTATGGTCTCAAGGGCTTGGTATGGGTATGATTTATGAGACTAGGGTTGTTCCTGTAAAGCAGGAAGGATAGAAAAAATTGGAATTGTGCTAGGGTGATATTAGTAGATCTGGCGCCCCTATGGGGTGAAGAGGCACATTACTATTTGGTTACTCCGGGTAGACTGTGAGGACCCCGGCCTCAATCATCTTTTGGTAATATGAGCCTTGGGCACTGGGCCCTGTTTGAAAATAAAAATTAAAAAAAAAAAAAAAAATCACAAAAACAGGCTTACCGTAAAAAAAAAAGAAAAAGAAAAAAAAAAGGCTTACCGCTGATTTCCTGCCAAATCGACGATGCCTGACAGTCACACACCTTATACGCTAATCCACATACATAGGTAGTGGGATCTTCCGCCCGGAGGGAAATCCCACTAGCCATGTATGTGGATTAGTGTGACGGGTGTGGGACGGGTGAGGGACAGGTGGGTGGCAGCGTGAAATAGGGAAAATAAACGCAAAAAAACATTTCATGACCAAACAAATGAAGGAAAAACTGCTAAAAAAGAAAAGAAAAGTGCTCTTCTCACAGATGGTGTCTGCTCCAGGCGGGGTGTCAGATGTCAGGGTATGATTCACTGACCATGGCTGCGGCAGTCAAGACGACTGCATGTGAATGGGCATACGAACCATATTCATTGACAATGGTCTGAGGCTTCCTTGAAATAGACTGCAGTGCACACTTTTTTTTTTTTTTTTTTTTTAATTGCTCCAATCTATTCATTCGKGGGGAGCAGCACGTGCTGAAAACCGGGTCCAGCGTCCCACATGAATTCTTACAGAACAAATGAGGTGCCGGGCCATTACCCGGCTTGATCGGTTGTTCTGACAATATATCTCTTAGGCAAAGGAGGGCAAGAGTAGCTCCATACAGAAACCCCACTGAGAATCCTAGGGGTATCCATGACGGCAGCCGGATGCCCACCGGCCAATGATGAGTGGATAAGTGTTCCTTCCCTACAGAAACTCGGCAACGGGAACAACAAGCATGCCTCCCTCTTTGGCCGAGCGCTGGTCATTAATAACGTTGTTTTCGCAGCCCTGCAGTGCAAATCGGTGCTCTGGCCATTGAGCAACGGAGAATTGAGGAGACTTAGGAGAAAGGCAGCAGCCTTCCTGTGGAGGGGGGATAGCGAAAACAACAAGGCTATCAGTAGGGTAGCATGGGATTCAATCATCCAGCCCCAAGCTCGTGGTGGCCTGGGGATCATCGAGCCCGCCACAGACTCAGGCATTGTGACTGCAATGGGTGAAAAAACTGATCTTCACACCCTATAGCCCGTGGTGCATAATGGCCTTAGAGCACTTAGCTCGCCTGGCTCCACCCCCCCCTTCGAGGAGTACACCCCTTGACCTGGTTGGAGGACCGGTTTTGGACGGTCCCGCGCAAAATTCTACGGAAGGGAGGCGAATGGGAATGGGTGGACCAGTCAAGGGACAACCGTTGGCCATCACTGTTGGCCGTGTGGAGGCGGCTTCCGCTCCCAGACAACCCCCCCCTCTCCTCCCTTCCGGACCGTTGGGAAGAGACTTACCGTCAGCCTTTGTTCGGCAACCGATGGATGCCAGACCAAAGGGGCTGCATCAGGGTGATCTCGTCTCTGCCATGGTAAAGTTGGGTCAAAAGAGGAGTACTCAGAATAGGGGACCTTTGGGACCAGGAGAGACGAGACTAGAAAACAACAAACCAATTACAGGAAACTCCGCGTCATTGTCACCATGTGGAAAAACACTTGAAGGATCTGATTGAGACCGTCCCACTGGACTCTGGGGATTCCTCACAACTCTTCTTAGATGGCTTCGATGCTGTTATATTCAGTGACCTGCGGTTGTTCGATGCCAGAACAACGCTGGCAGGCGCTGGGGTGTTGCCCTGTGACCTGCTGATGCAAGAGCGTGAGGCCTGGTAGAGAGATCTGGGGATGCTTTGGGGTGGGCATCCCACGGGACAACTAAGGGTTGCTGCTGGGACGACGCTGGTCGGAGCTGGGGTGAGTTGTGTTGCCCTGTAACCCAGCAGGCTGTGAGACCTGGAAGAGCTCGGCAGGGAGTAGGACAGTATTGGAGTGCTTTGGAAGGGTTTGTCAGGGATTTCAAGGGTTTTGACCAATTGTAGGACCTATGAGGTCTATTCCCATGTTTTTCGTACTGCTCAGACGTTTTCTCAAGATACCGAGGTGAGTTGGAGAAGGAGAAGGTGGGATATTACGCGTCCAACTAGTAAGGGAGCTAGCTGGTAGGACGGGAATAGGGTACAGCAGCAGTGGAGATGGTGGCTCTGCTGCAACAAGTCTTGCCGGAGTGGGGTACAGAGGACTTTTCTTTCTTTTTTTTCTTTTTTTTTTTCCTGCACGAATAGCTCTATCCCGGCGGTGGTAAAAGAACCTTCAGGATTGAGGGTTTATCTATCGGGCTGCTCTATCTATTGGTGGGGAGCAACACCTACTGAAAACCGGGTCCAGCGTCCCATTGATAATTTGATACATCTTATAACATGAAGATCGCTGTTTGTTGTTTCCTGCGGCTGTGGGCTTTTCTCTTCTCAGACTCGGGTCTCCGTTGTCCCATGGAGCTGCTAATGATTCCCCTCCCTTCTTAGAGCACTCCGTATTTGTTAGCCCAGCCCTGGTCAGCAGCCCCCCATTAGAATGCCTGACCTATTTTATCCCTTGAACCCCTTAAACCCTATACCCTCTACCCTCTTCAACCTCATACACCCAACCTTCAAACTCCTTGAGTCCAGAAGCTCAGACTACAGAACTCGCCTTCCAAGACTATACTTAGGTAGGCACTTCAGTGTAGGATGGGTGTCAGTGAAGTCATATCTCGTGAGACACCCTTAATAGCTCAAAATTGACAAAAGTCTGGTGTGTGTGGTACTTGTGTAACCGGGATGACTGGGGTCCTGTAGTGCAGGACCTGGTAATGTCTATTCTGACTTCAGGAAGACGGTCCAGTATCGAATGCATCCCTTTGCCCAGTGGGGATCGTATCACCGCCTGGGCCGCAGCATGACATATTTGCCCGCTGTTTGTAGTTTAGTTGTCCAGTCGATCCCCATTTATCACCACCGCCACCTGCTCCTGCTCTCTATTTCTTATGGTGGGCTACTACCGCTGTAGTGCACTGCCCTTCCTCCGCACTCTTTCTCCCCCGCATTGTGACCTAGATCGAAGTGCCCCCGTTCCCCTTTCCCCTTGCCCCATCTTCTCTCCCTGGCAATGGGCATCCTCCGGTGCCGCTGTGGACTTGATAGTGATGACCTTTCAATGCCGTTGCAGGAGTCTGCATGGGAGGGAGAGGGGGGAAGGTGGGGAATTATATGAAATGGGGAGGGGAGGGGAGGGGCGTGGGGAAGGAGGGTCATCAGGCTGGGGTGGAGCAGCCAATGGGGTGTCCGATGGCATTGGGGGGTTGGCGGAGGGGTTAGAGGGGGAGAGGGCACTGGGAGTTGGGGGGGGGTGAGGGGGTCGGTGGTGGAGGCTGTGATGGGGGAAAGGCCATCCTGAGCGAGGGGAGGGGTGATTGGGGGCCAGCGTCCCCTCGGGTCTGGGTTGCTGAGCTTGTTATTGAGGGCATTAACACCATTTCCCCTTTTGTTTGGCCTGGTAGAGAGGTGGGAAAGTTGTCAGGCGGACGGAAGGACCATTGGTTCTCTTGTGCTGCCCAGTTTTTCCATATTAACTTTCCATCATCCTGCACTTCTGCTAACTTTCCGTGGAGATCGATCCAGAGCTCCCGGAAGGCCTGGATGACATGTTCTTTACTTTCTCTGTCCGGGCTTGCGGACAGTACTTCAACTAATTTCCTGTTGGCTTTCAGCAACTTTGTCCGGAGGACCTCCGCCAGCTCCGCTTTAGCTTGGTGATAGCCAAAGGCTGCATCTTAAGGTCCCCCTGAGCATCTCATTCGCCATATTACCATTAGTATTGCCAGCCGCATATGTCCAAATAGGTTTCGTTGGAATGGGGTCCAGGCTGCGGGGTGGTTTCTTCATTTTCCCAAGAGGATGAGTGCTATGTCCCAGTGAAACACAGTGCCTGTGAGGGCATGCCACATCGCGTCCCACCATTGTCAAACCCTGATTGCCTTCGGGCATGCGAGCAAACAGTGTTCCAGGTCAGCTCTGCGACTTTCGGTACCGGACCCGCATTGGGAGCAGATAGGGGACAAGACTCCTGTTTGTTCCAAGCTAGACTTGTAGGTCACCCAATCCGGAGTCAGAAGGCAGCGGTGCGTAATTTGGCTTTGCAGGGCTCTATGGGAGGTGGGCATTATGTGTGCGTAGGTTGTCCACGGAATATGTCGCAATTTGTCCTTTTCTACCGGGGAATCCCTCTTCCATCTCTGTTGAACTATCTGTGTGGATGAGAGCAGGACATGGGCCCGCTTATATCCCTCTTTCGCTGTGTATTGCCAAATGGGGGTGGGGTTATAACCCCCCCATTCCCACTCTTCCGGGTCGAAGGGAAGTGCGTATATTGGGATGGACATTTCGTAGGCATAGTAGCCTGTATCGTCTGTCCCCACCACTCTAATTCTGGTTAGCTCGTCCGCCGCAATTGTGCAGTCCAAGTTCGGGACCCTTTTCAGAGTTGCCCACCTCGTCTCTGGCACGTCAGGTACGCATGCATGCGTTGTCACGCCTACCTGTGTAACATGGACCACCCTATAAATGGTCATGGGGATGGGGTTCGTGCTGGCCCGGGTGACCCATTCTAGGCTACGCAGCGACGGGCCTTCCCGTAGGGCTTCCACCCACACGAGCGGGATCGCCTCTCGAAGCTGTTCAAGTTTATCGTGAATATTTCGTAGAGTTGGCTGCAGTTGCTGTGCAGTCTTCCACGTCCCTGTTTGGCAGTCTCACAGATCCTCAATTGCGAATATGCCTTTTCTTACCCATGTGAGTCAGTGGGAGTCAGTGGACAGGGTGAAGGAGTGGCCAGCATTGTCGCATATGTGCGGGTTCCCAAACAGTGGTTGTCACAAAATGTTTTCTGTCCTGTTTGGGGGGGACTTTTGGGTTGGGCCCATCTTCCTCCACAGGCCCAGCATTGTTATCCACAGCAGGTCATATTTGAGGTCCCATTTGACGCTGTTTCGATCGGAGTCATCCCTCGTATGTCTCGGGGGGCTTGGTAGAGACCAAGCCTTGTTTGTCAGTCAGCTTAGGCGGTGAATCGGGCGATGGGGGGGGGTTGGGGGTGCAAGGTTAGCCAACAATATGTAAGCGAGAGGGAGCCATGAGAGGTCATTGGCCATCAGGAAGCGGGTGATAATTTTGAACATTAGAGCTTTGATTTCGTCCCCCGGATCCAGTTTGCCAAGGCCTCCCACTCGCTTTGGTTGGGTGACAAATTTTCATGCAACTCTTTTGATGCAACTCGTGTTGTTGTGGTCATTTTTCCAGAGATAAGTTGACAGGGCTAACCTCAGGTGCGTTAGTTGTGTCTTAGGGATTTCCCAAAATGCAGTTTTATACCAAATGGTTGCAAGGATTGCGTTGTTAATCGCGAGTGTCCTCCTTACTAGCGATGTATGGAGGTCGTCTCATTTAGCAAGTCTTTGCAGGGCAATCTGGACCAGCGCCTGACCATGGTCCGACGGCGGGCCCAAAGTTGTCAGTCGGATCCCCAAGATTGTGATTACCTCCTTTTTTTGCCTCCAATTGATTGTCGGGTCTTCTGGGGGATGTGAGTCGTGCGGGGACAACCACCACCCTTCAGTCTTAGTTCCCAGTTGACCATCATACGAAAGTGTGGATTGTATCCGTCAGTGCTTTCAATAAAGCATCAGTGGCTCTGATGAGAACTGTCAGGTCGTCAGCAAACAGTGATGTGACTGGTACCATGTGCGGGGGGACTTCAGGCATGCCTATGCGTTCGATTTCAGGGTTGGCTCGAATCAACGCCGCCAGTGCTTCCATTATGAGCACAAAGAGTAAAGGGGCCACTGGATCTCCTTGTCTCACCGAGCAATGAAGGCCGAATGGGGCAGACAAGTGACCGTTGACCATGATGTTGGTTGTTGCTGACCTATGCATGATGGACACCCACGATCTTAATGAGTCTCCGAAGTTCATTTTTCGTAGGCAGCAGTCCATGAAATCCCAGTCTACATGGTCATAGGCCTTTTCAAAGTCAATGAAAAGGATTGCGGCCTCCCTTTGGTGTTACCTCGCATATTTGATGGTCTCATTCACCAGGAGCACGTTGTCTTGGATGTTGCGTTGCGGCATAAACCCATTCTGGTCCTGGAAAATCAGGTGACTCATGTGTGGGAGAAGACGATTGGTCAGGGCTTTAGAGACCATTTTGTATGGCAGGGGAAGGAATGTGATCAGTCTATAGTTCGGGACATCCGTTTTGTCTCCTTTCTTATAGAGGAGTGTGTTAACCCCTTGACCGATCAGTCCCCCAAAGGTCCCCTCTGACTGGACTGCCTGTACATAGGCTTGTATACTGTCCTGGAAGATTTCCCAGTAGGAGATCCAAAATTCCTTGGGGAATGAATCAAGTCCCGGGGTTTTCTAATCCTCCATTCCCCTTAAGGCTTCCAACAACTCTTTCATAGATAGTGGCACGTCCAACAGCTGGCGTTGGGCCGTTGATAGCATCACTGGAAGGTTGTGGAGCATCTTGTGTCTCGCCGAGCAGCTGATCCTGTCCCCATTGGCCAGGTTCTGAGGTATACAACTTTTGATAGAATCGGGCTGCATAGTCGACGATGGAGTAGGCATTGTTTGCGTCTGGCAGGGATTGGTCGAAGGGATGCCGAAGTGAGGGCACCGCCACCTGCTTGGCTCTGGCCTTTGCCTTCCGGAAGAAGGTCTTCGCCATTGTGCCATCCGTGTCCTGTCTCTTTATGCGTGCCTGGATTCGCCACGCCTCAGATTGTGCTTCTAGGTATGTTTGCAGGTGGTCTCTAGCAGCCTGAAGTCTGTGGTGTTTGAGTCTTTTAGGTGAGTGGGAGAAATAGATCGTGTGATATCACGCGTCCTACTAGTGCGGGGGCTAACTGGTAGGATGGAAATAGGGTACAGCAGCAACGGAGATGGTCGCTCTGTTGCAGTAAGTCTTGCCGGAGTGAGGTAAAAGAGGATTGATGGGGGGCTCCTGAGTTGTTTTCTGAATTTTTCCAATTGTGAAGTTTGTCGTAGTAATTTCCTAAGTAGCTCCAATTTTTCTTAGCCTAAGCCGGGTAATGGCCCCGGTATCTCAAATTTTCAAAATTCGATGTAAATCTCCATATGGGACGCTGGGCCCGGTTCCCAGCACGTGCTGCTCCCCACGAATAGATTGGAGCCTTGTTCCCATTAAAAAAAAAAA
>BFEA01000161.1:1026507-1066616 GCA_003427395.1 Chara braunii | reverse complement strand
TTTTTTTTTTTTTTTTTTTTTTTTTTTTTTAACCGTAGCCCTGAAAAATTAATTTAATATCATGTGGCCCGATGGACCACGGATCAGATATTAAACTGATCAGAACAGATACTACACTTGTTTGCTTGCGATGATGTACTATTTGTGTGTATTCTGGTCGTTCGAGGCATAGATGCTCCGGCATAGTTCTTTCCTGCTTTCCACTATTGGATGTCTGTCCCACCGCTACAAATAGTAGAATTCTGAATTTATTAATAAGAAAAAAATAAAAACTTTTAAAAAGTGCTTTTCCTTCTTTTTTTTTTTTGTGTGTGTACAGAAGGACAGGATCTTGTTATTGCAAATAAATATTTGGTTTCTATAGGCTTCACTTTATTTAATTTGACAAAGGGCTTGACACCACAGGCCCGCGGTAGCTTTGCGCCTGGAAAGCATATGGCAGCGCTGCCATATCGTAGCCGCGGGGAATGGGCAAACAAGAGAAAAGGGGCTCCACCGCGGCAGCAGATTTCCACACGTCCACGGGTCGAGGTTACCAGATCAGGAAAACTTTCCCTTTCAGGCAAGTGTGCCTCCTCTTTTCAAGCACATCGTCCAATCCCTGTGCCTCCTTTCCGAACGGGATTGCCGAATCGAAAAGGGAGCCTGGGGGGCTACCATGTTGTTTTGGCACAATATATCAGAAATTGGAGTGCCACGGAGGAATTTCCCATCATGACGCTATGTGGAAACGTCCTCCCAAACTTTTCCAGGCCGCTCACTACGGTCTGTGGGGTCCCCAAATTCATCCGACTATAAATATTTGTAGGCCGCTCCCTACGACGGCCTGTGGGGTCCCCAATTCATACGTGACTACAAATATGTTTCTACTCTTTTATTTTCCGCTGCCTATAGCTGGCCCAAGTACTGGTGGGTTTAATGTATAGTTCGGGTATCTTCCAAGTCCGGGGCCAAGTCCCACTTACGCTGATCCTTGATTTCTTGGTCGTTGTTCTTCCAAATCTGCGGTCGGAAATCGATCATTCGGGTAAGTGGGACTTGGCCCCTGGTCTTTCCACCGGAGGCAGATCCCTGCCTAGCAAAGAGTGCCTGCCATGGCATCATATACATACACGCACACAACTCTTCACACAGTCTGGTCAGGTTGCTCTTCGGTAGAGAGTGATGTTCCTCGCATGAGGTAAGATATAAAAAAAAAAAGAAAAAAGAAAAAGGAGGGGGGCTACGCCAGGATATATATCGAGAGAGGTGGTAGGATGGGCGTTTCGTAAATACACACACACACAAAAAAAAAAAAAGTAATAATAATATATTAAAAAAAAAAAAAAAAACACGGCCATGGTCCACCAATTTTCTGTACTTTTTCACCTTCTGTTGGGGAAATTTACCTACGCAGGTCCTGCCGGCGTTTCAATGCCAGTGGCTGTTATTTTTTAACCGAGATGGCCAAATTTTCGATCTTCTCATTTCCGTTTACAGATCTGCAAAATATTGCATCGCTTGTCATCGAGGTCTACAGATCTGGCAAAATATGGGATCACTCGCATGCTTATTACTTAGCGTCGGGGCCACCTGACCTAGTGATGCCTACCGCTGATCTCAGGGCAACTGTATATCTACGGCAGACAGAAAATAGGTATGTGAGCAAACGAGAGCTTCAATCCTTCCGTGTACCCCACCCCTACGCATGCTGTGCAACATTATATTCTGCCCGCCCAGCAGGCACACAGCTAACATACCCTTACGTTTCACTACGCTTTGACGAGCGGCCTTTTGCCACAAATAACCGTCACCACGAAAGCCATCATGTCCTTAGCACCGTCTCTCTCTCTCTCGGTGTGTTCCCAGAAACAACCATCACCACAAATTCCATCCAGTCCTTAGCACCAACTCACTCTCTCTCTCTCTCTCTCTCTCTCTCTCTCTCTCTCCATGTACGAACAAGCACACAGAGTCCTTAGCACCAACTCTCTCTCTCTCTCTCTCTCTCTCTCTCTCTCTCTCTCTCTCTCTCTCTCTCTCTCTCTCCATGTACGAAGAAGCACACACAGTCCACGAAGAAGCACACACAGTCCTTAGCACCAACTCTCTCTCTCTCTCTCACTATCTATCTATCTATCTCCACATGTACGAACAAGCACACACAGTACATCATTTCCCATGGTGACACACTGGAAAACAAGGTCACATCGTCATTATGAATCCAAGGCTTCCAACCGAATTTGGTGTCAAGTGTACGATTCTCTGCCGTCCGCTGATGGACATTTAATGAAAAACGTGTATTCGGTCGAAAACGGACATACTCGTTCAACCGTCGTTCGACACCCATTGATTCATTTCTCAACCAAGAACGACGGGGCCAGAATCCCTCGCCACTGGGAGACGAAAGGAGCCCCAAGCATATATCCTGTCCCCACAACTACCATTCCACGACCATTTTACGCGCACAGCTCAATTTCTCCTCACGCTCTCTTTTTTACGAGCGGCAGGACATCTCATTACATTGTCACATCACAAAAGGTTAAAAAACCGTGTTCTCGTCAAACGCAATACGCTCCCACAACATCTGAAAAACAAAGTACCCCCCCCAAAAAAAGCAAAAAAAGGGGACACTACCTCTTTCTCGAGAGAACCACCAGCATTCTCCATGGAAATTCACAATCCATCCAGGTTCTCTGTAAGCGCGTATATACTTTCTTTTTTTTTTCTTCTTTTTCGACAAACAACGAACAGCAAGGGCGTATACTAATAGGTAGGGATTTCCTTTTTATTATGTATTAAAAAAAAAAAAGAACCAAAACACACACACACACACAACGGGTCAAAAGAACCGCTAGGACGACCATCTTGACCCAAATACAACGCCCGGTTATTACCTCGGTATCTGGACTTCCACTTCGAGCAAACACGTCTCTCTATATAATGACCGGGCATTCTATTCGGATGAAAACTGCAAGGTGCCAAAATGAGTACAACTCTTTCACAGGCACACAACCCTAAAGAGAAAAGGGCTCAAAAGATTCCCACCCATACCCTCAAAAAATCATTCCCACCAATGGCAGAGGAGAGGCTAACACGGAATGCCAAACCACCTGCCTCAGTAAACGCTGTTTCGTTTTTTTCACTTTTTTGTTTTTTACTTCTTCATACGAAAATGATCCCAAAAAAAAAAAAAAAAAAAAAAAGCCGGGCATCGCCTGGGAGCACGACGTACAGTAAGTAAAGAGGAGCGGGGGCCAAGTTCCACCAGCAGCTTAAAGAGTTTCCTCGACGTCGGAATCTGGTCGTGTTTGTGAAAATGGGCAGAAATGGCGTTGAATTTCCTCAACTGCACTTCACCACAAGCACGTCCAGATTCAGGCGTTGAGGTAACTCAACGCTGCTAGTGGGCCTTGGCCCCTGCCTCTACTATATATTGTGGGGATTGTCACGGTAGAATTTCAGAAGCCTACAGTCTTCCCCCGAATACAACGTACGGTCATTATTGCTGAATTCGGTACATATATCAGTCTAAATTCAGCTATAATGACCGTGCGTTGTACTCGGGGGAAAAGACTGTAGGTAGCAACGACTGACAGTGTAAACACACATGGGGTCTGGACATCACGTACTCTGTAGACTAGACAAAAGCGGGGACAAACATGAGGGGCCTTCCTGAATACATGTTTTACCCGTCGTCACACCGAGGTCACGGTCGCACTGTCACCTACCCGCCGTAAGAACAACGTAAGCTCATACCACTGAAAGTCGAAGGACCATTTACTTGTATACGCTTACTCAACGTTGAAGTGCTCAAGGAGCATCACCCATGATATACAGACGCGTCGAATTTAGATTCGTGGCTGCAGGCTCAGGCCATTCACGGTACGCTTTCTCATTAACTTCATCATGAACACGCCGGCTTCCCGCGAGTCCAACGTCCTCTTTCTCTCTCTCTCTCTCTTCCTGCGAATCCAACGTCGCATCGGCCGTTCTGTGTGTGTGTGCGTGCGTGTGTATCTATCTATCTGTACGTGTGTGTGCGTGTGTGGGTGTGTGCCCCTTCACACACACACACGAAGGCTCTCTCACGCACGAGCATAAATATGGGCAGAGACACTACGGTCCACAGGAGACCTCACCTGCAGGTGTCGTCAACGAGAAACCATACGACAGCAATAGGAAATAGGTCGCAAATCGATTACATAACCCCGGAAAGACGAAAAGAACAGGTCGCAGAACACAACCCAACGACACGACGAAAAGAACGAGTCGCAGAACACAAGACCCAGCGACACAACCTCACAGTTTGTCAACTAGGGGGAAGAATTCGCCGATGTCGACGGCTGTAATTTGCAATTGAGTAGAGATGCTCGGTACCACCTCTCCTAATCGCCTCTTTGTCTAATCCTCCACTCCCTCCTCTCTGAATCGCACCATGCTTATTAAGTTTTCATCGTCTACCTAGTCCGCCGATTACTGTCTTCCCCGCGAATAGAACGTATGATCATCATCGTATACCTGCCTTCAGTGCAAATTTTAGTCGAGATGCAGCGATATTGACCCTCCCGGGGGAACAAAGTAATACCTAGCTCGCCGATTTGTTCCCCGGTTACGTATAGATATATACTCCGCCAACCTTCCTCTTCAACACGCTTTCAGTCTCTTGATTTGCATTCACTACGTTGTTCCACCCACTTCAATGCCCACTTCATCCCCATGATAAACTTGAATCCCACTTCAATCCCCATGACAAGTCCGTCAACTGTCGCGTTGTCTGTGGACATTTCCCTACCTTCTTAGGGTCATTATTCCTGTACTTCAATACCCCCATTACAACTATAATGTCGCTGTACCTCAAATCCAGTGACTTCATTCGGTTGTACCCCAAAAACGTACCCCCAATACGTATTCGGGTGAAGAAGTGAGGAGGTGACTTCATTACCACCCTCAAATGACCACTTTAGGGTTAAGGGGAGTTCAATGGAAAAGCACAGGATGAAACAAGTCCCCTTCCCCCTCCTATACTCCATAAAGCAGCAGACGAAATTACAAAACACCGCGCACCACAACGTTGACAAGTGTCGTCACACGAAGCGAAACCTACAAAACAGAAAGAGAAGCAAATAAAAGAAAGAGGCGAAGTCGTGACAATGTATTCCTCTGATCATCGCCATTCTGGCGATAACGTCCCTGACGAGGCGGTGCACGTTTGCGAAGGCGGCGATGATGCAGCGCTGAAAGCCTCGCGTAACTATATCTGCCCCCCCATTAGCTGGCCTGCAGTTCCATTCATCGCTCAAAAAGTTACGACTTTGTGAAACAGAACGAAAACATTTGCTCGACATCCAACAACCAGAAGGTCCATGTCTGCAACTCGTACTCAAAAGACGTGAAGCGCCGTTATCGACGAAGGACAAACAAGGGGGTGAATTAGAGAGACCAGTTCCCTATGCCACGTCACGTCATTTCATCAAATTGGGATCTTACCGAACAGGTCAATGACCTTGACTCGATTACGAAAAGCAAAAAACGACTTTCCAAAAAAAAAAAAAAAAAAAAAAAAAGAAGCAAGAACAAAAACGAACAACATTCGTACCAGTCATAACACTATATGCAGTTATAGCCTCACGGACTCTTTATTCGAATACTACGTGGTAGTGAAACACACGAGGACGACCAAATATCCAACGGAAAATCGACTGAGTGACGACACTAGACAGACGGGAGAAACTCGATAACGAAAAGACACACAAAAAAAAATTAAAAAAATCGAAGGGGAGAGAAGACGAGGACATCACCTTCGTCGTTCTAGACCATCTGCTGCGCGTACGTTGCGTTCCAATTTGTTGAGATAATAAGAAAACACAGAGGCAGTTACGACTTTGCAACAACAGAACAACAAGTAGCCTTTCAGGCAAAACAAGGCGCAAGGACAAATCCGAGAAACCCGGCTGGGACTGATACCCACAGGAGGGAGAACAACAGGAAACCCTAGAAATAGGGGGGAGCAAATACCAAATGACGTGAGCGACGATAACAAAAGATAGCCCTTCTCTTTATTTGGCAATCCAGCGAGTAGCCACCATCCCAGTTGTGAAGAGCGGAAGTCAATTAACCACGCACGACCGCGAGACCGACCACACAACCGACACGTACATACACAATACGCCTCTCTCTCTCTCTCTCTCTCTCTCTCTCTCTCTCTTCTGGAAGCCCGTCCCTCCCATTCTCGAGTCGGGGTGCCCCAAAAAGAACAAGAAAAAACAGAACAAAATGCGTTCATTTTGCCCAACGAAAGCTCCTACGCAGATTGCACAATGACGATCACTAAGAAAGCCGTTCAAAAGCACAAAACAAGTCTCTCACTGATAATCGAACACGTCATTCGATAAAATAACCAACTAGACCTCCCGCCGTCGAGCAGTCTTGTGTGGCGCTCTCCTTTATTTCACCTCTCGGCTGACCTTCCACAACCCCCACATTCATCCACAGTCGGACACGTCCACTTAGTGACTCTGTCGCCACCTTACACCGCACCCACATCCCCCCCCCTGATTGCAATCCTCCTCCCATAGCCGTCATCGTCCCGTGCTCCCTTTTTCGTTTATCTCGCCCGAGACATCTCTCTATCATATCTGATCCTCCACCTCAACACGACCGTTCGGCACAAAGGTCGTGCATGACAATTGATAACCTAACATCTCCCCCATTGTTAACTTCATTTCTGACTCAATTTACTCATTTACCCCCCAACCATCTCCTTTCTCTCACTCACCAGCCCCTCAGTACTTCCGTTAACCCGTCGACGTCCACTGCACAACTCACCGCACACCCCCCCCATCTCTCACTGCCCACATCCCTCGTCACACTGCCCAAGAGCCGCAGCCACACGACCACCGCCATGGTGGAAATACAAATCATTCCTCGTCATATACACCATGCTTTATGACAAACAGAAGTAGCCACATGACCATCGTAACCGTTCACGTACCAAGCATTGCTCGCCACATACACCATAGTTTGACAAACAGAGGTTAATTACACCATCTCAACCTCAACTGTCACTCCATCCACATGGCCTGACACGTACGCTCCCTCTTCCTCCTTATCCTTACGAAGGACAAGGTTGCGCATACCTTCGCCACACTGCTCCCCCTCTACTCCGAGCCGGTACTGTGAGGAGGACCTTCTGCGGTCTTTCACGGTTCAACCCTCCTGATGCACTAATTAAACATTCCTCCCTCCCTCACAAGCTCGTCTAGCCATTTCTGAGGCCGTTCCATGTCTCTCCACACCTATACCCCCTCCCCCGCGCACCCTACACGGCTAGCAGAGATCTCATTAAACAAGAGAAAGAAACAGACGCACTAACGAGAGTTCAAAACCATGTCAACGCCATCTTCGCCTCTCAAAGCCCTACACACTCGTCATCGCGTCATTTTCTTTTCACTAATAAACTCATCCTCCTCCTCCACTACCTCTGTCTCATCCCCCCCAACCCTCCCCCCTCCTCATCTACTTGTCACGTCCACCTACCCACCCATCCACATTCAATCCTCTGAGATTGCTTCACTTAAGCCAATCTAATCGATTTTGACAGAGCCGTAAATCTTCCGCACGAACCAGTGACACGCGTAGAAGCCGATGGTTCCGGTCAGGACGAAGAAAGCGTAGGAGGCAATGAACATGTATCCGAAGTAGAGAACACCTGAGACGAACTTGGTGATCTCCAGCTTCGTGAAGAAGTAGAAGATAGAGTACAGGAAGAGGTAAAGTGCGGAAGCACCGGACGTCATGTACGCCCTCCACCACCAATGGTAGTCCTCACTGCAGAGTTGGAAGTAGCAGAGCACGATGGTGATCTCTGCGCAAGTGACGATAAGAATCAAGAAGACCAAGAAGAGGAAGCCGAAGATGTAATAGAACTGGTTGGTCCAGATGGAGTTCAAGATGAAGAACAGCTCGATGAAGACAGCTCCGAACGGCAGAATACCACCAATAAGCACGGAGAAGGCGGGTTTCATGTACCACAGCTGGTCTGGAATTTGGCGGGGGATCTTGTTCGTCTTCACCGGGTCTTCGATAGCCGGCCTCTTGAATCCGAAGTAACTGCCGATGAAGACCAAGGGCACGGAAATGCCAAACCACATGAAAAGGAGGGCAAACATAGTGGAGAAAGGAACGGCGCCGGACGACTTCTCGCCCCAAATCAGACAGTTCAATAAAAAGAAGATGCAGAAAACGAGGCCAGGGAACAGGAACGCGGTCTTCAGCGTGTTCTTCTTCCAGTCCGTACCCTTGAAAGCCTTGTACAGCCGAGAAGAAGCGTACCCAGCGAAAACCCCCATGAAGACCCACAGAAGCAGCATAGCAGTCATAAGCCCGCCTCGATTGGCAGGCGACAAAAAGCCCAAGACGGCGAAGATCATAGTTACGAGCGTCATGGCGAAGCACTGCACTCCCGTGCCAACGTACACAGACAGCAGACTGGCATGGGAGGGAGGGCGGAAGGCATCGCCGTGGACGAGTTTCCACCCACTCTCCTCCTGTGCCTCCTCCTGAGTCTCCAGCTGATTGTACTTGGTGATGTCCTGATGCAGCGTGCGCATCATGATCATAGCCACCATACCGGACAGGAATAGGACGATCATCAACGAGTTCACGATGGAAAACCAATGAATCTGGTCGTCGCTCATGTGCAGGTACGTGTCCCACCTAGAGGCCCACTTAATATTGCTTTGCTGCCACTTGATGTCGTACGTGAAGACGACTTCCTCGTTCTCTTTCACTTCCTGCGCCGGCATCTTGAGCTCTCCCACCCCGCTGTCGGGATTACAAGTCTTGAAAGTGGTGGCATCGTCGTCCCACGTTTCGTACGCATGCTTGACACTGCGCGGCATGACCTCGAATCCCACGAGGCGCCTGTTACCCGTCGCTTGGTCCAGATGGAACAACACCGTGAATTCCAAGTGATTGACGAGAATGTACCGGTCATCGTCCTTGGTGTGTGTGCCCACGGGGAAGCCGCGCTCGTAGCTCCGCTCGTCCCCGTCCTTCTTACTCTTCCTCACCATCGCCACGGGAAGGTTGTCCAAGATCATGTTCACACGGTAGTCATCCTCGATCTTGCCGCGGAACGCCTTCACCTGCTTCTTGTTCAGCGAGGCAATACGGCAGACGACGACGCAATGCTGTTCGTCGCCCACGCTGAAGAGGTACTTGGAGTTCTCGATGCGGTCACCGACGAGAATCTCGCCCAAGTTCTCGGCGCTGTTCTTGATCGCATCCGGCTTGCAAAACGGAACGGAGTAGTACTCGTAAGGGAGCTGCGTCTTCGTCGAGCTCAACTTGTTGACTTTGACCGTCACTTTCTCTCCCTTCTTGTAGTCGCGAGGCGCCACGCCGGGAAGATAAAAGCAGCGAGCGACAGGGAACAAAGCGGCGACCACACAGACGAGAAGAGTCGACACGCGGAGCAACGACAGACCTCGGGTACAACTGACGCCTACCCTGCTATTATTCCTTCCGCCGCCGCAGCGGCGTGGGGAATCCATCCTGTTCAGCTCTCTTACGGCTACACCGTCTCTCTCTCCTCCTTGCCTCCTCCTCCTCCCCGCTCCCACCTAACCCTCCTCTTCCCCACCCACGCAACCCTTGTCGGTCGTTATCTCTCGGCCGATCACTCTTCCAAAGGTCTCTCTCCCTCTTCGATGTTCGCGTCTCGCGCCGCCGCCGCCGCCGCTCCCTCCAGGGTTCAAACGACTACCAGTAGCTTATCTTCCCCCCCGCGACACTTTCCCCACGTTTCCTTACTCCAGGTTGCTACCTGATGTCCAGCGGGGCCGCCAAGCGCAACAGTTTCCGCTTCCCCCAACCACAATGGAGCGCGAGGGTCTTGCTCCGCGCTGCGCACTCGACGCACGTCCCCAACAGATTCGGACCCTCGATGGAATGGCACACAGAAGGGCGTAACAGCTGTGCCTTCGCGATCGCCGCCAGCGGAAACCACCACCCTCCAGGTCGCCCCGCGCGAGTAAGCGCGGCAGAATAAGTATAGGAAAAGGGAGGACAGGCGGTGGCCGTGACTGCAACGCCCACAAGCCGGCGGGGGTAGGTGGGCGAGGTGAAGGGGAAGGGGACCGAATCCCGCGCCCACCTACTTGGTGCGCCACGGTAAGGAACAACCACCAGGCGCGCCACAATGGGCTTCGTCTATTTGTCACACGTTGATGCTGCTGATGGATGCTGCTGGATGCGCCTACCAAACAAGCCGCCTCCGCCTCCGTCCGCGTTCAACCTTGCAAGCCCTCTCCCCGTCCGCTCCCTCTTCCCGTCCCCCTCCCTCCGTTCGGAGAGGAGCCCCGAGCAGCACTGACTCCGTATCCAGCTCCTCCGCGGGGGAGAACTACTCCGGCATCACTCGCATTGCTCACGTCACAGCGACGTCCAAGCTACTGCCGCACGACTATAACGTCCTGTGCGCATGGCACACCGACCGAGCAAAGCTCCGTCCGCGAAGGTAGCGGCGAGCGGAGCCGGGAGAGGGGCGGGGGATAGCGCACCCCACCGTGCCGCCCTGCGAACGGTGAGAAAAGTAGACAGTAGACAAAAGCAATATCTCCAGTATCGCGGAAAACCCTAAGACCGAGTCAACGTCAATCACCCCCAACCGTCCGGCTTCCACCCTCTCTCCGCGTTCTGCCTCCCGCGCGTCTCTCCCCTTCCTTCGCCCCCTTCGCACCGAGTACCGGTCGCTTCTTCGACATTCACCGGTGGCTGTGATGAGCCTCAATCGATCGATCGACTCGGCCCCGCCGTGGCCCTCGGTAGACCTACGGCTACCGGTAGTACGGTCTCCAGAAACAACGGCGGCGAAGCCTTGGGACTGACACAGCCAGGCAGACATTGCCCAAGACGGCTTCAAGACCGCAAATAGACGGCAGAACTGAACACTCACGGTCGGTCGCTGGTTGCTATGAGCGACCGGGCTGGTCCCCGTTGGTAGGACAAGCGCTCCAGGGGGCTGCCTCGGCAAGGGAATGGAATTGAGCGACCGCTACCTTTCTAGGCCTTCTGGCTCAGGTAGAGAAAACTTGAATTGAACGACCGCCCGGTATCAAAATCAATACAAAAAACAAAAAAAAAAAACTCCGGGGACGGAAAGCCGAAATGGAGAAAAAGAAAAAAAAGAAATGGAGACCCCTCTCGAACAAGCTGGCCACACCCTCAGCGAGGTATCATACCCGCAGGAAATCCTTGACCAAATCCGGCAGTAATTCCATTCAGATTCGATCGGCACAGAGCCTCATCCCAGTGCCCTGACAATAGGGTAACCCTAACCCTGATAACCCTGATGAGGCCTGATGAGGGCGCTCTACAGCCCCGCCGGAGGTTTTCCTCCATGTATCTGCCCAGGTTTGTTTTTTTTTTGTTTGTTTGTTTTGTTTTTTATATCAGCTTTGAACTGACTGGCCCAGGTAATTCAGAATTATTTTTCTCTGTTCATCTCGTTGCACTGGTTTCGAACTTGCGTTGGCGTTTTAACAGTTCGGGGGTGTACCAACTGAGCTGGGCTCGTCGGTTGCCGCAGGCTAAGGCCATAGTTGCGTGAGGACTTTACTGGATGTCTCTGACCGCTGTTGCGGTTGGCCGAGATGCACATGACCGCAGCTGGGATGGGAAAATCCCTTATGTTTGCAGCCTACGGGTCGTGCCCACAAGGTTGGCCTTTCGTTTTGCGGGTAACCCATGGGGATGCGGTCCGGATAGTTTGACGTTGTCCTAAGGCCTGGTCCCACAAGAGTTGTTGAGATATGTCCACGTTGGGTTTTCGAGCACGAGTGGCAGCGGGTGACATATGACAGTCATTCATCCCTCTCCGATCTATTGGCTTCTAATATTTGGGGTTAGGTTTGGTGGCAAGTTTTTTTTCCTCTTTTGTTTTTCTTTTCATTTTGCTAATCTTCTCTATATCGTTCCAATTTTAACGGATGTCCCGGAGGACTTTCTTTTCATTTTTAACTACACTGTTCTTCTCTCAAATTCTTTTAGCAAAAAAAAGAAGAAAAAATAAATAAATAAATAAAATAAAAATAAAAATAATTTTCTCTTTAGCCTTTCACTACCTTCCTACCATTACTCCTAAGACTACCGTTTTCCTCCATTATTGTTGTATCTACACTGAAAGTTTCCCCAAATACAGGCATAATGACTGTATAGGTATATAAAGGGGACCCCTGCAGGCATAGGGCCTCGCAAATGAGGTACATTGTCGGTGCGAATACCCTTACAAGAAAATTGGGTAGATAATGATCACAGCATCTCCTAGATCTCATATCCTGGAATGGCTTCCCACTCTTCAATCTTATCCTCTGTGATCATTATCTACCCAATTTTTTGTGAGAGCTAGGAGAGGCTGCTTTGACAAATGGCATCATCTGGAAGTGAAAAAGGAGGACGTGGGACTGCCTAGGACCGCTCGACACCAGTGGACATCGCCGCGAACCACTCGGTACCAGTGGGTACAAACGCGAACTACTTAGATTTATTTGGCACAAACGTGGACCACCTGGAGCTAAGTGGAACTTTTAGGGCTCACCGCCTTCGCGTTTGAGACTGACGCAATAGGTACTAGTGAGTCGAGTGTCGAACGGGCCTAGTAATTTGCACAGTTATACCTGAAGCAACGGTTTCCTCGACAAGGCGCACCAGTTACTTGGAGGAAGTCGCAGTCATAACTTTCGTTACTCAAGGTCAGTGGTTAGCATGGATCCTTCACACCTTTGTGCACCCTCACGCTGTATGACCCTTCTCTTTTTCTTTTGGGTGCTCAGGGAAAGGTTGAGAGGAAAAAAAGTGTGACGGGGCATGCTTGTGTGGAACTCTGGGTCCGACTTATGCGATGCTTTCGTGGTTGGACTTGTTGAATGTTCACTTGCTCTGCATGCAGGTTTGTAAAACGGAAAAAGTATTGAGAAAAACAATTCAAGTTTTACTGAATAAAATAGTGAAAACGTTGAATGTTTTCTTTTATCTTTTCTCTGTGATGTATTCACCTGTCTGATAAAGTAACAGTCAAACCATGGATGGGAAAAATAACCAAAGTCAAAAAAAGGAATGCGGAATATAAAGAAATGAGAATGCGAATGAATTTAGTTATCCCTGAGGTTTCCTTTCTATCCCGAATTACCCTTTCGACCTACTCCTCGTTCAAACGAGTATCGACTATATATTTTTCTATTCTACATGTTTGATTCGTCTAAGTTATTTCCCTCCTATTGAGATCCAGGGCAGTAAACCTAGTTTTAAGTTTAATGACTCTCTCAATTTATGAGGAAATTTGGGGCGGGGGTTTGTTGCTTTAGGAGTCGGCTCTGTTACCGACCCGGAGTGGATCGTTTTACGGGGAAGTACTTCGTCGATTCGGTGGAGACGACCCGACTTCTGAGATCTGTGCTTCCAGCTCGAGCGAGGAGGAGGAGTACTCCGGACTACTTCCTAAAAGGTGAGACGCTCGACGATTAAAGGATCGGAATTGGTTTTTCCTTGTACCTTTATACAGGGAAAAAACTGAAAATTAATACCCTTTTAAGTGGCCACCTTAGCTGTCACTAACACATAGGGAACTGGTGTAAAAAAAAAACTAGTTCATGTATCTGCTAGTATCTGAAGAAGTGCGAATAAACACTACTCTTTCGTGGTTGGACCGTGGCATAAGAATCACGGCTAAAAAATAAAGCATAAGAGTAAACGAGTTATGTTCTCATAAAATTACTCGTACTTTTGTTTTTTCAGATGCCTACGGTAACCGCCATCATCATATTTTTTTCCAAGCAGTGAGGCTGCCGCAAGATACATAGTTTAGGCAGGGAGGCGAGGGGTGATTTTATAACAAGTCGGTCGAATAGTCTACGACCCGATCGTCATATTTTTTCCAAGATGGGAATTGTTGATGGATCGCGGTATGACAAGAAATCCACCTCGAACTTTCTTATTTATCACCTCAACCTATCAACAGATTTTTGAACCAAGCGTCGTCAGAATTCGATGGTAAGGCTGGTACAACCTGCGCATAATATTTGGATACGAGGATAATGAGTTGCATGTCCATTTCAATCATGAGACAAAATGAATGTATTTGCGACTCGTTTTGTATCACAATGCCCGTATAAGTCCGTTTGACGAGATTGAGTTCATGGAGCGAATTCGGGCAAACCGTTTTGAAAACTCAGGAATAAAAAGGTTTGATATAGCTACCTATTGAAACTGACTAGGCTACATGCAACGACTCCTTGGATAAATCGATCGTATAGAGGAATAAAAATAACTCCAAACACTTTGGTCGAGTTGCAATCCTTTCTAACGAAAGTTTATTCGAATTTTATTGATGACGTGCGAGACGGTAATAATATTTTTTTTTCACATACGCGAGGAGACAAGTGAATGGATATCAAGCCCCAAAGACAAAAAGATCGGTTTAATACAGTCAAGACGACTAGTATACGATCCGTCAGTCGTGTTTTCCGAAAAAGATGAACCATGATTCTGACGAGGGAACTTGAGACAACCTTCAAGATGTTATCTAATTAGCACTGTCTATGGATGAAACATTATTCGATATGGGTTCGCCCCACGAGGAGACTTCGACGACACGTATCTGATGATTCGACACAACGAAAGATCGGGGCGATACGTTGATAATATTTCTGAGATAAAATAGTTCTTCTTAATTATTTTGCTACATCTCAACGAGCTGCGTGGACCCTTTGATTATATTCATCATTATCGTCGGACTCCGGATGACAGATTTTGGCGCTTCATACGGATTATTTTATTTGTGGCAGAGTTTAAACGTGAGAAACACCGATTGTTTTCACTGATCAACTCTTAATTGTGGTTCTTTTGTGAGCGGATGGACGACGGACGAAGATATCTTACCTTGGTAAGATACCTTCTTATTCGCGACAGACACGAGGATGATTTGATAAGAGGAGTGAAACAACTTTTGCGGGTTCAAGATGACACTCCTACCCAGTGGATTGAATTCATCGAGTTACTCCGAAACGGCGAGGGATTTTTTCCCACCACTCGCATAAATTTTCGGGTCAATACGGTTCAAACTTATGAGGAGTTTCATGGTTATACTTTGTATTTCCACTGCGCGAGCAACCTCCAATGTCTTTCTCAAGTCATTGTGATTATTAAGATTACCTCGCTCGATAAACTTTTCCGCATCATCCGGATCCGGGACATAGAGACCCGACACATATTTGGACTTAGTCGGCCTCTTCGAGTCATAGTATGGAGATTAGCCTCACGGATGACCTCTTTCCATGGTACTCGAATAGTTAAAGTTATGCGAGGTGGACGGATGACTACCCTGGTATTCGACGATGACGAGCATGCGAGATTGGACTTGTTGGAGGTTCAGGTGCACGGAGGACGACAGATTTACAAGGTTAACCATCGTTTTTATGAAAATCTTACTCCGATTTCGGAAAAATACCTCACATAAACTAATTCCCGTTGAGGAAGCCATATGACGTATGGCTGCATGGAGTAATTAAAAAAAACAAAAACACTACATGTAGATAGGACCGCCGGATGTATAGTATTCGGACTACCCCGATGATTTCGCTATCATGCAGTGGCATTGAGAGGTAAATACATAAGAAAAGAAACTAAACAGATACGTTTCATCGGTCTGAAGTTACGTTTAGACGTTTCTGCAGAAAACAAGTAGGGAAGACTTTAAGTTACGACTTATAGGGAAACATGAAACGTGACCCTGGAATCAGATATTAAAAGGTCTGGCTATAGACGTCAATTTAAAGGATTGAAGGAATTTACTCTACACGTTTTCAACAAGAAAGTTTCTGTGTTTTGAGACTACATCAACGACAAGGAGGAATTACGTTAGCATGATCTTTTCATCAGACCAAATCAATTATATTAAATATTGTACTGAGTTTTTGCAGATGTGATTATAGAGATGATTGACTGAAAGGATGACTTTTTATATATATGTGTATTGCTTTATTAAGAGCATGTGTGACTTTTGCCTTGATGTGTTATATATGTATATTTATGTGAGCAATGTATGTATAGGACGAGGGCTAAAATTTAGGTTTCCAGGTTTGATCAAGACCGCCCTAGTCGACCACGTATGCTTCATCCTTAGGAGATCAACACCTTAACTGACGAACGACATCCGGGTTCAATAGGCGTTTTTATCGTGTGTACTTATACTACAGCGAGCGAGCAAACGCCCTCGGTTGATTCACCTCTGCGATTGCATGTAAAAGTTTTCGCGCGTGGGTCAGTAGCTCGGTGGCTATATACCCCTAAGGGTGATGACAACCCCTTCGGGAAAAAAGTACATGCCCTGCGGAAACCTATCCTGTCGTAGGGGACTGAGGGATATAAAGTTGGCGCACCCGGCTAGAGTGGTTGACGGGAAGACGCGACCTCGGCCGCCTTGGCGACACGTGGGATTATTTAGGCGTCATCCCCAAGTTATCTCCTGATTTTGGTTTTGTTTAAACTCCTATGTGACATGGTCGGAGGGGCTCTCGCCTTTTCGAAAAGGCGGGGGCTGATACGCTCGACAGGTGGGGCCGTTGCCGGGGATAACGGCAAACTACCGTTATCCCTGGTGGAACGACACTCCGGTAAGAAAATATTAAGAAGTTATAATCCGGGCTTGTTTTTGTTTTGCTTTCAAATAAAAAACCAGTAAAATTTTATAGAGTTATAAAAAGTAGGAAAAAATGATTGAAATATGAATGTAGGATGTTATTGTTTCTGTAATACTCGAGATGGCTCAAGCTAGCGGAAATGGCGATGAGAGGAAAAATGATATTATAGAGTTGGCTAAGGCAATCTAAGCGTCCAACACTCAAAGGGATCAACTCCCAAAAGTGGAAGTGCCTTTGTTCGATGGCAACAACGTCTCTGGTTAGACTGAGAAGTTTAGCGGCTAGCGAGTTGTCGAGAATGGACTGACAAAGAGATGTTGCAGAAAGTAAAGCAATATTGCAAAGTAGAGTATAAGGAGGAGTTAATAGTCATGAAAAATGAATCACGGGATTGGGCCGCATTCAAATAAAAGTTATTGGACAAGTACCAACTGAGAGATCAGTTGTTGGATTTAGCCGATCTCCGGAAAGTCGTCCGACGAAAGTTTGGATCAACCAAACAATTCCTAACCGAATTTAAGCGAGTTGTTCGGCTAATACCTGATTTGCCAGATAAGGATAAATGCCTTACCTTCCTAGACAACTTTTTAGAGGTCAAGCAGAGAGAGCTAATGAAAGTCATGTAAAGGTGGTATGCTTGGCCAAAGATAAAGGTCAATCTTTTGGCAGAGAGTTTTGATCAAATGTTTTACCAGCTGCTGAAGCAGTGTAAGAAGGATAGTGAGAAGGAGGATGTAAGGAAAGACAAGGATCGTAAAGTTTTTAAAATTTTATCAGATATGAAGGAAATGATGACAGACATGCGGGCGGAACGGTTAAAATTAAAAATTCTGATGGTTAAGGCAAAAGGGAATAAAAGAAAGGGAAAGGAAGTTATTGTTGAAAGCAGCAGTGACAGTGAGACTGAAGAAGAGGAACCACCTAAGAAACTGACGAAAGTTGAGAGAAAGACTTTGAATCAGATTCGGGGAGGACAAGGGACTTCTAAAAAACAAGGAAAGAACGGTGAGAATGGTGAAAACTACGGGAATAGCCAGGGACAGGCAGAGCAATCTCAACCCGACCCAAGCCAGCAACATTCTGGAGGAGGCCGTGAGCGAGAGCGAGAGAATTGTGGAGGATGTGGTAACTGAGCAAAGAACCTCACATGTAAGTACTGCAACCAAAAGGGGCACATTATGCGTTTCTGTCAGATCTTTGCTAAAGGCGAGGCTGACAAAGTCATATGTATTACCATTCCTAGAGAAGTCTTTGATTTCGAGGGAAATCTTATTGATCCTTATATTGAAGGGGATATGAGGAAGGAGGCTTTCCGGCGAATGGGGTGCAACTGACATCGTTGAAGGAGGAAAATTTCTTCCAAATGGAAGAAGTGTTTAAGCTCTACAAATTGGTGATTCAGAAATGGATCTGAGAGAGTTAATAAAACAAATAGAGACACTCATTCAACGAGCGCAGAAAGTAACAAAGAAGATGAGAAAGTGTCGAGACAAGGTTGTCCAACTGTGTCTTGATCTAGATGAAGAGTGACACGGATTGCCCAATGTATACCTATTTGCAGGGTGGGATAGACCTGATAGTACTTCTCCATCTGCACCCGAATCTTCATCTGGTCCTAGACCCATGACTACTACTCTGATGTCTCGGCCTGTACTTAAGCGAATGACTCCAACGACATTACTACGGGTACATAGGACCAGAAAGGCCTTGAGCGAAAAGATGGCAGGAGAAAGTGGACCGAAGGAGCCTGTCGAAGAAAACGGACATTTCGTTAAAACTGACATTTTTTTTTAAATTCATGAAAGTGAACTTAGTCAAAATTCCATTGCTCATCGGGTGAGAAAGCGGTTATCTCACTTTGTCCATCTGATGTACCTCAACGTTGAGTACCGTTAATATACATCCGATGGTCAGATCATCGGGAGTCACCACGACACTCGATGATCTGATCATCCGACGTCATGGGGATGAAAAAACACAAAAAATGTTGTTTTTTTATACGCTCAATTTCATGAATTAAAAAAAACAATGTCAGTTTTAATGAAATGTCAGTTAGAAGTCCTTATCCCAGATGATGAAGAAAGCACTTCAGGAAAAGAGGACGAGAGACTGCATGCTGAAGATGAGCGGCAAACAAGAAAACGAGCTTCAGAGCGTGACGCTGAGAAGGGAAAGGAGGTGGTCGAGGAGGAGAAACCTCGACGTAAGAAGAATATCTACACAATTTCTATTGACATTGAACAAATCGTCGATCGCATTCCGATAAGTCAATGTGACTTGGTCACACTGAAGGAATTTTTGGCAGCATCACCGAAGATCCGAGACGAGCTTAAGCAGTGATTGGTCCGAAAAAAGGTAATGACTGTCAAATTTGGTGATATCAGTCATCCGGCAGCCAATTGGGCACCAACACAAACCAATATGGACTGACAATGTGTTGCCACTGGTCTCTTAAAGGTGCGCGTTTGACAAGGTGAGTACTTAGCCCTGGTTAATGATGACACAAAAATGATATCATGAGAGAAAGACAAGCCAGTGAGACAGATATCCGAATCAATCGATTTGATACCGGATTCCTTGTAGGCGCAAGTGGATCAACTCTTTTCTGTGGCACTGCCAGTGATGTGACGGTCACAATAGAGAAGGTCAAAGCTCGTAGCTACTTATATGTTCTGCCTAGAGTTGAGCATGAAGTTTTCCTGTGTAGATCATTTTTATGCCGGACAAAAAGTTTGATTATTAACAAGCATGATGACTCAATGTTTGTCGCCTTATGCGATCCTGTGTGTGAATATTATGAAGTAAGAAAATGCGAGACCCATAATCTGAAAGGTTAAGAAAAAAGAAAGATTTTTTTTATGGTTATGAGGATCCGAAATAATTTTTTATTGCACTGCCAAACATATCGCAGACAATAATTTTTTTTTTCCGACGGACTCCGTTGTTGACCCTGAGTTAGTACATGTGCTAACCGATGTGATATCTGACGTGGGAGGTGCAGGTAACATGACTTTGACTTATTGACTGGATGCGCCTCAGGAGGTAAACGCGCTGGTTACATCCGCATCGAGGCATGGTCATTTTTTAGAGAACGGGAACTTGCCACTAGGTCGAAGCACATGCACAAGAAAGTAGGAGTGAAAGCGCAGTTTGTGCCTATTTTGATCACTAAGGACGAAAAAAATTATTACAAAGAGGAGAGAGAGTGGATCAAGACGATGAAGATGAAGACGGAAAGGGGGTCATGTCAATTGACAGATGATATAATTGACGAGATGATAATTGGGGACGATGAATTTCTTACTAAGACAGAAACTGATTTCCTCGTTAATACTTTAAAGAACATACACCTGACATATGCCTTTAACGACAATGGACGAGGAAGGTTAGATGTCGATATGATCCCAATGATCATGATACATACGGTACCACCTGAGCCATGAAATATAAGAGATCCGCCATATCCAAATCCAGACGATCATTGTAAGGTAAGTGAATATCTGGATGAGAAAATTTAGACGAGAGTGACAAATTATTCTTATGGTCTGTATGCATCTCCTTGGTTCTGTTTTATCAAACCAAAGGACATCCTCAAGTGGGTCCATGACCTGCAAAGGTTGGATGCAGTGAGGGTTCGAGATGCGGGTGGACTCCCACGTGCAGATCAACTCCCAGAATCATGCGCAGGTAGATCCATCATAAAACTAATTGATTTGTATTCATGTTATGATCAATTCTCCTTGTACACAGTGGACAGACCGATGACAGCAATGCATACGCCTAGGGGATTGATTCACATGTGTTCGGCACCGCAAGGTTGGACGAATGTCGTCGCTATTGTACAACGATATATAATGAGAGTCATGCAACCCTTCTGTTCAGACGTGACCTCACCATATATTGACGATTTGGCTATTCCAGGACCTCGTGTGAAAGATGAGACAAAGGTGTTGCCAGACATTCGCAAGTTTATCTGGGAATATATTCGTGATGTAGAAAAGGTCATGCGAAAGTTGAAAGAGTATAGCTTCACAGTTAGCGGTGTCAAATCAAAACACTACATGCAGGAGGCGGCGATTTTGATATTTTTATGTGATAAGAAAGGTCGTTGGCCCGATACAAAGAAAACGAACAAAATTTTGGAATGACCAACTCCTTTCGAATCCATTACCGATGAAAAAAACTTCCTCAGGACCTGTGGGTTTTGATGTATTTTTATCCGAAGATTTGCAACAAGGGTATAACATCTAAGGACATTAATATGCAAAAACCAAAATTGGGAATGGGGACCCAGACAACAGGCAGCAGTGGACGACATGAAGACTGCGTTTCGACAAGGCGGAATGATTATCGGAGTTCATTGTTTTCATAACGATCCGAATCGACCCTTCCTTGTGGAAACAGATGCAGAACCCAAAACTTTGGGTGGAGTCTTGATCCAGAAAGATAAGCAGGAACGAGAACGACCGTTGAGGTTTGAAAATCGAATGTTGAATGTTGTCGAGCGTAATTATTCTCAATTCAAGAAGGAGGCACTGACTGTTCTTCATCGTCTTCGTACAATTAGAATTTATGTATTTGGAAGTCGTTTTGTTCTGCAAGAAAATCCGACAACTTTGATTCAATCATTGATAAATTATTCTCCTTCGGATCCAACCGTCGCTCGATGGTTAACATATATCTGGATGTTTGGTTTTGAGATCGAGCGTATTTTCGATACTCAAAACCGGACAGATGGGATTAAGTCGGATTGAGTGAGACTCATCCAAAGACCAAGCATAAGACTCAATCCCCGTTGACAACTTCTTGGACAATGAGGAACATCGATTAAATATTAATTTTGTTAATTATTTGGAAATCTTTCCTCCCAATCTGAAAAATTTGTTTGGAATGCACCAATTTTTAATTCGGTACATTCTGAACTTGTAACGGGTGAAGTTTTTGTTGAAGAGGATCCATGGGGTGAAAGGATTGCAGAACAAATGATGAGTTTGACATTGTCCGACTCGGTCAGCATCACATACGAATCTCTGACTATTGAAGGAGGTCCCGAATAAGTTGATAAAGCCTCTAGAACTTGTGGGGGGTTATTATTTCTCGTGAACTCCTTGGTTTAGGAAGATCGTCTTAAAATGATATAAGAGGAAAGAGGGAGCAGTAAACTCAAGGAAGCCTTCCGCAAAAATTAGTACGATGAAATTTAGCAGAAGATTGGATTGTGGTTGAATGGGGAAATAAATGAAGGTGAGGTGGATCCAGAAATTCCCTTGAGAAGTAAGGATTTTGTCGTCAGGTATGATCATCTCTTCAAGAAGTCTGATAATGAATTTACAAGGAGAGTGGTACGTGGATTGAAAAGGCAACTTGACGTGATTGCCGCATTACATGATGGAGTTGCAGGCGGTCATAGATCTGCACGAGTCACTTTACGAAAGGTTTCGAATCTTTACTTCTGGGAAGGGATGAAAAAAATGGTCGTTGAATTTTTCCTGCATCCTTTGTCAGAAGCGCTCGAATCTTCGGTATGTTGAGTCATTTAATCCTCGTTATGTGGTTGAGTCAGACACTGTAGTCCATCTCGACCTATTGGTTATGTCTCGACGGATTAATGGATACAGATATATCTTCGATGCCAGGGATAACTTTATCGGATTCATCAATGGATGTGCACAATCCTTAAACGAACTGGGAAAGCTCTGGGAGGATATATAAACGGATTTTATCTTTGATATCTGTTCATCTGCGAATTCGTGATGGATCGAGATGGGGAGTTTCGTGTTGATGACGTACAAGCTGTTTTGAAAAAGCTTGGCGTAAATTACAGTTATACCACCAGAGCTCATCCACAGGTCAACGCTTCAATTGAGCGAGGACAAGCTACTCTGATAAATTTATTGGCGAAGTGGTGTGCGGGTAATCCATCAAGATGACATGTTTATCTGAGGACAACATGTTCGTAGAAAATATTACTATCAAGCGAACGACTGGGTACACTCTTGTGACTCTATGGTTCGGTTGACATGCCACATTCCCAATTTAAAACTTTCTGACTACGTGGCAAAATAAGGTATGGAGACTAGCATTTCCTCATAAGAATTACTTGACATAAGGGCAAGGCAGATAATGATCACAGAGGAAAAGACTGAAGAGATTGTTGCCTTGATGGCTGAAAGCAGGCAGGCAGACAAAGACAGATGGGACAAGCGGCCTCGAGTTCGCAAAGAGTCTTTGAAAGTTGGCGATATTGTTCTCCTTTACGATTCATCTCTGGAAAAACAGTGGTTAAGGAAATTTGGTAGTCGATGGTTGAGACCGTATCGCATTGTCAAAAAGACGGATCACGGAGCATACGAAATCGTGGAGATGGATGAGGCACGTGGTCAGAGTTGGGTTTATGGTTCCCATTTACGAAAGTTTATTCAGAGCGATTGGTAACAATGGTTGTTTTTCAGTATCTCTGTAAATTATGACAATTCTGGGTTTTTCATCTGAAAAACAACACTGAAACATAACTTAGGATGTAACTTCTTTTTTATTTCTTATTAAAAATATTTTTGAATTTTATATACAAATGTTAATATTTATTCTAAATCTTCTTATGATCTAATCATAAAATGTTATAATTAGAGCGGTGACAACTCTGGACTCTCAATTGTAACATTTTATTTTTCTTGTGTGTAAATGTGAATACTCTTTTGTGAATGACTCAATGTATGTCTTTTGCGAATGAGTATGTTTGTGAATGGATTGAGATATATAGTATGATGATACTCTATCTCATATCCTGTTGTGACACAATTCTGAAGAGATGGGAACCTTGTAGGTGGTGGAAGGGGGTGACTACATTACCATTGAAAGGGAGAAAGGTTTTGCGATTTTACCAAAACGCTGTCAGTAGAATGAGCAACTACGATTTACTATGAAGATAGGGTTGGTCACCTAACTTTGAAGTAAACAGGGTCACCTTATCCTCACGACTAAGGTCTGACCAATGTCTGGTTATGTGGGAGAAGGTTGTCCTACCCTATAGGCAGCAGAATGATAAGATCATAAGACTAGAATCGAAGGGAATTGAGGTGAGGCTCGAATTTAAAGTGGGGCTTGATGTCAAGATGTTATCCGTCAAAGGATTACACCACTCATCGACGCTCATCATATCAGAGTCAGAATAAACCTGCACGGTATGTTATCCAGTATCAGAAGGATGAACTCACACTATTGGATGAATGACAGGAAGAAGAAGATGAATGGTTTCTCTCATAAATAGTTAAAATCCAAAAGATTGATACATTCTAAAACACCCATCGGGGGTTAATCCTGACTCATTTGGGAAAATAAGTTAAACGCAAATTTTTCCGTTAATGAAAATGGAATGCTTGAGGATTGTCTATTCTGTTGTTTTCCTTGATTGTAGTATAATGTGAGTGTCCTTGTGTATATGGGAGATCTACGTTAAATCCCTGACGACTTTGTGTATGTCGAGGTGTTGTGAAAAACATCCTCATAAACTTAAGAGAACCCGGTTAGATTCCCGACAGTTAAGGGAATTCCCCAAGTAAATAAGAATAACAGTATCAATTGATTGAATTATGTTGGATATAGATGGAGGGTTTCCAGTATCATTTTGAGAGACAAAATTTTGAATGGCCGCAAGGGGGATGATGCTGGAACCATCTAAAAGCAATCCACAAAATTTGAAGGCATCATGCCAACAGTTTGAGCAAATATTTTGATAGAAAGGGGAGACTGTCTTCCATGATTGTTTTCCTGGTAAACACTTGTGATATGGTGTTATTAGATAAAAATGAATGACATTGAAGTCATTGAATGCAGCCTGGGAATGCTGCCGGGACAGAAACCCTGACAAGGGTATCTGCCCTGTATTTTCAATGCGAGACGATGTCCGAACTTAGAAGTAAGTTTTGTTTTGAAAAAAAATGATCTGATAAAATGAAAAACGTCGCTGAAAGTATTCCGACTCGACTTGTCGGCGATTGAATAAATGTAATTTATGCAGTCGTCTATCTGCCGACAGTCATAATGAAAAGGGTAGAAGGTATAACTAAATATTCTTACCTTGAAAACAATGCCGGGTAGGAAGACGATAGTGAAAACGTTAAGATGAAATATTATTTTGAATAAAATTGGGTCGCGCGGCTTATCAACCGCGAGATTCAGGACTAGAAAAACAAAAACATATAACCACGCCAGAGATACGACAAAGGTGAGAAGGGCTAACACAGCCAGAGTGTCGTGTCTTTCCTAAAGGAAACGGATGTCAGGGGTCCAAAGGCAAACCACGATGAAAGGGGTGGATCGCCAGACCTAATGGACCAAACCTAACTGACCAGGTGGCGAGGCGGCCTGTCTTTAGAGGGGATAGGCAGACTGCTCCAACCTAGCCAGAGAGCAGGCGACCTACTGGGCCGCAACCCTTCAAATAGAACGACCGCGGTGATAACTTTTGTGATAGGAGCTAACCCAGTAGGTACCACGTTCGACTTCACACCAGTAGATGTTGTGATCGAGCCACACGATACTCTGCCTGGGCTAGCTTCTTTTTAGAGCTGCCCACCATATAGTTTTGAAGCGCAATCATTTCCAGCCGCGAGATCATCAGATCTCACGGCTGAAAACAACCGCCCGGAGATTAGCATGACCCCTGCACAAGGATAAAACGCACAAATCGAGAAAAAATCCGAATTTTTTTTCTGATCCCCGTGGGGATTGAACTCGGATCCGCGCATTGGAAGGAGGGGAAGAAAACGCCAGCTAGGCGTTGGGGGAGGAAACCGTGGCCGTTGGTTTATGCCAACGACTTCTTTACGAAAAAAAAAAAAAAAAAAAAAAAAAAAAGGAATAGATAGTGCCAAATGGCGCGTGCAGAAGTGACAAGGGACTTAGTGTCCCCAAAAGATACCAATAGGCGCCTGTTTATAACGGGTAACCGTTTTTCTCGTAAGGTCAGTTGTTCTTTTTTTTTTTTTTTTTTTCGATTTTTTTTTTTTTTTTTTTTTTTACATTTCTTTCAGATTTTGTTGTTGTTTTATAAGTTTTTGAAAGTGCTCGTTCGTTGAAAACGAACGGGCTGAGTTTTCTACTTGGCAGCTGACATTATGCTACTTCCTATGATAGGATGAACACAATCGAATGAATCTACTCCTACAACGTGGAGACATACATTTCTAACCATGTGTGTGTGTGAGAGAGGAAAGACGAGGAGGGGTTACCAACTTACTTGTGGTTGACCTCATGGTACTTCAATAGGTTGATCAAAATCGAAACAATCTCCTGCTAGAACGAGGGAGAATACATCTCCCACATGTAGTAGCCAAGCCACTGCTACGGATGCGACCGTTGAAGAAGGGCAGCTAGACTGTTTCGGTGGACTCTCACCAACTGATCAGGAGGTTGCAACCTCGACAGCCTATGGAGTGAGCAAACTCGAATGAATCTACCCCTAGATATGGGGGTGTACAGACGTCAGTTTTCCTGAGCGTTGGTACATCATTACATGTAAGTTTTTTTTTTTTTAGTTCGTTTTCCTTTTTTTTTCAAGGAAAACGGGGAAGGACTAAAACGAAGTCATCTTAAAAAAAAAACGAACGAAATGAATGAGGTTGTTGCTTCGAGGTTGGAAGAACAACTTTTTTTGCTGTGTGGGAGCAAAATGGCTCCCCACTCTATTCAGGGCCAATATTTGAGGCCGCGATAACTTTGATCTCGCGGCTCATAGCGCATGCGCGGGGGACAAAAGAGGGTTGGAAAGAGAGAGGAAAATGAGGGAGTTGGGAGGGGAGGTCCTCCTCCCAACCTGACAAGTACCCTCCCCGTTCTTAGGGGAGGGCAAAGCAAAAAGAGTGAGGGTTATTGTATGTAACAACATGCACTTGGCTGAGGTATGAGCCAAGTGCAGTATAGTTAGGATTAGTTTTTTTTTTTTTTTTTTTTTAGTTTATTTTCTTTATTTCTGTGAGGATACTTCAAGTTGTCCTCGCGTGCTGCTACCTATGACAAAAGTTGCTAGAGGTAACTGTCACTCTCGCGTTTTTAGAGAGAGCCTGAAATCTAAAGAGTCGTGAAGGGAAAATGCTACGTACAACCTTTTTCCCGATGTATCTGTCTTGGAAAAATGGTCCAGATATATCCAACTGAAAGGGGTTGTATCTCTCCAACCCATTATCAGAAAAATAATAGAAAAACATTTTTGGAAATGGCAAAAGCCCAGCTACCTCGTGGAATTCCGAGATAGTTAGGAAAAAGAAGAGAAAAAGAAAATGAGGGTAGTTAAAGGAACTGCCCTCACTAAGCCTTTTACTGTGGTGTGGCCACATTTAGCCCTAGATCTTGGCAAGATCAAGAACTCACTCTGAGCCCGCGATTTTGCTTGGGGGTTGGAGTGACGTCCAACCCTCCTCAACCACTATAAAACAGGCAATTGTCCCCCAACTGCCACACAAAGCACTCATGCTGCCAGTGTGTGACGAGCATACTTGAGTGTTGCTGGCTGCTGGAGGTGCTGCTTGAGGCAACATGGGAGGAGGCTGGAGATCAACATAGGAGCGTGAGGAGAGGAGTTAGACAGCCATAGCCAAGGCAGGGAGCACTTTGCTCCCTTCCCTTCTGGCTGGAGCTGGTCCCACGGGACTGACCCAGGGACGCTGCAGGACTACGGCGGTACGACACTGAGGAATTTCGGCCTGGGGCCCAAAGTTTATTAATTTTGGCCAGGCATTTTTCCCACTTTAGTGAGAAAATGTTGCCAAAATTTTATAGCGACGAGCAAGCGGCGACAAGGCTGTTAACAGCGGTAGCAGTGGATCAGACCTACGACAAACCATCTTTTCACATGCGTGGGGAGGTGCTGATAAATTTTTACGGCGGTAAGCGGCAGGCGGCTAGGCTGTTGGCAGCGGCATCAGGCTGAACAAACTTGCGACAAGTTATTTTCCCACTCCTGTGGGAAAGTGCTGCCGAATTTTTCTGGCTCAAACGACAATAATTTTAGTAGCGTTATGTTGCCGAAATTCATGGCCGTCAGGATAAACTAGGTAGAGGGGAAGTGCTGGTTGTCGGCGGCGACGTGAGTAATTGAAGTTCTTGAGTGAGAACCAGTGGGAAAGTGACATTTCCCCCCCCCCCCCTCGACGTCAGCAGAAGGCGGGGCGTCGTGCATTGTCCAGGAAGGACCAGTGGGACCTGTGGGACACGTGAGTGAGTTAGGCAGTACCGTCAAGGGGAAAGTGGTCCGTTATTTTTTGTAAGACTCAGGAGAGGCTGTTTTGACAAACGACATCATCTGGAAGTGAAAAAGGAGGACGTGGGACTGCCTGGGACCGCTTGACACTAGCGGACATCGTCGCAAACCACTTGGTACCAGTGGGTACCAACACAGACTACTTAGATTTATTTGGCACAGACGTGGACCACTTCGAGCTAAGTGGGACTTGTAGGACTTACCCCCTTCGCGTCCGGGACTGCCGCAAGAGGTACTTGTGAGTCGAGTGTCGACCAGGCCTAGTAACCTGCGCAGCAGCGGTTTCCTCGACAAGGCGCACCAGTTACTTGAAGGAAGTCGCGGTCAGAACTTTAGTTACTCAAGGTCAGTGGTTGTCATCGATCCTTCACACCTGTGGACACCCTCACGCTGTATGACCCTTCTCTTTTTCTTTTGGGTGCTCAGAGAAAGGCTGAGAGGAAAGAAAGTGTGACGGGGCATGCTTGTGTGAGACTCTGGATCTGACTTCGGCGATGCTTTCTTGGTTGAACTCGTTGAATGTTGACTTGCTCTGCATGCATGTGTGTAAAAAGGGAAAAGCACTGAGAAGAGAAATTCAAGTTTTACTGAATGAAATGGTGAAAACGTTGAATGTTTTCTTCTATCTTTTCTCTGTGATGGCTTCATCTGTCTGATAAAGTAACAGTCAAACCATGGATGGGGAAAGTAACCGGAGTCGAAAAAAAGAATGCGGAATGTAAAAAAATGAGAATGTGAATGAATTTAGTTATCCCTGAGGTTTCCTTTTCATCCCGAATGACCCTTTCGACCTACTTTTCGTCCGAACGATTCTCGACTATATCTCTTTCTCTTTTGCATGTCTGATTCGTCTAAGTTATTTCCCTCGTATTGAGATCCAGGGCAGTGAATCTGGTTCTGAGCCTGAGGGTTTTCTCAATCTAGGAGGAAATTCAGGGCGGGGGTTCGTTGTTTTAGGAGTCTGCCCTGTTATCGATCCGGAGTGGACCGTTTTACGGGGAGTACTTTGTCGATTCGGTGGAGACAGCCGGACTTCCGAGATCGTCGTGTTTCCAATGACGGGAATTGTGGCCACCGCGAAGTTTTTTATTGATCACCTCGACCTATCAACAAATTCTCAAACCAAGCTTCGTCAGAATTCTACGCCCAGACAAAGACAACCTGCGCATAATATTTGGATACGAGGATAACGAGTTGCATGTCCATTTCAATCATGAGATAAGATGAATGTATTTGTGACTCGTTCTGTATTATAATACCCGCATAGGTCCGTTTGACGAGATTGAGTTCATGGAGCGAATTCGGACCAACCGTTTCGAAAATTCAGGAATAGAAAGGTTTGACATAGCCATCTATTGGAACCGGCTAGGCTACCTGCGACGATTCCTTGGATAAATCAATCGTATAAAGGAATAAAAACAACTCTAAATACTTTGGTCGAGTTGCAATCCTTTCTAACGAAAGTTTATTCGAATTTTACAGATGACGTGCGAGACGGTAATAGTATTTTTTTTCCACACACGTGGGGAGGCAAGCGAATGGATATCAAGCCCCCAAGACAACATAATCAGTTTAATACAGTCAGGACGACTAGTATAAGATCCGTCTATCGTGTTTCCCGAAAGAGATAGACCACGATTCTAGCGAGGAAATGTGAGACGACGTTCGAGATGTTATCTAATTAGCATTGCCTATGGATGAGACATTATTCGATATGGGTTCGCCCCTCGACAAGTCTTCGACGACACATATCTGATGATTCAGCACAACGAAGGATCGGGGCGATACTTCGATAATATTTCCGAGATAAAATAGTTCTTCTTAATTATTTTGTTGTATCTCAAGGAGCTGCATGGACTTTTCAATTATGTTCATCATTATCGTCGGACTTCGGATAACAAATTTCGGTGCTTCAGACATTTTGTTTTTTTTGTGGCATAGTTTGAATGCGAGGAGCGCCGATTGTTTTCGCTGATCAATTCTTAATTGTGGTTCTCTTGTGAGCAGATGGACGGCGGGCGAAAAAAATTTACCTTGGCAAGATACCTTCTTGTTCACGACACACACGAGGACGATCTGATAAGAGGAGCGAAACAATTTTTGCGGGTTCAAGATGACACTCCTACCCAGTGGATTGTGTTCATTGGATTATTCCGAAATGGCGAGGGATTTTTCTCACCACTAGGGTGGATTTTCGGGCCAATACGGCTCGAACTCCTGAGGAGTTTCATGGTTATATTTTGAATTTCCACCGAGGGAGAAACCTCCAATATCTCTCTCGAGCCATTGTGAGTATTAAGATTACCTCGTCCGATAGACGTTTTGGTGTCATCCAGATCCAAGACACAGAGACCCGACACTTATTTGGACTTAGTCGGCCTCTTCGAGTCATAGTGTGAAGACTAGCCTCATGAATGACCTCTCTCTATGGTAGTCGAATAATTAGAGTTATGCGAGGTTGACGAATGACTACCCTGGTATTCGACGACGACGAGCATGTATAATTGGACTTGTTTGAGGCTCAGGTGCGTAGAGGACGACAAATTTACTAGGGTTAGACATCGTTTTCTGGAAATCTTACTCGGATTCCGGAAAAACATGTCACATAAACTAATTTCTGTTAAGGAAGTCATATGACTTATGGCTTCACGAGGTAATCTAAAAAAACAAAAACACTACATATAGATAGGATCGTCGGATGGATAGTATTCAGACTACCTCGATGATTTCACTATCATGTTTTGACATTGAGGGGTAAATATATAAGAAAAAAAAACTAAACAGATACGTTTCATCGGTCTGAAGTTATTTTTAGACGTTTCTGCAGAAAAAAAGTAGGAAGGAATTTAAGTTGCGACTTACAAGGCAATATGAAACGTGACACTGAAATCACACATAAAATAGTCTGACTATAGACGTCAATTTAAAAGATTGAAGGAATTTACTCTATACGTTTTCAACAAGAAAGTTTCGGTGTTTTGAGACAATATCAACGACAAGGAAAAATTACGTTAGCATGATCTTTTCATCAGACTAAATCAATTGTATTAACTATTGTGCTGCTGTGATTACAAAGATGATTGATTGAAATGATGACTTTTTATATATATGTGTATTGCTTTATTAAGGGCAGGTGTAACTTTTGCCTTGATGAGTTATATATATATATATATATATCGTCACAAACATATATATATATATATATATTTATGTGAGCATTGTATGTATGAGACTAGGGTTAAAATTCACGTTTTCAGGCTTGATCGAGACTGCCCTAGTCGACTGAAGTATGCTTCATCCTTAGGAGATAAACGCCCTAAGTGACGAACGACTTCCGGGTTCAATAAACATTTTTATCGCATGTACTTATATTACAACAAGTGAGCAGATGCCATCAGCTGACTCACCTCTTTGATTACATGTAAAAATTTTCGCACGTGGATCAATATCTCGGTGGGGATACTCCCCCTAAGGGTGGTGACTGCCCCTTAGGGAAGAAAGCCTATGCCCCACGAGAACCTATCCTATCGTTGGGAACTGCGAGATGTATAGCTGACGCACCCGACTAGAGCGACGAAAGGAAGACGCGACCTAAGCCGTCTCGGCGACACGTGAGATTATTAATGTACCGTCCCCAAGTTGTCTCTTGATTTTGGTTTTGTTTAAACTCATGTGTGACATGGCCGGGAGGGCTCTCGCCTTTGCGAAAAGGTGGGGGCCAATGCGCTCGACAACCTCATTCTAGGAAAAAAAAAATTTCAAGTAAGTAAAAAAAAAATGAAAAGTGGAATAATATTTTTTAAGATTGAATGAAAATTTAAAATTTACAATATAATTTTACTATGGAATGATTATTTAATTATGGGATTTTTTTTATTTTTTTTTAGGTTTGTCAGAGTGTCGCCACTCTTCGTTTTGGCTATGGTTTCACCATCTCCACTGCGTTTTTTTTTTGTCACCATTGGGGGACCCTCTGGAGATTGAAGGTATCAAGACCCTCTCACATGAGTCTGAGTTGAACCTTCATTGTATCTTTAGTGATTTAATGGTTTTCCCTCTTTTCTTTTCACTCTCAGTGGGAGGAACGCGGTAGGCGGGATTGCAACCCGTAATCCATGTCAAAGTCTTTGTGGGAGGTTCGTCCCACCAATTGTGGTGTCGGCATGAATACCCTTACAACGGTATTTGTGTGTATTTTTGCATCTCACATGAGATGCATCCTTGATAGTACTTGAAAGAGTACAACATTTTTGCGCAGCCGTAAATAAATTTTAGAAGTCGGAACAACAAAACACATGCATAGTCAGATTAGAGAGTATGTGAGCATGCATTTTCCGGGCGCACATTAATGTAACCAGATACCTAGTGAACGTATGGTGTAATAAACGACCTCTCGCAATAGTGTGAGTTGCGCAATAGTGCGAGCTGCGGAATAGTGCAAGTTGCGCAATAGTGGGAGCTACAGGAGGATTAAAAGTTTTTAATTAGCATTGGCGCGCACACTTAGTGCGCGAGTATAGAAACCGACATTGTCATGACCGACGTGAGAGCCAGTGGGCATAGATCGATACACCCACGGACATTCGAAATATAAATATGAGTTCGAACTTTGTTTAAAGCAGATGAGCGCAGTAATACAATTCAAAGTTACATGGGTCCAGTTAGTTCGATGATGATACCTCAAGGCTGTACTCTTGTCCTTCGGGACATCCGTTAAAATTGAGGCACTACAGAGGAGAGTTGCATAGTTCGTGCGAAAATTCCGTTAGGCCTTCTCTAGGTTATTTTGGTGCTCCTTTTTGCTGCCTTTTCTTAATGAACCTAGGAGAAGATGTAGATGAAGACGAGGAGGAAAAAAAACACGAGCTAAAAGCAATTGTTTCTCAGCATAGCCTTTCTGATCTAGGCATGCTCATTATGGTGGGTGGGCACCGAGCTTGTTAAGATCTCGGTGCTTCTCGTAGCGACCGTTGACGCCGAAACCATCATGTTTGTCTTGGTTCCCAACGTGTTGTACATCATCGTTTGCATCATACCTATCCTGTTGGTCACGACACTCATCACTGAGATCAAATCTATCAAGCTGGTGAATGTGGTCAGGGTGTAGCGGGGTTTTCAATTCCTTCGCTATCGGGCTATACCTTCTACTTGTCGAGACCGAGCGCAGGTGTATAGAGCGTGAGAGGGCAGTGCGCGAAAGAGCGGGCGTGGAAGGTGAACGAAAACAAACAGAAAAGTGGAGGACCAATTATGGCAATGTATCTTTCCATTTTCTAGAAGTTGCATTCTTATTTCATTTAACTGGTCGTCATCACCATGGCCTTGCTCGTCGTGATATTCGTAGTTATCCTCACGACAATTGTCGTCATTATTATGGTAGCTTTGTTTTTGTCGTAGTGGGCTGCCTTGCATCGGATCGTGTCGTCTATCGTTATGGACGTCATCTCGTTTTTTTCCTTATCTTTGCGAGTGACTGTGTCTATAGACGCTCTTGATGATCGGGTTGGTTGCATGATCTAGTGAGTGAATGAGAAAGGAGGAGAATAAGGGAGTTAGATCAGGGAGCGGATGAGACAGAAAAGGAGAGGAACACAAGCGTGGAAGAGTGCAAGAACGAGCGGATGGAAACCAATGACCATGTTTGCAGCGTGAGCAGCAAGCTCAATAAAGAAGTTGGTGTACGCGCGCAAATGAGAGAAGGAGAGACAGGAGGGGTCAGAATGCTTATTTAGTTGGGGGCGAGAGGAGTTGCAGGGTAGGAGGTGATATATCTTTCCTTGTGTTAGAGGAAGATTCATTCTCATTTTGCACATCTTGCGAGTAGTATAGCAACTTAGGGGGTGCTCGTCATCACTGTCCCAACATACTCATCCTCATTAACGTCATCATGGTGATTGTCCTTGTCGGCATAGTCCAGGCTATCATCCGAGTGTTCGTCATTATCACGTTCATTAGCGTGGTGGTGTTTTTCAGAGTCGCATTCTTTGTTATATTTGGTTGCGCTCCTCGTCTCGACTGTGGTATCTATGATCACCGTGATTATGTCATTAACCCTCGACGATTGCCTTTCCTGCGCACGTGCTAAAGGGAATGCACGAGTCGGGCCGAGGAATCAGCCACATAAAAGATAGTCAGGAGAAAAAGAAAGAGCATGAGGATGTACTTACCTTCGACCTGGCAAGGGGGGATGAATCGAGGCTCGAGCCGCAGGGCCAAACTATATGCTAGCACGACTAGGAAAATTTTGTCGAGTGCATCGGCCCCTGCGCAAGCGAGGGCTCTCCCGGCCGCGTCACGCAGGAGAAACTTAGGCTTTCAACCTTTTAGAGACAACTCGGGGACGACATGGTAACCTGCGTCGACCCTTCGCCGCTCTGGCCAAGTGCGCCAGCTGTACATCTCGAGGTCCCCTACGATAGGATAGGGTCTCGCCGGGCACAACTTACCTTCCCTAAGGGGTTGTCACCACCCTTAGGGGCGTATCTGCCGAGCTACCGGCCCACGCGCGAAGGCTTTTATGATGCAATTGCAGAGGTAGGCCGACCGAGGGCGTTTGCTCGTTCGCTGTAGCATAGGTACACGAGGTTGAACGCCAAAGCGGACCCGAGCGTCGTTCGTCCCTAGGGCGCTGATCTCCCAGGAATCGAATCGACGTCGGTCAACTAGGACGTGATAACCTAAGCGTAGGGAAAACTTCGAGCGATCATAGTCTCTTTTCTCAAAGACAATCATGAGTTAATCAGACAAAACTCTTTCAAAAGAAGACTCGGGTCAATGTAAGTTGACTTAGCTTATGAAATCAATACATACATATTACAATCATGCATACCATACGTTCAGGTCAAATCGACAAAAGTCGACGTGGCTGTCATTGAACGAAGAACCAACATGAGTTGACTCGACTTCAAATAACACTTACGACGTCTGGGTCCACTTTGGCGTTCAACCATGCGTACCTATGCTACAGCGAACGAGCAAACACCCTCGGCCGACCTACCTCTGCAATTGCATTATAAAAGCCTCCGCATGTGGGTCGGTAGCTCAACGGGGATAACCCCTAAGGGTGCTGACAACCCCTTAGGGAAGGTAAGTTGTGCCCCGCGAGAACCTATCCTGTCGTAGGGGACCGCGAGATGTACAACTGACGCACTCGGCCGGAGTGGCCAAGGGTCGATGCGGGTTACCGTGTCGTCCACGAGTTGTCTTTAAAAAGTTGAAAGCCTAAGTTTCTCCTGCGTGACGTGGCCGGGAGGGCCCTCGCTCGCGCGGGGGCCGATGCGGTCGACAATATATCTTCGTATACTCCGGCGCAAGATTCATTCTTAACTTGCACAATCACGAGGGGGCGGGCTCACTTGTTGTTGTAACGAAGATCGTCTTCACACCATGCACTGTGATCATCATCTTCGTGATCTAGCTGTTCAATATACTGCTATCCTCGGGATATGTCTTCCCATGTTCTAGCAGAAGATTCACCACGATCTCGATTTCGGTGCTCATCATTATTTTATCATTTTCATTGCAGGGACATCTGGAGCACAGAGGACAAAGACTGGATTGACCCTTTGATCCTCCATGAAAGATTAAGATGTTGTCACCATCAGAAAGAAGCCCTGAAACAAATAATCGACATAATTCCCTTGGAATGGATCAGAATCTTCAGGAAGGGGCATAATCTTACCCTCAATGATTGGGTGTCCATCATTGATCAACAAGAGCTAGCGGGGAATATAGTTGAAGTCCGCAACACAGGGGACATTCTTATGACTATTTTTGATTTGGGGGAGTATGGAGTCCTGAAGACTAGGTCACAGGAGCACACGGGGTGGTTCAAGATGGACAAGTTATTCAGGATTAGGGTCCTAATGATTAAGGAAAAATGGCTTGCCTATAAACCAGACACACCCATTTCCCACCTCCCTTTAGACCCGGTATGTTGGACCTTGTCTACATCGACTGCCACAGGGCTCTCTCATACCAGGACACTTCACACGCTATTAGTTAAGTCTACTTACAGGATGCTCGTCCTAAGGTAAATATAAATGATAAAATAAAAGACCGATTGATGAGACATCTAATCGTAAGCGAAGACGAGTTGCGATCAATCAAGTGGTTCCATTCTATCAAATCTAGGCCTGCTAAGGTGACATCACTGCAATGGAAAATCGCTCATCGTTGCTTGCCCACAAATGATTGGATTATTGACAGGACCTCACTGGAACAAAAAGGAATAGCCCTACCTTGGTGTAAGTTCTGCAAATCAGCCTTCCCTTCCAAACTAATTTCGGAAACACTAGAGCACATTTTTTTGCAATGCCCATGATCAGTTTGGCTATGGCGTTGGTGGGACAAAATTTGAAATCATGTAGGAACATCCCTCCCCTGGCCCTGGAACTGGAAAACTTTTCTCTTGGAGTTTTGGAACCCGATCCAGGAGGATGTTTTCACATCAAATTTATTTACAATCGGAAGGAGAGCGGTCATTTGGGCAATATGGACGGGAAGGTGTACTTATGAAATTGAAGGCGTTCGTCTAGATGGTCCTAAATTCACATAAGCCATTAAGCAGATCCAATCAGAGAATACTACCAGATGAAAGACCCTAAAGAAAAAACTACAATTTCTTTCATTAGAAAAGAAAATTTTGCAACATATTAAAACATTCAATCAGAGTTGGCTTGGAGGGGACCAAGGAGGGAGGTTGAGACATGTGAAATGGGAAGGAACACAAGGGAATGTTCAGGATGAGATTCCAAGAAACTACCGCTTGCTCTTCAATGATTGGAGCAATATTGATCCCACTATACCCTTAAGGCCTCTGTCGGATTTCCCTGATCCTTTCCCCCCGTCGGGGTTATGCTTGGTTCCCAGGTCATGGTATGCGTTTGAATGACCTTTAGGATAAGTAGCGTTTTTTGCCTTTGAAGAATTTGCTCAGATTTTCAGATTCTCAGTTAAATGAGTAGGTTTAAGTGTTAGTATATCTGGCATCTGATCTCACTATACCCTTAAGGCCTTTGTCGGATTTTCTTGCTCCTTTCCCCCCATCAGGGTTGTGCTTGGTTCCCAGGTCATGGTATACGCTTGAATGACCTTCAGGATATATAGCGTTTTTTGCCTTTGAAGAACTTGCTCATATTTTCATATTTTCGGTCAAATGAGTAGGTTTAAGTGTTAGGTGGTCATGTATATCTGGCGCCCTGGTCAGGATAAAGAGGCAAAAGATTCAGGACTTTACCACTTTACTATCAGTATTAATGGATCTGAAGGAACGTTGGGCCCGGTTCCCAGCATGAGTTGTACCCTTACCTTTCATTGTTATTCAATGGGATGCTGGACCCGTTTTTCAGCAGAGGTGCAACTCCCCACCAATAGAATGGAGCCCCTAACGAGTTAGGTAGGAGTGTATGCTTATCATCACTCCTATCTGACATCATGGGTTTAAATTTAAAATATAAAAAAAAAGGTGCATTCTAGCAAGTTCAACATTTCGACTGCATCGGGGTTATTCATGCTCCAGGCACATATAGAGTGTTGTGTAGTGGGGCGAAGCCAATTCTGTGACCTCTAAAATAGAATACTTCTTATGCACGTCGAGATAGAGGTGTTGACAAAGTAACAGAAGTGAAAGTATCTCAGACAGAATAGGATAGTTGCAAACCAACTGCACTAAGGTCATACTCACACTAACATTTTTTCTACTAAGCTCTGGACGTGGTTGCGATTAGATTCGTCCAGGGGCAGTCGTAATTGCGGTCAGATACGTTCAAGAAAATGCCAGTCTGAGTATGCCATGAGGCCAGCACATTTGTCCCGCTCTTTGCCTATGTTTCCAAACTTTCCATAATTGTTACGGATGCAGTCGCAACAGGTAAGCTTGGTAGTAGCCATTATAATAACAATAATAATTGTCAGAGCAGAAGTGTACGGCGAAGGTTGTCCAACGACCATTTTGTCAAAAGTTCTCAAAACATACATATTATATTTTTTGAACGAAATTAAAATTGAGTTTTTGGGCCGAAATCCAGGCCAAATTTTTGGTTCCTGAGGGTCCGGTGTTCCTAGAACGTCAGACCCCCTAGATGTATCTGGTCTCAGCTTGGGACTAGATACATCTACGGGGTCCAACATTCTAGGAACGTTGGACTCCCAGGAGCCAAAAATTTGGACCGGATTTCGGCCCAAAAACTCAATTTTAATTTCGTTCATAAAATGTAATATGTCAGTTTTGACGAAATGGTCGTTATCCCACAAAGGACGCGGCAGATGGGACAAGAAGGTTTCAGGCTTCCATAATATGGGAAGAGAGTATAAGGACATGTGATCATGCTATTCTCCTGGAGGTACCTGACCGCAATTAAAACTAGGATTTGATGTAACTGACCTCGATGACGGTCGGATTAGAGTTCAGATGAAAAACATCCTACTGCGAGTATATATGGCGTGAACCATGATCGACATTCCAAGAGAACCAACCTAGACGCACGCGTCATTGCTTGCTCGCTCCATCTCTCCATTGCTTCATCGTCATGTAGATCTGCTTCACGACTACCTGTTGCAGGTCAGTCCCGGCATGCATCCTCTCTTCCTCCTCGGTAGTCTGTGCTCCTCCTCATACACCCCATGTTGCTCCTCCATCTAACCCCATGCTACTCGTCCATCTATGTTTTGATCAGATTCCCAGGTAGTGCCTAACCTTATTGAATCAATCTGGTTGCATCCGGACTCGAACTCACGACAAAAATCCAGACACAAAGAGAGAGAGAGAGAGAATCTAGCGGCACAACCGACAGATGAACGAACGAATCCTCTTCCCTCTAGACCGCAAGAAGCCACACAAGCAAGCGAGCGAGCGAGAGAGAGAACCACAATAGCAGACAGATAACGGACGAATTCTCGTCCTTCTAGATTACAAGACACAGAGAGGGGGGAGAGAGAGAAACCAGCGGTAGAACCAACGATGAACGGAGGTATCCTCATCCATGAGGGGGACTTCTTCTACGTCGATCGATGCTATCGACCTCTCCAATTGCCTGCACACGATGGTTCCTCGCCGCCCAGGGCCAACTTCCCAGACCTCCTGGTGCTCAACTCGCTATCCATGTCTCCGCACTCAGCCTATCATCACCTCCTTACACTCTTCTTCCCCTCCACAGACCATAGACTTCCTCCCCTTGGCTACCATCGCCAAGTACTTGCTCCATCTCCCATAATTACCCCGCCAGCACCGCTACACGATTCGACAGCCAATCACCGAGACACATGGCACCTTGCCAATAGGCCTGACCTGATACCCAAAAAAAAAAAAAAAAAAAAAAAAGTCTGACCTCGTACCTTTGTAGCCACGTGGGTGATATGTGGCGGCATTACGCTGGCATATACTATCGCGCTTCGCTACGGCTAACTTGAACTCCATCCGCCTTGACATTTCGTCCATCCCTCCCAAAACCTTTTTTTTTTCGTTTGTCATTTGGTCTCAAGCTACGCAGATCTAAAACCCTAAACCCGGGCAAGAGGATGCAGCTGAGTGGCACACCCATCCACTGTTGATAAGCACACGCAACCTTTTCTATTGACTTACAGTGAGGGCACGTGGGAGAGGGCTAAAACTTGCAAGATCGGACAAGCAGTTCAGACAAGCCTAAGTTATTATTGCACCTTTTTTTTTCAAAAAGGAAAAAGGGTTGAACCAAAAATTTGCAAGCTTGGAAAGGGAATTTTTTTATATGCCCCTTCGCCCTTGCATGGCCTACTTACCCTGCTGTACCCCTGGGGCCTCTGAACTTTCCTGCAGGCCCTTGTCAGCAAGGGGCACAACTTTCCGCGGTGCCCTTACTGGACCGCTGGTCCCATTTGACCGTGCCCTACGTGATATGCCCTCATGAAGGGGATGCATCTTTCCATCATGCGCTCGCGTCGGAAGCTCGTGCTGACCTTCAAGGCTCGTCGTTCCTTCAAGCTCTCCTTCGTGACGTATGGGGCCGTGTTCCCGAACTTCCTGGTGTGTTCATGCCAAAAAGAACACGAACTCCCAATGGTGTGCAACCGGTCACACGGTTCGCTAGCTCATTCCAACTCACTCACTCTCTCTCTCTCTCTCTCTCTCTCTCTCTCTCTCTCTCTCTCTCTCTCTCACACACACACACACACACACACACACACACACACACACA
>BFEA01000161.1:970338-1013206 GCA_003427395.1 Chara braunii | reverse complement strand
GAAAACAAATGCGGCCGCTAGATTGGCTACAGGCAGAGAAGTATATGGAAAAGGTGGAGAGTGGTAGATTAGATTAGTAGAAGGATGGTGAGTGGGGAGGAAGAGAGAGAGAGAGAGAGAGAGAGAGAGAGAGAGAGAGAGAGAGAGAGAGAGAGAGAGAGGGGGGGGGGGAAGGGATGATCCCGACAGGCTGTTTCGTCTGGGTTTCACCAACTCATGAGGGGGTTACCACCTCGACAACCCATCTGAGGATGGGGAACCTGAATGAACCTACCCCCAGAACTCGGGGGTATGCAGAAGTTGTAGTTAAGTTTTTTTTTTTTTTGTATGTTTGTTTGTCTTTAGTTTTTTTTCTTTTTCTCTTCTTTGTTTTCTCCCCTTCCCGTTCGTTTTGCTTCCATGTTCAAAAGACACATGCAGTGGCCCTAAGGGCCTCTACTCAGCACATGCACAAAAGACAAAACATATGGCGGCGTATTATTCCATGTTCTGCAATAGATTCATTCTAGTTTTGCACATTTGGTGAGTTGTGCAGCAGCCAAGCCCTGAGAATCACGTGCAGACTGTGCAGAGACCAACACGGATGTGAGAAACCCATAACTTCTGAAACACAGACCTGAACTTGAATCCTGAGGATATATCCGGCCAGCTCGTGCTCTACACCATACTGACTACGTGCCTCGATTTTGAGGGAGGGTCTGCACTTTAGTGCTGCGAGGACCCTCCAGATAGCATGCATGGGCCGTCTGAGCCGTGTTAGGGGAATTCCCCCACCGCCCCCCCCCAAAAAAAAGGACCTTTCATATGGTGGGGGGTGATGCGGTAGGGGGGGTGGGCCTCCAGGTGGGCTTTTTTTTTCACTTTTGGGGTTCGTTGAACGAGGTCCACCACCCCATAGTCCGCGATGCGCGCGCGCGCCCCCCGGGGCCGCGTTCAATTTTTTTGTGCCACCTGGCGCGCAGCGCGTTTGAACGCGATTTGACGCGGCCCCGGGGGGTATGAACGCACGTTCGGCGCGTTCAACCAGTTACACAGGCGGCGAGTTCGGCGCGACCCTCTGTGCAGGTCGCCGCCCCTCCCTCCCTCTCTCTCTCTCTCTATATATATATATATATCTGCCAAAGCGGGAAGATAACACAAAGCGGGAAGATTCATTCCCGCTTTGCATTTCCGACGCAAAGCGGGAATGGACCCGTTCGTTTTTCTTATTTTATTTTATTTTTTTGTTTTTTTTTTTCCCGTTTTTTTTTGTGCCTTTCACTCCAACGTTCGGGATGCCTGCGCCCGGTAGTCCGAGCCTCGGCACGGATTGGCGTACCGGTCGGCCGAGGCTCAGACTCGATAGCTGGGCCAGGTACTGGTGGTTTAAGGCTCCACGCAATGAACAGCCCAATTCTCAGCGTCTTCAACCTTCACGATGCAGAGCCGAACGTCCAGCAAGAGCTTCTCTCTGCATCGTCCAGCAAGAGCTTCGCGGCCATATATCCGCACAAACCGCGCTCGAAAATGTATGTGCGTGCATATGTGAAGAGGGTGTGTAACAAGTACTAGCGTAGCGCCTGCGGTGCGGGCGGTGCGGCCTACGCCCGCAACCAAAAAGCGGGAAAGGACACGCCCACCAGGAAACAAAAAGAAAAGAAAAAACAAAACGACAAAACGACACACCCACCGACACACCCACCGGGAAACAAAAAGAAAAGAAAAAACAAAAAGCGGGAAAAATAAGAAAAAAAAAACAGGAACGACACACCGACCATGAAACAAAAAGAAAAGCAAAAACGAAACGCGGGAAACGACAGACCAAAAACGAAAATGCTAAAAGAAAAAAAGGCCGCCCGCTTATCGACGGCAGCAGCTTCAAGATATTCCCTCACATCTACGCTCACTGCCGCCCGGCCCCGTGGGCGCGCTCACTCGTTTAATGGCACCCTGTGAACATTTCGGTACGCGCGCCCCTCTGCACACTCCCGCGCCCTGGATCGCCTTCATTCGCCAGCGCTCCTCAAAACTTCGACCCCAAATCCGGCGCACAGCGGACCATGATCGACCTCCCCCCCGCGGCCAATGCTGCTTAAGGGGTGGGATGTATGTGTTTGTAGCGTAGCTAGTCGATAGTCCAAGTAGCCAGTAGAGAGTCCTCTTCCTCTCTCTCTCTCCCCCCCTCACACACACATGTCTCTCCCCCTCACACACACATACGCATGTCCAAGTCCAACGAAAGGTAGTGGACGGTCCGGGTAGGCAGTCGAGAGTCCAGCGTAGCATACAACACAGAGTAGCGAGTCGAGAGTCAAGCGTCTCTCAACGCAGACACGGCCGAGTCGTGCCAAGTTTCACAGGGCGCGAAATAGGGATTGTTATAATGTAGTGATTAGATTCATTTATTGTCACTACCTTCTTACCCCGAAAAAAACGTAGGTACGTTGTACAACGAATTTTGAGGTACAACTTTTCCAGGGGACGTACATACGTTGTATCTGAATTTTGGGTTATGAGATGGCGGCCCTGGAATATACACCCCTGGTGCCTATCACTGCTGTTCGGTCCAAGTTACTTTCCAATTGGTAGGGTAATGGTCCTGAGTGCTGGTCACACTGAGGTAGGATAGTGGGATAGGGGGTGCGCTAGGAGTATTGACGTGAGGATGGGATGGGAGGTGGTCTCATATTCCAGGACACCCATGGCCTACCACTCCAGGTGATCACTGTGTACTCAGTGACTGGCCTCTACAACACCATGGACTTTTCAAAAAAAAAAGAGAGAGGACCCCGGCCTCATCTCTTTGATTGGAAATATATGCTGCTTTCGGTGAAACAAAACAAACAAACAGAATTTTGGGTTATGAGAGGACGGCCCTGGAATATATGAGAGGATCCCGGCCTCATCTCTTTGATTGGAAATATATGCTGCTTTGGGTGAAAAAGAAATAAAAAACAAAGACCTGAACGTTCTACTCTGTTCCCCACCCGCCCACCCCCCCCTCCTCCTTTCAAATTTGGTAGCAATTTTCAACAATACTCTCAGGCAAAAGATGTTTGGGCCTCATTCGACACCACTTGAAATACTTGAGTTTCAAGGGCACCCTAACTCACGGAAGGTGATTAATTTCCCCTAACTTGTTTTTTTCGTTCCACAACCCCTTGACGAAACCCTTGAAATGGCCGTCCTTGAAACTGAAATGCTGATGGCATTGCACCAGGAACAGTGGTGATTGGTGGGAAAAAAAAGAAAAAATGAAAAAGGTCCGTATATTACCCGTTTTGTAGGGTCCAGCCCTTGCGCCCCAAGTGACCTCCTGAGGCACCCTTGGGATTTTCGTTGATTTGGCTGGGCCACACTTCCGTTTCAAGGGCAGACACTTGGCCGCGAGGATGTGGAAACAATTACCAATTTCAAGGGTACGTCATTAGGGCGGGGTTGAAAAACAGCAAATTCCAAGTGGTGTCAAACGAGGTCCTTTGTATTGAATTGTTCTTCAACATTTTTTTTGATTGTTTTTTTGAACATGTGTTGTATTAAAATACAACGTACATACGTTGTATTTGACCATACGTTCTATTCGGAAAAAAAAGAGTGATTTCTAAAAGTCCAATTTTCAAAGGTAATTCGAAAAGAATGTATGTACGCTATGAGGATTATTAATGTGTGCTATGGGGATTATTATTATTATTATTATTTTTAAAGGCTAATTCTTTGAAGCCCAACCAATTCAATTACCTGTCAAATCTGGACAGGATGGCCTTTCAGGCCTTTTTTATTGTCATTTTACTGTCAGTATAGTATTACGGGGAACCCCGTAGCAGCCACATCCGTGCTCAAGCCTCCAACGAGGGAACATGCGGGAGCTGCACCCACCAGGTGGGCGACCGGCCAGGGGTCAGCCGGTAGCATCAGGACCGAGCTTCTTCGATGGGCCAGTCACTGTGCCTCCCCTCTGGTCCCCTCCCCCTATGAACATCAGCAGTCTCTGCTCAATGCCACTCGGGGGGACCAACGGCATATCTCTAGGTGGCGGGCGCCAAGCTTGCCCAGGAAGGTACATGAGGCCAATGGGGATTTAACCCAAGACCTCCTGAATGCCACTTGCGTGCCTTACCAACTGAGCTAGGCCGCTGGATGCTATGGGGATTATTGTTTTGTGTGTGATTAGCATCTATGTGCTATGAGAATTATTAATGTGTGCTATGGGGATTACTGTTTTGTGTGTGATTAGCATCTATCCGAGCTCCATCAATCCAAGACGAAGAAGTTGGATGGGATGAACCTGACTGAGAATTAATCCCTGTCGGAGCAAGAGGGCTAGCTCAGTTGGTAAGTGGCATTCAGGAGGTCGTGGGTTCAATCTCCACTGACCACCCCTTGGTGCCAATTGACTGAGATAGTTGGCTTGCTCCCACCGGTCAGTATTGGTAGGGTCTTTTTGCCATCACGGGTGTCGGTGTGGGGTTGTTGTGGTATGTGAGTGCTGGCCATAGACAATGCTGTTACTCCATAGGGTTGGGGGAAAGATGGGAGGTGCAGCTGCTGGCAAAATGCTCAGTCTTCGCGTTAGCCGCCCCCCCCACTGGCGGGCCCACCCAACTCCCTGACCACCTTTGATTAGAGAGGGGGCAAAATGCACCACCTTGATTGTGAGGGGTAGCTACACTTGCAGGGGTTCCCTGTATAGACTTAGGAGTAGTGGTAGGTAGGTAGTGAGAGGTGAAATTGAGAGAAGAAAGAGAAAGAAAAAGAAGAAACAAGGGTGGACGCTGCAGGTTTTGAGTCCGCAAAGGCAAAAAAACATGCACCCAGAAACATATCACGGCATGAGTTTGAAATGGCAATTTGTGTATCCGTTGGGCTTTTTTTTCACTTTTTTTCTTTCCCCATCTGACACCATGGCCAACCCCTGTAGTTTTGACACCTGGCCTGACACCACGGCCGCGGTACTTTCATTGCTTTTCAAACTCGGCAGCTGTTTCTCTTTGCCCGCGCTCAAAAGTGACATCAACGTACTTGCCCCAAAAAAGAGTTAAGCCCTGCCTGTCTGTCTGTCCCTGCCCCCTTCTTCTTCCTCTGTGAGAGAGGGGACCATGTGCAACAGACAGCTACGGGTAGGGGGCGTAGGTCTTCGAGTGGGGAGCATGGACTAGAAGTTGCCCAAAATACAGCTATAATGAACATGCATTCAATTTGTGAGAAGGCGGTGGCTGTTGGGCCCATCATATCCGTTGCACAAGAAGAAGGGGGCATATACAGAGAGGGCTTCATTCTCAGTCAGGCTTACCCTTTTTGTCATCCTGTCCGTGCCCCCCTTCACCCTGTTTGTCGTCCTCTCCGTGCCCCCCTTCACCCTGTTTGCCGTCCTCTCCGTGCCCATAAACTTCGCCCACCTGTCCCCTTTTTTTCTTTTCCACCCGTCCGCTTCTCCCGAAAGAAGGCAACTAAGCGGTTCAGTGGCGGCGTGCCACATGTTCCTCTTTGGGATCTTCATGTGGACAGCTTGACGAAGTTGACTGCCAGAGGAGGTTTGTTTGGTGCTAAACCACTTGGCACTATAGTTTCCCACCACCTTGGTTACTAGGAAATGGACCTGGTCCGGAGGGCATCCAAATGCATGTAGAGTGTAGTGTAGTGGAGCGAGACCCAAAGCCCGCCCTTTTTCAGGGCACCTTATTCCCTCTCGTCTTCGACTCTTTCCTACGATTTCTTTTTCTTTTTGTGTTGTCTTCTTACTCAGTCCCCTACACTGGCTACCCTGTGTCATATCCTCTAATCATTTCTCTGTCCTCAGCAGTGTTTTGTTTTCATGATGGCCCCCTACATGTTCATGCAGACCATGGGCCTCGCTCCACTACTCACCACATGCACAAAAGAAAAAATACGGCAGTGTATCTTCCCATATTGTAGCAGTTTTTCATTCACATTTTGCACATTTGGTGAGTAGTGGAGCGAGGCCCCATGATCCATGTACCTGGGAATTATTTGGGTTCTCTTCTACGGATGGAACACTTGGGATCAGATGGGTGCTCAGCAAGCTAGGCATATTTAATTTACTCCTTTGACCAGGTAATTTTGAATAACTGCAAATGAAATTTCAATTGGTCAGCCATCAAACCAAATTGGTCATCTCAAATTTCCTATTTAGCCCATTATCTAAAGATTCCAAGCCGATAGAAGCAGCAGATAGAGGTTAGGAGAAATGACGAGTACTTGGACACAAAGATTGAAACCACCAGTACTTGGGCACTGCGCGCCGCGCCGGCCGCCCAAATCTCGAAGCAGCGCGGGCTGTCGATTCGGTTTATCGACGGCCCGCCGGCCGCTGAAATCGCGTAGCGTTAACGCTAAGGCGTCGCCCAAGTACTGGTGGTTTAACAGTTTGGGCGCTTGATCTTGTTAGGCCACATGATTTAACAAATTAGTATTGTCAATTCCCGATTTTGTCCAAAGATCAACCGATTTGAGAGTCTACACAGACCACTTGGACGGGTGAAAATATCAAATTAGCGAAGCAGTTTCACATGTTAGTCAGAATCATGAGCCTGCTCGTCCCGTAGACTGTTGATCTTGAACCTCACCTCGATTAGCTTGCCAAAGTTTCGCGTCCTTGTCACATATCGGCAGTGATTACCAAAGGACCCCAGTGCTAGGAACTCGAACGAACAAGACATCTGGGTGAGCAGTATGCTGCAAGACATCTGGGTGAGCAGTATGCTGCACATGAACACACAAAATGCAAGGCACGTGGGTGGAGACCAGCAAGCATGTGAGAGCAGGACGCACATGAGAGCAGGACGCAGGTGAGAGCAGGATGCAGGTGAAAGCAGATAGGATAGAGCACGCAGGTGAAAGCACGCAAGTGAGAGCACACAGAGGAGAGTACATGATGCACGCAGCACGCAGCTGAGAGCAGGATGCACGTGAGAGCAGGACACACGCTTTTCTGTGGGCCCTACTACTTTATGCTTTCGGTGGTCTAAATTGCTCTGTGGCTTGATGTAGTGCATAGTGAGCCCGTGCAACCTAATAGAACACCTGTCCATATCGGTTCAATAGATGTCCAACTTATTCTATCCGTCCAAGAAGCTTCTACAATCCTCTAAATCACTTCGGGGTTTCCCTAACTTATGTGTGTTTTTCTAAATTGAAGAAGGGAAAAAAAACAATACGATCTTGATTTTGGCAACAGGCCGGTAGGCCCTCAGAATAACACAAATGGAACACAGTAAAGAAGAAGGTGACATGAGTTTTAATATCATGGCGAAATCACCATCCTCCCAGCATCTCCCCAACTTCACACCGTCGAGGTTCTCAATCCTTCTACTCATTCGCCACTCAGACTGAGGTTCGCATATGACCAAATAGCGGCAATAAGTATCTAATTTACCTGGTCAAAGGAGTAATTCAAGGCTTAATGATCAGCATATCCGTGCACTCTGACAGCCACCTCGTTCTTGTTTGCGTTGCCATGGCCCAGTCAGTCTCGTACCCATCTTGGATTAATCTCGACAGTCAGTAGAGACCGATGTTTTGGACTTTCACGTGTTCCTTGACTGAGATACGAACACAGTCCTGAGTCCTGTGATGTATTGGTGAGTGATGTTGCCGGCTTTCAAATATTTCTTGTCAGTGAAGAGTGATGTTGCAGGCTTTCAGTTGTTCCTTGTCATGGCTCTTCTTTGCACAAGAAATTGATAGGTCCGGGCTTGAACCATGTCTCCCAAAATAAATCTTTACATATGGTGTAAGACGATTTCACTGATTGAGGTCGGAATGGGATTGGGTGTTTTCACGTTCTACTTTTTTTTTTTTTTTTTAACGGGCCCAGTGCTCAAGGCTGATATTACCAATAAGAAGATTGAGGCCGGGGTCCTCACAGTCTACCCGGAGTGACCGAACCGAACATGCTGAGAACCGGGCTCAGCGTCCCTCATATGATGATGATGATGATGATGATGATGAACTTCTGCTGATTCTATGTAAGCTGTAAGATAATGATACTAATGATGATGATGATGACAATGATGATGATTAGTATGTAAAAAAACTAGAAGACTGTGCTATATCAGCAAATCTGGCCTCCTAATCCTAGAACAACTCCTGGCCCTCCCTGTACCAGGACATTACATCTTAGAGACAATGCCATCCTAACCAACGTCAACCATAGCTGACCTGTTCTCGCCACCTAGACTATCCCTGGTCCCATAGGTTGTCAAGGCAACCGCCCCGGTTCGCCACTGGATTGCTTTCCTCCCTCAGCAAATCCCCAGATCTCTCTACAAGGCCTCACACTCCTACCATTTGCAGGTTACAGGGCAACGCCCCAGCTCCGGCCAGTGCTGTTCTGGCATCGGCAAACCAGGGGCACAGAACAAAGCCACTCTGCAGATATCTGTCTAGATTCCACCATCTCTGAAATCCTATATCCGAACGAGGAAGAAGGTCAGATACCACCAAGAATTACAGCACACCAGAAGCTTGATATATAATGATTGAAGACTGTGGAATTCTGAAGCACCTGATACTACGTAGTGCGCACGCTTGTCCTGGACGTCTGTCTCCCAGACACGTACATAGCACTAGAAGATTACCTTGGAAATCAATTGAAGAAATTTCTCCCCCCCCCCTTTCACCTTTCCCCCTGTCCCAGCACTGCCTCCACAAAAGAGAATCGCCGTGCTTGCAGAGATTCTCCATTGGCCTCAGCTTGGGACAGACCCCCTCCCCCTCCTGTTCCTACAAAGGCATCCAATTCCCGCCTAAAGTATGCCTCTGGCAACCTCGACCCTAATCTGCCCCCGCTGGGATACGATGCTACAATGTACTTCTATCCCAGCCCCAGAATAGGGCAATCCCCATATTCTTGCCCCATCCCCTTCAGAGCATTCACCACCCACCTTGAATATAAGTAAAGACTTGAGGCAAGTACGCTGGTTCAAAGCGGTAAGATCAAAACCATCTAAGATAGCCTCCCTACAGTGGCAAATTGAACATCGTTGTCTTCCTACAAATGACAGGTTGATCAACAGATCCTCTCTGGAGGCAAAGGGGTTGGCAGAACCCTGGTGTAAACTATGCACATCAGCCTTTCCCAGTAGGAAAATCCTCGAGACTATAGAGCATATCTTCCTATCATGCCCAGGGGCTGTATGGCTCTGGAGATGGTGGGACTGCATCTGGGATCATCTGGAGACATCTGAAAAATTGCCATGGGGTTGGAAAGCAATTTTGTTGGAAGTCTGGAACCCTGAGCAGAATGATAACTTTACCCAAAATCTGTTTATTCTGGGAAGAAGAGCTATCCTCTGGGCTATCTGGCAGAGGAGGTGTACAAATGAATGGGAAGGGGCCAGACTCGATGACCCAGAATTCACTGACAAGATTAAACAACAAATTCAAACAGATATTTTGACAAAATGGGAAAGCCTAAAAGACAAACTTGAAACTACAACACAACTCTTCAAAGGAGGATATTCTTAAAACCTTCAAATCTTTCAGCAATGACTGGCTAGGGGGGGACAAAGGGGGGAAAATGGGGAAGATTGAATGGAAAGGTGAAATTGGAGAAGAGGGGCAAGAGTTGAGCAGAAATTGCAGGCTGATATTTAATGATTGGACTGACGTGGACCCCTCCATCCCTCTCCGCCCAATGCAAGACTTCCCCAACCCATTCCCCCCGTCGCCCGATGTTATTGTTCCTTTGTCATGGCATGGTTTGGATACCTTGTTGGATTCGGAAATCGGGGAGGGGAGGGAGATCTAGTCTTTGTAGTAGTTTTACCTGCACTCGGCATGCTTCTAACAGAAGGAATCAGGCATCACAGAGAGCTAAGTCTTCATGCTCATTTCTGGCGCCCATCAGTGGGTGAAGAGGCTCAATGCCTGATGTTTCTCAGTAATTTCTTCATGCGGCATAAGGGATGCCCTCCCCCCACTTTACTACCTGCATAATCCTCTGGTAGCCAGAGAAATCAATGCTGGCAGGTTTCACAGTCAATTTCCAGTATGTACTCAATCTGTATTCATTATGTATTCATTCTAGAAAAGGGACGCTGGACCCACTTTCCAGCAGGTGACGCTCCCCACCAATAGACGGAGCCTCTCCCCGGGTGTTAGTGGTGTCTGATCTTGTCAACACCACTAGCACCGCAGGGGGGGTGTTTTTTTGTTAAAAAAAAAAAAAAGGAGCTAGCCCAGTAGGTTACCACATCTGATTTCCACCCAGCAGACACTAGGATTGAAATGAAACTTGCCACTGAGCTAGCTTCTTTTTGAGCGACCGTAGACGAAGGATGTGGGTGCGGTCAATCTCGACGGCGTGATCGCTGAGATCGAGTGGCCGAGATTGGCCAAGCGACGACTAGCATGGCCCTACGCAAGGATAACATGCATAAATCGAGAAATGGTCCAAAATTTTCCGAGTCCGCCGGGACTCGAACTTGGGTCTGTACAAGCAATCTGGGAACTATGAACGTTGAAAATCCCTCCGATTAATCTTTAGGGATCAGTAGGAGTGTACTAGAACTTTTAGTAATGTAATCTCAACAATTCAAGACAGGTACAAGAGAAGGAACATCTTACCCTAAACAAACCATCGACACACCCCTCCCCTCTCCAAACCTCACATCCTCGTCCTTCATTGGCTTTCATGCACCCGGCCTCCTATGTTCGACTGCACTATTCAACCACCTCGAAAGAGCGGACAATGAAGATAAATGGACCGTCGCTCAGATCACCATCACGCAGTCCAAACCATGTCGTGAGATTAACTGCTGGACCTGCCAGCTGCCCCTCGCAGGTAGTCCAAAAACATGAAGAGGTATCATCGTTACCAATAATGTCCACTCGTAGCAAATCTGGCCCCCATACCCATGCGGCCATGTTCCTCCTCCGCACCTCCTCACAATATCACCATGGGGTAGTGTGCTCCCTCCTACTCCCCTTACCCCACTCACTCGCCCTAAAGATGTTCCTCCTCTTCAACCAGAAGCACAACATAAGAAAAACGACCCCTCTCATATTCCTCCACGCGCGCCCAACGGGCTCCTCTTCCCGACACTGCCGTCGGTTTCTGTTAATCACAAGCCCGTTCCCCCTCTGCGCCCCAACATCAACCTTCTCCTCGCCTAATGGTGCTAGTCACCCTCTCACACTACACCGTCGTCCTCCTGCTATCGACCGCCCAGCGCCACACGGTCTCGGCAAACTTCGGGCATCGCCATGCTGTTGGCATCCTCCTAATGTCAACCGCCCGCCACCACACCGCCTCGGGAAGCTTCCAATACCGCCACGCTGCTTTGGAAGACCTCGGGTGGCGGAGCGCTCCTGGTAGCGCTCCACCGCCCTCAGTCGCTCCACTACTCTCAACCTACATACATCTTTTTTTTTTTTTTTTTTTTTTATAACTTCGTATATAGAAAACCTACTTAGGGGGAAGGAGGGGCGATCTTTCTTGAATAAGTCTATCATCTTGATTACTATTTCTTTTCATTTGGTTTGCCGTTCGAGGAGGTTGTAGGAATAGGTGCTATTTGGCAAGTCATCTGTGATCCTGCGAAGGATGGTTGAAAATTTGGTGGCCCTCGAAGACCGATGCTGGAGCAATGCTGGCCGGAGCCGGAGCTAGGTGGTGCAACTCTGTGACCTAGCTTTAGCGGGGGCGTGAGGCCTGGTAGAGAGCTCTGGGGGGTTGCGTGCGGGGGCACTCTCAGTGGTCATCGGGGGTCGTAACTGGAGCAATGCTGGCCGGTGCTGGAGCAAGGTGGTGCAACTCTGTAACCGAACCTGATGGGAGCATGAGGCCTGGAAGAGCTTCGGCTCGTGCTGAAAACAACCCTGCTGGTGGTGGTCGTAGGTGGATTGAATAGGTTTCACCTATCTGATTTGTCGGTGGTTCTTATGAATGTCTTAGGACTCTAGGGACTCTTAGCAACCCATCCTAGGCAGTTTTGAAGCGGTTATACTCAGTGATCTGCGGCTGTTCGATGCCAGAACGACGCTGGTCGGTGCTGGGGTGTTGCCCTGTAACCTGCTGATGCAGGAGCGTGAGGCTTGGTAAAGAGATCTGGGGATGCTTTGGGGTGGGCATCCCGAGGGACAGCCAAGGTTTGCTGCTGGGATGATGCTGGTCGGAGCTGGGGCAAGTTGTGTTGCCCTGTAACCCAGCAGGGTGGGGGCGTGAGGCCTGGAAGAGCTCAGCAGGGAGTAAGACTGTGTTGGAAAGTCTTTGAAGGACTTGTTAGGGATCCTGAGAGTTGTGAGCATTCGTAGGACCTTTGTGGCAGCCTATGGCATGAGTATTTCCTTAATAGGTGATTAGATATTCACAGACTGATCTCAGCTGAAGCCGGGTAATGGCCCCAATATCTTAAATAATCTTTTTTTTTTTTTTTTTTTTTTTTTTTTTTTTTTTTTTTTTTTTTTGGACAAATGCTCCAGTCTATTCGTGGGGAGCAGCACGTGCTGGGAACCGGGCATTCCCAAATCTCTCTACTAGGCCTCAAACTCCTGTCAACAAGTTACAGGGTCAACCCCCCAGCACCGGCCAGCATCGTTCTGGCATCAAACAACCGCAGGTCCATGAATAAAACAACATCAAAATCGCCTCAAGGAAAATGCACGGAGTCCCAGGAGCCTAAAAGCGTTCTACCACCGCGAACAATCACAACCTCTAGAGGATAGCCATATCTGAATACATCACCCATTTTTTTTTTTTTTTTTTTTTTTTTTTTTAACGAGATAAGACATGAGTGATATACAACACTTGAAATTGAAAGCAAAAAATCCGAACCGAAACCACTGACTAGCAAACTTCCCACGCAACAATTGGAAAAAAATAAAGTCCCCGTGATCAGTCCTCGAACCAAAACGCGGCTGGTCTCATAACCCCCTATGCTAGGGTTACAGGGCACCACCATGCCCCATTATCGACCAGCCTGGTATAGACGGCAAGGAGTGTCGTCCTCCTCGACAACTCCCATTAGCCGCACGCCCCTAGGTGACAGGGATAAAACCCCAGCAACGGCTGCGTCGAACGTGGTGGTTCTGCCTTCCTCCCTCAACAGAACTCCCCAAGCCTCACGCTCCCCCAGATTACAGAGCAACGCTCCAACACCGGCCTGCGTCGTCCCAACCACGTCCTTCTGACCTACTGACGAAGACTAAGGCCCCTCCCTTGTTACACCCCCCTACGAACTTCCCACCCATCCATGCGAATAATCTGCTTCCCTTAATCGTATGTTTTTTGACCAAAAAATACCTAGTTGACAATTTGCAGAAAAGTCAAGGAGACTATAACAACCCTACTCAGGCTCGCCAACGCAATCATACTCTCTGGTTGAGTCTGCCTAGCCTCACACCCCCACCGCTAGGTTACAGGGCAACACAACTCACCCCAGCTCCGACCGACATCCTCCGAGCAACAACCCTTGATTATTCCGTGAGATGCTCGCCCCTAAGCATCCCCAGATCTCTCTACCAGGTCTCATGCTCCTGCTTCGCACGTTACAGGGCAACACCCCAACATCGACCAGCGTCATTCTGGCATCGAAAAACCGCAGATCGACAATTATGACAGCAACAGGCACACCTAAGAAGATTTGCTAACAGTCTCCAATGAGATAAGCCTTATCATAAAACACTAAATGGGATATGAAAAATCACGTCAAGCAGAATTCATCACGAATCATTGAAAAATTAGAAAATCGAAACATGACAAATTAGAAAATAGAATCATGACAATTTAGAAAATCGATCTTCGGCGAAATTTAGAAAACCTGTATGAACTATTTTTAACATTTACGAATAGGATGTCCAAATAGGACTTTTGATAGGTTGTTTGAAAATCAACATCAGAGTATAACTATGAATTTCCTACCAGCAAGTATAAAAATTTTACGAATTAGAATATCCGACTAGAATTGTTCTTTGGCAATTTGAGACAGAAAGTAGGTCGGAAAACTTACGAGATGTTGTAATATGAAGACTAATTTAGATGGTTATATGAGTACAAAACTTTATGAAAAAAGGAAATTTCGAATTGAGAATCAGACAAAAATGATTGCAAAATCAGATTTACAGATCTTCCGTCGGATCTGTAATGAACCCAGATCGTGAGACTATTGTCAACAATGCAAGCCCAGATAAATGTCCATCGGCTGATGATTACTAATAGTCCAAAATCGTAACCAGACAGAATGAGGTGAGGTAATCATACACAGATGAAGAGAGAGGAGGGAGAAGAGACAAAGGAGAGGAAGTATAATGCCCACTCCTGCTTCGGGCTCCCTCCTCTACTGCCACCTCAACAATCAATAGTCTGAACGAGTAGTCGAGTATCCTCAATGTGCCACGTGGCACGTCTAATCAGTTCCACATCAGTATCTGGAGCAATGTCGACATGAAGACCTATCCTCGAACTCTCCACGGTCTTGATCTCCTCCTGAAGTGACGACGAGACAAAACAACAATGTCGATTACGTAGTCCCATCCATAGAACACGTGGCAGCAGCCACGTCAGCCAATCATACACGTGCCAGCAGCCACATCAGCGAAGACGCATGGCAACTGCCACGTCAGCATGCCAAGAAGACAGGAGCAAGCCGGCCACCATGCCAGACAAGCAGCGCCTCGCCAATCACAATGTCAGCGTCGCAGCGTCGAGCCAGCGTTGAAGTCAATGCGTGAAGTCAGCATCAACGCAAGACAGAATGAATGTCAAAGCTAGGGAGTTAGCTCTTATGTAGTGTTGACGCGGGGTCTGGACCCCGGATGCTGTATCCCTCAGCCGTCCAGATCTCAATGCGAATGAGGGCCCAGATTGACCTGAAACCAAATTCCCTCCGCCCTGGATGCTGTTTGGGTACCTGCGCACAACAAGTGAGTGTATCCAACCAAGGGTCTGGGTGAGGTACCTTTGACTCTACAATTGACTTTGACTCTCGAATTCCTGTGTGCAGCGTTCGGTCACACAGCCACACTCGACAGACTCAGGCCTGGGCGTGTCTTGGTCACACAGGCCAGTGCAGACCAACTCAGATTTGTGTTTCCTGGGGCTGAGTTCTGAGCCCCAGGCTACTTCTGAACAGGGTTATTACATTCCTGCCGGTCCATTTTCGAGTTCCACCGCAAAAATATTTAAGACTTTAACCCTCGTTCATAAAAAGCGACAATATCAGAAGCAGTTTCAAGTAGTTCTCGTTTACTAAACCATTTGTCCTCAGATGGTGCTTGAGTTTTAAAACATACCTTGAACTGCTTCTGAGGTCGTCCACGTCCTCCCGTAGAGAAGTAACCATGCTCTATGATCTTGTCAACCTCGTATCCGCCATCCATGTCTGGTGGAATCATAGAGGGTCTGTGTAGAAACTCATTTCCTTCTACGTAAGGCAACAGTTTGGACGCATGACAACCATGATATGTTTTGAGATGAGGGGGGATATCAACTCGATAAGACGGTCCCTCTGCATCTCCAATTACCTTGAGAACTTCCCAGGGTCCAAAATAGACAAGTAACAATTTTTGGGAGACATCTTCTTCTAGTGAAAACTCTTTAGATTTTACCCAAACCAAATCACCTTCTTTGAATGTAGACGGTGGACAGTGCTTGTTGGCTTGTTCAATCATCCGTAGTTGAGCTTTCCTTAAATTATCTTTAACTTTTTGAATGTCTTTCTGAAACAAGATTGGATATTCTCGGGTCCCTGGGGGCAACCTAAGAAACTGGTCCGGATTTAATACGTCAATGGGACGTTTAGGCTTCCACCCTTTGTGAAGTGCATTTGGGGTTCGTCCAGTAGATGTGTGGACGCTATTGTTGTATGCACTTGCAATCTTAGGTAAGTTCTCGTCCCAATCAATCTGATCGGGTCTAATATACATACGCAAAAACTGCTGGCACAGACGATTCATTTGTCCAGTCTGGCCATTTGTTTCGGAATGCCTCCCTGACGACATGGTCCGCCGTGTGCCATAAGTTTCCATCAGCTTTTGCCATGGCAGACTGGTGAACCTGACATCTCGATCAGACACAATGATTTTAGGGAACCCATACTCACTGACCCATCGCATCTGAAACTTCTGAATGACAAGTTCAGTACGCGTTTCTGCTGGTAAGGGAACAAACATAGCGTATTTAGAGAAACGATCCACAATTACCATCACTTGACTATTACCATTGCGACTTTTAACCAGACTCATAAAGTCAATTAAGATAGACTCGCCTGGTTCGCTTGGTATAGGTAGTGGCCTGAGAAGTCCAAGGGGGTTCCCATGCGACAACTTGTTTCTCTGACACACTAGACAGGTACGAACATATGTTAGTACATCTTCTTTAAGTCCCGTCCATTTGAAACGTTCTCTGACTACAACATATGTTTTCTTGAAACCAAAATGTCCCTCAGAGTTGTGACATTCCCCAATCAGCAGACTTTTGATCTCTTCCTTATGAGGAATACACAATCTATGTTCGGTTTGGTCAATCAAGAATAACAATCCATCAGTCATTCTATAGTTGGGTAGTTGGGACGGATCTCGTACAAGGACATCCACGATTGGTTTCCAGATAGGATCAGTAGCATATCCTTGGCGAATCTGGTCTTTCAGGTCATTCCCAACATCCAAGTAAGAGACAATTGCACCAAAGAAATCACTTCGTCTGGACAATGCGTTTGCGACCACATTAGACTTACCTTTGATCGTTTTTAACTCAAAATCGAAGGTATCAATAAACGCAGACCATCGTACCAGCTTATCAGAGAGCCTAGGCTGTGTCTTTATCCACTTCAAAGTACAGTGGTTTGAGTACACAGTAAAGTGCCTCCCTAATAAGTAGTGCTTCCACGTGTTTAGTGCATAGACTAAGGCATACAACTCCCTTTCATAGGTGGAGTTGGCCACCTTTTCTGACGGCAGTCGTGCAGACATAAACTCTATGGGCCTATAGCCCTTGCCGTCATCTTGCTGAAGAACAGTGCCAATCCCATACTGACTTGCATTAGTAGTGACAATGAAAGGCAAAGACGGGTCAGCAATCTTAAGGACGGGGTAGCGAGTCAGGGCATACTTCAATTTCCGAAAGGAAGACTCACAATCCTCATCCCACAACCAAATAGTTTCTTTCTTTAACAGTCTTCGCATTGGTGCAACAATCAGTGAAAAGTTTCTAACAAACTTCCTATAGTAACTAGCTAAACCAAGGAAAGATCGCAATTCAGTTATAGACTTAGGTTGTGGTCAATCTCTAATTGTTGAAATCTTCTTCTCTTCTGGCCTTAGACCTTCCTCGTTCACTATGTGTCCTAAGTATAACACTTCGGACTTAACAAACTCAGATTTCTTGGGATTGATCTTGAAGTTGCCCTCACGCAACTTCCCTAGCACCAGACGAAGGTGCTTCTCATGATATTCTAGTGTTTTACTATACACTAGAATATCATCGAGATAGATAATGACAAACTTATCCAATCATTGACGAAACAAGTCATTCATTGACCTCTGAAAAGTGGCAGGGACATTCGTTAATCCGAAGGGCATTACCACGAACTCGTAGTGGTTATACCTGGTCTGGAAAGCGGTCTTATGCTGATCGGAGGGTTCCACCTCGATCTAGTGGTACCCAGATTTCAAGTCGATCTTGCTAAAGTACTTGCATCCCTGTAACTGGTCAAGTAAATCGTCGATTCGTGGAAGGGGTTCGACATTCTTAACAATGATGGCATTCAACCCTCTATAATCAATACAGAGACGTAACTCACCTTCCTTTTTGGGCACAAATAGGACAGGGGCACCATAAGGAGAAGAACTAGGGCGAATCCATCCTTTCTCTATTAAGTCTTGCAGTTATTTTCTCAGTTCATCAAGTTCCCTAGCAGACATTCGATAGATAGGGCCCTTGGGAATCTTACTGTCAGGAATAATTTCAATGGTGTGCTTTATAACACGCTCAGTTATTCCTGTGGGTTCAGTGAATAATTCTTTATATTCGTTTAAGAGTTTTTCCGTTGAAGGAGGGCAGGAAGTAGAACATTCTCCGACTTCCTTTACAAAGACCATCATTACTTCCTATTCCAACTTTTTCTTTGAAACCATCGAACGAAACGCTAGGTAACTCATACAACAAAAAGAGAGACAAGAGTCAGACCCAGATTTATGAAACAGTTTGATAGGTTTCAATTCAGATTGTGCGTTTCGCAATTGCACAACCTTCTCTTTGAACTTAATGTCTGGGTTGGCTTCCTCGTGCTAATCCATTCCCAGAATCAAGTCAAATGGTAGGTTTTTTTCTACAAGGAAGGATACTTCATGCAAAATTTTCTTGCCTTCCCTTATTCGAAACCAACACTTAACACGATCAACATACTGCGGGACAGTGATCGTGTTTGTCAGCCAAAACAGACGTGATAGGTCTAGAAAGGTTCTTCACCTTCATTCCGAGATGCAACTTGCGGATTGCTTTCTCGGATATGTAGGATCACGTGGATCCTGAGTCCAATACAACACCTACGTGTGTACGTGCGATTTCTACATCCGCGAGTAGTAGGTCACCCTTAGACTTAGCTTTCTTAGCCCACGAGCTTCGTAATGCCAACAAATCGTTACCAAGCTCGTCAAGAGAGTCGTCCAGAGAGAAAGAACATAAGACAGGTTCAGGGTGTTCCGGACCATGGGCCGAAGAAAAACCATCTTCTGCCATGCGAGTCAAGGGGTTGGAAGGGCTAGTAGGCGCCTTACCTTCATCTTTGTCCAAACCCTTAGACTCAGTAGGAGCAGATGTTACTCCTACTGGTGGCTCGCTTTTGGGTTACGGATCAATGGGCACCATGCAATTACATGCCCCGCAATGCCACACTTCAGGCACTGCGCGTTGTCCATTCGTTCCTGCCACGTTTCTTGTGACAGACCCATCTTTTCCCAAGGCTTCCCGACCGCAATTCCGGGGTGCTCTGGGAACGAGCGTGGCTTCTTCTTCTTGACTGGCGGTCGTGGTCCTCCCTTGTTGACCACTACAGCAGTGACTTCCCCCTTCCCGGAATCACTGTTGCTTGCCACACCCTCGGCCTCCAATGGCCACTTCTCCACGGTATCGTCATCAAAGACGACAAGGGTGTGGTCCTGGCGCTTTTGGCGCCAAAGTACCCGCTTTCCTGTTCCTGCACCACAACCATATTTAACAACAGACGCATAAGAGTTCTTAACCTGCGGGGTCGTTTGCTCTCGTTGGAGAGCCAGATCCCGAAACTGCCTATAATTATACTTACCAGACTTAGACTCTGCCACGAGTTGTCCACGAATGGGCTCGGGCAGAGCACGAGAATAGATGTACAAAACGTGATTGTCTTGCAGGTTCAGTCCCGAAACTTGCGGCAACCGATCAACTTCCCGTGATAACGACTCCACAGAGTTCCAATGTCTTTGACCAATCGTGGTGAGTTGGTCAAAGGCCTTATCGGTCGTTGTTTTGTCCAAAAACCGTTCCTTGATCTTCCCAAGAAACTGTTTGAGTTTCAAAGTTCCAGCCCACTCCCCGATGTCATCGAACCCTGCGGCATTGGTCGGTCCAATGTCTTTGACCAATCGTGGTGAGCTGGTCAAAGGCCTTATATGCCGTTGTTTTGTCCAAAAACCGTTCCTTGATCTTCCCAAGGAATTGTTTGAGGTTCAAAGTTCCAGCCCACTCCCCGATGTCATCGAACACTGTAGCATTGGCTTCGGCCAAAACCCACTCCTTAGCTTCCCCACCAAGACAAGAGGTAGAGAATGCAACCTGGGATTTGGGTTCGACAGGGTTCGTGCTACAGTAAGTTTGAATCTCTGCGATCCACAACAGATTTTCGTTTTTCTTATTACAAAACGTGAAAGGCAATTTCATTTTAACTTTTTCTTTCCTCTTTGGTTTCTCCGGAGCCGTTACTTTGTCTTGTGGCTTCCGAGAAGGAGACTTTGGAGGTGGAGAGGAAGGAGGGGAGTTTGGTGGAGAAGACAACGGACTCGAAGGCTCCCCTTTCTTTGTTTCTGATTTCTCTTCCGTCTTACTCGGCTACTCGTTCAGACTATTGATTGTTGAGGTGGCAGTAGAGGAGGGAGCCCGAAGCAGGAGTGGGCATTATACTTCCTCTCCTTTGTCTCTTCTCCCTCCTCCCTCTTCGTTTGTGTATGATTACCTCAACTCATTCTGTCTGGTTACGATTTGGACTATTAGTAATCATCAGCTGATGAACATTTATCTGGGCTTGCATTGTTGACAATTGTCTCACGATCTGGGTTCATTACAATTTGGTATCAGAGTTAATCTCCTGACGACGACCATTTGTATGTAGATACGCGCCAGGTGGCGTGCAGGTAAGTAAGGTTGAGTAGGTGATGACGTGGCAAGGGATACGCTGGGGATATTGACGTGGCACATACCTCTTTGGCGAGAAGACATTGCCGAGGATTGCTGACGAAGTACAGATTCACTGGCGAGAAGACCTGACCGGAGCAGCTGCTGGGGTACAGGCCCTGCTGGCGAGAAGACATCCCTACCAGGCTGCTGACGTGGCAGTAGGGATCACGACAAGGGGTGCCGCACGCCAGCCAGGATCGTGATAGTGACGTGGCATCACGATCCCATGTTGACGTGGCACATATCGTGATGCGTCTGAAGACCCTGTTGATTGTTGATGTGGCACTCGTGCTGCTGACACGACAGGGTCTACTGAAGATGCTGACGTGGCCTGGAGGAAAGATTGATTGATGACGTGGCTGGAGCAGGTCATCACACCTGTCTTATGAGGTGGTGTCTGCCTGCTGACGTGGCATTGAACTCCTTGGCTGACGAGGCATAATCTGACTGGCTGGAACGGCGACGGTATCTCACGTGACGTTTGGAAGAGGCACGTGGCGAGGATCGAACTACACATCTGCTGACGTGGCATCCCATTATTGACAGACTGGACAGAGTGCTGACGTGGCAACATTGCTATGTTTGCACTCTAGGGATGACGCGTGGCAGTCAGGATACTGTCGAGTAAGAGGTGCACTCTAAAGACGACGGCGGTACAACTGACTGGACAGATTACACAGTTGTAGTGCCAGTTGTCAGGGGGAGTGCGTGATCGCACTGACATCAAGAAGACACAACAGACTGACGAAGGTTGTTGACAAACTGTTTGTGATTGTTGTTGGCATACTTACCTGTTGTTGTTGTGTGTGGTGTTYGCGTACTTACTTGTGTGTTGTGTCTGATCACACGGGCCTGACGCGATACCTGTACACTCTTGTTTAGGACGTCATCACACGGACTGACAAAGAACAACAATAGTTAGAAATAGAAATAATTGAGTCTGATTCTTTTCTTCGGTTTTCTTGAAAATCTTGTTGTGGTAGATCAGTGCGGCCGTGGAATTTATTACCGTTAATTAATTATTTATTGTGCGGCAGACGCACGTCACGATGTCTTTCCTTTGGAATTCTCTGAAATTGTCGGTGCTCACACGTTTCATCCCACCTCTTTTCTACCCAGTCTCACTCATGCTTGTTGTGGATGAGGAGACTCCTGAGCCCCGTACTAAGCAGCAAGTGAAAGAGCGAAAACAAGTCTTGATTGCCCGTCTGGACAGATTGATTTCTGAACTTCATGACGCAGGTGTTGAGGCTGAGGCCCGTGTCGGGAGCCTGTTCGATTTAAGAGCATTACCTGATGCTATTGAATCGGCAGTGACAGGCACCGACATCATTCAGGTTCAGGATATACTAATCAAGTGTTGTCAGACACTTGATAAGTATATCATGGATTAGTTTTCCAAGCTTGCTGAACAGAAAGAAGAAGGAGAAAAGGTTGTGTCTGAAGAAACCGTGGATGAGAATATCAGACAACTTGAAAAAGCACTAGAAAGGGAGAAGAAGAGGAAAGAAGAATTAAGAAAGAAAAAGATTGAACAACAAGAACAGAAAGTGCAGGAAATTAGACAAACTGTTGTAAAAACTGAAGGGGAAGAACATGAGATTTCTTTGGCTCAGCTTGTGAATTACCTTGCCCATCTGGAAATGAAAATCGATCAGTTTGGCGAAAGGATGCAATCACAAATTGATGATGTGGCCTCAGGGTTTCATATAATCACAAATTTGGTCAAGGGAAAGGAAAAGGTCAAGAGCAATGTCGACATAATGACCACCAGGTACGTATCCTCGAACTCTCCACAGTCCTGATCTCCTCCTGAAGTGACGACGAGACAGAACAACAATGTCGATTACGTAGTCCCATCCATAGAACACGTGGCAGCAGCCACGTCAACCAATGATACACGTGGCAGCAGCCACATCAGCGAAGGCGCATGGCAGCTGCCACGTCAGCATGCCAAGAAGACAGGAGAAAGTCGGCCACCATGCCAGACAAGCAGCGCCTCGCCAAGTCACAATGCCAGCATCGCAGCGTCGAGCCAGCGTTGAAGTCAATGCGCGAAGTCAGCATCAACGCGAGACAGAATGAATGTCAAAGCCAGGGAGTCAGCTCTTATGTAGTGTTGACGCAGGGTCTGGACCCCGGATGCTGCCGTCCAGATCTCAATGTGAATGAGGGTCTAGATTGGCCTGAAACCAAAGTCCCTCCGCCCTGGATGCTGTCTGGGTACCTGCGCACAACAAGTGAGTGTATCCAACCAAAGGCCTGGGTGCGGTACCTTTGACTCTACAGTTGACTTTGACTCTCGAATTTCCTGTGTGCAGCGTTCGGTCACACAGCCACACTCGACAGATTCTGGCCTGGGCGTGTCTTGGTCACACAGCCCAGCGCAGACCAACTCAGATCTGCGTTTCATGGACTGAGTTCTGAGCCCCAGGCTACTTCTGAACAGGGTTATTACAAATGTCGAGATCGGAAAATATCAGGAAATATCAAAACAGCAATGAGACATCCCTAACCATCAAATCATCTAACGGAGTAGTACTTTCGGGTTAAATTCTGAAAAATGTTGCACTCAGAGCTTCCGTTGCTACGTGATGCCGCCTTGAACGTTACCTGAAATCACCAATCACTGCAGACCATCACGCACTGCTCCGCTCCCACAGTCCCCTTATCCAGCTGCCCGACCGCTCCCCAGACCACACTCAGCCGCTGCCTCTTCCTATAGAAGGAGCCACTCCTCCTCCCCACAGCTGGTGCTAGTATAGCCTTACGGCAAAGTGCACCAACCAGAAGAGATTATTGGGACGCTCCTGCCTCCCTTTTACTCCCCGAACGAGGTTGCGTTGTGAATGACCATGTCAAGCCTGTCAACACAGCTTCACAGAGAATTCAGTCCAGATCCAATGACCCATGACAGCAAAGAACCAGGGAAGCGAGAGACAGAGATTAAACACAGAGGACAGAAGGAGTGGCATTATAACCCTATGCCACGTGTCCCCCGCCCCCCCCCCCACGGCCACTCAAACCACACGCCCCTCAAACCACACACCCCTCCTGTCTCCACATCCACGGAAGTCTCTAATAAGCGCCATCGCCACACAGAATATTGACCCGCCGTGCTCTCGTGAAAGCGCCATCGCAGCTTCGCGTCTCAACGTGCGTTGGTACACCCGTCGTTCCGGCCCGGGCGGGAGTGCTGTGCCGCCCCCGCTCGATGCCAACCGCTGCCGGAGAAGCGAGAGACAGATATTCTGTGCGATTCGATATGGGACGCTGGGCCCGGTTCCCAGCACGTGCTGCTCCCCATGAATAGACTGGAGCATTTGTTATTAAAAAAAAAAAAAAAAAAAAAAAAAAAAAAGCATCCCCGGTAAGTAGGCCCCAGCGTCGAAGGCTCCATCTATTGGTGAGGAGCTACACCTGCTGGAAATCGGGTCCAGCGTCCCTATACAAATGATGAAAATATATCTGGTGGAAACATCTTAAAATACGTGTTCTTGTTTTTTTTCCCCCTTTCCTCATAACTTCTTAATTTCAGTCTTTCAGATAGAAAATTCTCCAGGCTATACGGTCTTTCCCTCATCGTAAATCTTTTTCGCACCGACTCTCAATTTTTTTCTTGTTGGCTATGGTTGAATGGGCGCGTCTTTGAGTCACTAATCTCTTTGTGTTGAATTTTCTCCATTACTCATTCTGATCCTCCCTTCTAAGTTTCAATTTTGTTATTTTTCGTGGACTGATGGCATTGATGGGCTTGATTTGAGGGGGAGAGCTACACTCCGCAGGGACTTCACAAGGCGGGAAGTGCATGTCCTGGAGGGAGCGGTAACGGACTTTGGGGGATTGCTCGTTTCTGGGGCTGGGGGCGATGTTTCCACATCTTATCCCAGCGATGGCAGAGAGGGGCAAGGGGTTGGCTGAGGCATATTTTGGGCGGGAACTGGATGCCTTAGTGGGTGTAAGGGGGAGGAGTGGGTCTGTCCAATGCTGGGGCTGAAAAGGAGGTAACGGTTCTTTTCGGCGGGGGCAGCGAAGGACAGGGTGAGAAGGAGAGAGAGGGGGGAAGGATTTTCTCCAGCTTTTCATAATCGGCCATCTCTTACCTCCTTTAATGAGTAATCTTTGAGTTTTCTTTGGAGATCGGATACGAGATTTCAAAGGTGGCGAAAGCTCGTCCGACGCCAGTCAAAGTTTCATTGTTCAACAGCTCTTGGTTGGCCAATGCCAGAACGACGCTGGCCGGTGCTGGGGTGTTTAACCTGTATATAACAGGAGCGCGAGGCCTGGTAGAGAGATCTGGGGACTGTCAAAGGTGAAAGGCAATCCAGTGGCTAATTAGGAGTGACTACCAAGACAACCTAAGGGTCCAGGTATCGTCTTGGTGGGGATAAAAGGGTAACTAGGTTTGGTCTTGCATAGGCTGAGATTTCCTTTTAAATCTAGTGTCTGGGGGAGGGGAAGCTTGGAGTCTGGTCCTTTTCTTCAAAACCTTTCATCATGGACTCGTCTGTTTCATCTGGCTTTTCGACAACCCTAGGTGACATCTGAGTTTCTTCTAATGTCCGATATAGGATTTTAGAGGTGGTGGAAGCCTGACCGACGCCTTGCAAAGCTGCGGTGAACGACGCTGGCCAGTGCTCGGGCGTAGCCCTGTGACCTGTTTTTAGCAGGAGCTTGAGACCTGGTAGAGAGATCTGGGGATTCGCTGAGGGAGGAAGGCGATCCAGTGGCAGACTGGGGGAGGCTACCATGACAACCTAAGGGGCCGGGGTATAGTCTTGGTAGTGAGAACACGACAGCTATGGCTGGTATTGGTTAGGCGGACATTGCCTTTAGAGCGTTGTCTCTAATATAGGGTAGGCTAAGAGTCGCTCATAGACTGTGAGGCCAGGTTTGCAGATGTAGTTCATAGCTTCTTCATAGATTATCATAGGTTTTCATCATCATCATCATCATCATCAGTAGCATCAGGGATACTGGGCCCAGTCCCAGCACATGTTGCTCTACCAACTCAACATTATATCTCAGGGGATGCTGGACCCACTTTCCAGCAGGTGTAGCTCCCCGCCAATAGACTGGAGCCCCCTGCGAGACAGGCAGGAGTGCATGCTCTTACCTTCACTCCTATCTGTTGTTGCAGGCAGAATTAAACAACAACAACAACAACAACAACAACAACAACAACAACAATGAATAGCAAGCCTTGTGCACTTGTGTACACTGTACAACCCCAGACCTGGCCAGAAGTGCAGTCAGGTACATTCTAGGAAGAGCTGTGTGAGAATGCCCTGACAAGCAATGTTGGGCCTTGCTAGCTGGGGTGATATGAGCACCCACAGCTAGTGGCTACCCCCTGATGGCTCCAGTCTATTTGTGGAGAGATGCACAAGCTGGTCCAGCTTCCCTTACGATACAAGATTCTCTCAAAATTTATGCAGTCCCTGGCCTCTTCACCCTCCACAGGGCGCCAGATGGTCATGAAGTTCTGGCCTCCATCTCAGAATAGCTGTTTTTTTTTGTTTTTTTTTTTTGAAACAACAACACCCCCTGCAGTGCTAGTGCTGCTGGTAAAAGCAGGCATCACTAGCACCCAGGGAGAGGCTCCATCTATTGGTGGGGAGCATCACCTGGTGGAAAACGGGTGCAGCGTCCCTTACACACAATGAATCAGGAAAATGTCAGGATGACTGAGAAAGACGCCTGCCAGCATTGATTACTCTGTACTCCAGAGGATTGACTGTGCAGGTTGTTGGGAAAAAGGAAAAAACCTCTTCGCCCTGTACCAGGCGCCAGATACCTGCTGCTGAGAGACTAGTTCCTCCCTCTCCCAAAAAAACTTTACCACCCCATCCCCCACTATCAATCCCTCTGTTCCAATCAAGGTCCTCGTCCAATAGGCAGCAATTTTCGCTGTCTGTGGCCTTCTTTTTTTTTTTTTTGCCATCTATTGGTGGGGAGCATCACCTGCTGGAAAACGGGTCCAGCGTCCCATATACAAAACGATTCTGGATGACCTCAGGGAAAGTAACTGAGAAAACGCCTGCCAGCATTGACTACTCTAGTGTCCAGAGGATTAACTGTGCAGGTTATTGAGAAATAGGGGGAAACCTCTTTGCCCTGTATCAGGCGCCAGATACCTGCTGCTAAGAACTAGTTCCGCCCTCCCTCAGCTGCCCCTACCCACCCTGTCTCAAATGTCTTCACCCTCCCACGCACTTTCCATCCCTGTTTTTTCCTTGGGGAGAGTCTCCGTCTATTGGTGGGGAGCATCATCTGCTGGAAAACGGGCCCAGCGTCCCAAATACAAAATGAATATGGAGAATTGTCCAAGAAGGGATCTGAGAGATGGCCGTCGGACTTGGATTTGGGTGCTCTGGGAGCTAAAGAATTGACTGAGCAGGTAGCTGGAGAAGGGGAGAGAACCTCTTCACCCTGTGTCAGGCGTCAAATATGCTGCTACTACACACTGGTTCCTTCCCCACCCTGCTATCTCAACCCTCTTGTCATTCTAATCACACTTTGCCCGCTTCTACTCCTGACCAAACCATTGTACTTCTACCATTGCTGTGGCTGCAGGGGGAAACATATATGGAAACTCCTTGGGTCTCTTCATCGGAATGTTGGGGTCAACCTGCAGCCAATCCTTGAACCTGAGTTTGTAGTCCTTGGTAAGGGCGCCACCTCCCCCCTCATCCCCGTTCTCCCTAGGCCATTCGACCTGTGCCATCATGCCGCCCCTGTCCCCCCCCAGCCAATCTGCGCAGAATGTTTATATTTCCTTGATAATATCTGCTTTCTGTGTGAGGTGTACCATTTTTTCCTGAATCCTTTTCCATTGTACCCTTATTTCTGTTTCAATAAATTGCCTGACAATGTCTACCGCTTCCCCTTCCCCCATTCTGGCCCCTTCCTGGTCGAATACACACCTTCTTGACCATAACGCTCACACCACCGTCTTTCTGGCAGTGGAAAAAAGGTTACTGGCATAGTGGGATGCTTGTGGCCTACGCCACTCATCTAACAGTATTCTCTTAACTCCACGACCATTCCTCCTCGGTTCCTAGTTGTGACCAAATGCGGTTCCACATTCGCCACATTAGTACAGCCCCTGGGCATTGGAGGAAGATGTGTTCTGTTGTCTCACATATTCTACGACTTGGGGCACCCGCATAGCAGGATATGCACCATGGAAGGGCCTCCCCCCTTTGTTCCAGGTTCGTTCTATCGATGATCTAGTTGTTTGTGGGGAGATATCTATGGCTGATTTGCCATTGTAGGGAAGCGAACCTCGCCGGTCTCTCTTTCACGCCTTTGAAACATTGTCGGCCTCTAACCTGATCGTCATCTAAGTTTATGCCTCTTCCATTTGTCCCCTACCCCTGCCCGTACACCTTAGGTTTGATCATCCTATAAGTGGTTCTTACTTACAATTCAGCGAGTTGCACTGGTTGCCCTTGCCGACCCCTCTCCCATTGCCATTCGAATGGGTCCAGGGCTAAGCAGGACAGGGGGATTTCCGGTCGGTAGACTTGCCATTGGGTCCTCCCCTCCTTGTGGCACTGCAAAACCCGGATCCGGTAAAGGTTGGTTTTGCCATGCCACTGGACTGAGTCTGGGTGGTATCTGACCAATGTGTCGTCCTCTCTTCTCTCAAATAAGTTGATCATCGCCCCTTCCATTCTGACTTCCACTATGGAACCTATTTGTAGGGGGAGCTCCTCTACCCTGACTGTCACCCAATCTTGTTCCTGTAATGACAATCCTTTCCTCAGGGTCACCACCCAAGCTAGGGGAATTGAGAATATCAATTGTTTTAGTGCGTCCGCCAACTTGCGAACGTGGGGAAGGCAAAGTCTTAATTGTTGGGCCGATTTCCAGTCCTTGTTTCCTTCATCCCATATGTCTCCCACCCGAAGAATCATGTGTCTGACCTAGGAGGACCAGCGGGGGTGTGAACTGCAGAAAACCCGGCCTTGCTTGTCCGTGATTGCTCTGTTTCCAAACAGGGGTTGGCGCAAGATTTCCTCCATGCGTTCAGGGGACGGTATATTAGGGATCGACAACATTCTTCATTTTCGGATGAGGTTGACCCAAGACTTGTCCTTGACCAGGTCTAGTCTCGCCGCTCCTTTGTCCCCTTCCACTCCTGAGTGTGAGTTGGCTTGGGGGATAGACCAATACCGGTCCTCGAGCCATGTGAGTGGGTCCACTCTTTGATCGGTTTTTGGTGCAAGTCTACGGATCTATTCCCTCGCCAGGTCCCTCCACGGGGGGTTTATACCGACAATCAATCTTTTAACCCATTGGATTGATAGGGTTATGGCTTGTAGAGAGAGGTTCAATAATCCCAAACCTCCCCTGGTCTTCGGCTGGACCAACGTGTCCCAAGCCACCCGGTTAATCACATTTTGCTGCTCGTGATCCCCTCGCCAGAGAAAGGTCACTAAGTGCCTTTTGAGGGCCTTGACACTATGCTTACTTAGGTGTCAAAGGGCTGATTTATACCATATTGATGCTAGCACAGCGTTATTGATGATCAATGCTCTCCCAAAGATAGAGGTATTTTTCTTTGCCCATTCCTGCATTTTCTGTAGCGCAGACCTAGTGATCCATTTGTCGTTGCTTGCTGGTGGGTCTAAAGCGGAGAGTGTCACCCCTAGGGCTCAGATCTGCTCCTCCAGGGGTCTCCAGTCCACCTTAAAGCGAACCCGGTGGAAGTGGACCCGTCAGCCTTGTGTTTTGCTTCCCCAGTAGACGGACATGTCCGAGACCTGGGTAAAGCGCCCGATCAGGGTTTGAATTTCGTCCATATTACTTTGGGTGACCTCTACAACTATTGTCAAGTCGTCCGCAAACATCGAGTAGACAGGTATGGCTTCCTCTGGGATGCCTGCCAAACGGAGCCTATATATTTTTTTGTTAGTTCTCAAATTGGTAGCCAACACTTCCATTACTATGAGAAAAATAAATGGGGCTATCGGGTCCCCCTGCCGTAGTGAGCGCTGCAGTTGGATCTCCAAAGCTAGGAGCCCATTCATCTGCACCCGTGTAGTCGCGTTGCAGTGGAGTATTCTTATCCAATCTCGAAATTCCGGACCAAAATTCATTTTCTGCAAGCATTTATCCAGGACTCTCCAGTCTACGTGATCGCGTGCTTTTTCGAAGTCGATAAACAATATGGCTGCATTTTGCCGCGATTGCCTCAATAGTTTGATTAATTCATTGGCCAACGATCAATAGCACGTTATCCTGGATGTTCCTATTGTGCATAAACCTTGTTTGTGTCGGGTGGATTATCTCCTCCAGGACCGGGATCATCCTATTGGCCAGTGCCTTCGCCACCAGCTTGTAAACAATAGTGAGAAGGGTGATTGGACAATAATTTTTAATCTTTGTTTTATCTCCTTTTTTGGAAAGCAGGGTAAGAATTCCTTGACATGCAAGCTCCCCCATGTTACCCGATCTGCCTATAGTACTCCATCAGGTCCGTCGACATAGGGGACCACATTTCCTCCCAAATTTTTTTAGGGAACCCATCCACCCCGGGGTTTTTGTCCTCCTTCATCTGCAGGAGGGCTTTCCAGATTTCTTCCTTTCGCATCGGTTTTTCCAGGTCCTCCCATTGGCTGTTGGAGATTTTCTGAGAGAGGGGGACTAGGAAGTCATCGATCTTACCTTTTTTAGTTTGCTCTAGTTCCCCTGCAAGGTTGGATGAAAATAGTTCTTTGTAAAGTCCCTGGCCACTTTCAGGCCGTGAGCTGAGGAGTATGAGAGAACCTCCCGTGTTTTAGTCGGATCGTATAGTCCGTCTATGGTGGTTCTTCCGGCCCTTGTTTGGGCCAGCGCGAAGAAGGATGTTTCCATCTGTCCTTCTGAGGTGTGTCTGGCTAACTTTCCCCTGGTGATAGATCCGTGTCATCTTTGTTGGGCAAAAGTCCAGAAGTTGTTCTTTCAATTTTTGTATCTCGGCGGGTTCTGTCTGGGGGTGTTGGTGCGGTGCAATGTTGTTTTCCTGTTCAAGATTCCGGATTTTTTCTTGAATGTCATTTTTCTGTGCATATTTCTCTTTCGCTTGTATTTTCGAAAATTCGATGCATTTCCTACCATAAAGGCTAGCCCATTGTTAAACCACTCAATCTGTGAATCATGTCGGTCCCGTGTCGACTGCTAGTAGTCCCAAACATCTCTGAAAAAGTTGCGAAATTGTATCAACTTCAGGCGAGATGTGTTGAGCTTGTAAAAACCTGTGCCCTGATCCGACTTCTTGCGGAATCTGAATAATGCTGCACACATCTTAGATTCTTAGGGTCTGCCCCTGGCCATGGGATCTGCAGGAAGATCGCAGCTGCCTACAGCGCTCTGTCCAGATCCTCCGCCACTAGGATGAGATCTATTCTGGACTTGGATTGAAGCGGCGTCCCACTGTTTCATATGCAGGTGAAGAGCTTCCGTTGTAGGTGGAGGCGTCTAAAGAAATCATATAGGTGCTCCGCATCACAGAGATGCCTCCGTCTTCCTCTATATAGGTGGGACACGGGGAGGGAATTCTCCACGTGTCCATGCTGCGATCATGGGCTGCATTAAAGTCCCCTGCGATAATCACCGGGATGCCTTGTGGCAACTGAGCCCGTATGTGCTCAAAGAAGATCTTGCATTGCTCTACCTCATTGGGTCCATAGACACATACCACACATACTATTTCTACCTCCATCATAACTAAGGCTACAATAACTACCCTCGAAACAGACATAGCCACACACAGGAACTAAGGCTACAATAACTACCCTCGAAACAGACACCGGTTCGAGACCAGTGCACTACCCAGCAAGGTAAGCCGAAAATCCAAAAACATAACAAGATACCAGGTTTCGAACTCCCGAAGCAGGCACTACCAAAAGACAAGTCAAGGTGTACCCATCCACAAGGTTCATTGTTTGAACCCCCTATACTACAAAACAAAGGAAGAAAAGGCACTTCAGACCCAAAAACAGGTCAACAGATCTAACCGAAGTAAGAAAAAATTCTACGAACTAGAAAGCCCGTAAACCAAAATTCAGTCAATCCTGTCCATCAGTCAGCCGATTTCCAGTTCGAAGCTGGGATCTGGCGAGCAACCAGTAATTGCCGCGACTACAGAAGTTAGACGACGCACCGATGCTGACTGTTCACGGGATTTTGAAGCTGATCTTCGACGCACCAAAGAAGAGGAAATTGCGCGGCTCAAACAGGTTGTAGCCGACTTGCAGAGGCTTTCATATCAACCTCAAGCCGCTCAACAGGATCAAGAGCTAACTGCGTTGCGTTTGGATAATCAGCATTTCATCCAGGACGTGATCGGCTTGAAGGAACAGGTCGGCGAGCTTATCAGGTTGACCAGGCCTGTTGTGAGTACGCCGGGTGGTGCTCCCCCACCTACTAAGGAGAAAGGGAAGGCTATCAACACCCCTACTGCAGGAGATTACGTCAAGCCGTCGGATGCGTGTAGAAGACTTCGAGATGACAATGACATGGCTGAGAGGGAGGTTCAGGCGTTGAAAGAGAGGATTAACAGGATCGGGGCAACTACAGGGACTCCCACCAGCGTGAAACGGAAGAGAATTTCACGTAAGAGCATCTCACCGCCTACCAATCTCCGAATCAGACTGAGCAAGGTGGTGAGCCCAGCAAAAGTTGCGGGAAATGGGAAGAAGCACGATGATGTTAAATTTGTAAAACTGAAGGATGAAACGCGTGAGGAATTCAAAGTTCAAGTGTGCTTTTAATTATCTCAGCTGAAGAAGAAGGATATTGAGAAGTTGTGTATGGAAGAGCATCTGGAGTACGTTACCATTAAGTCTTCTGCGGCGGACATCGCAGATGTTTACACTGACCGAGCCTTCGGGAAGGCCATCGATAACTCCAATGGGCACGACGATTCGAAGGCATCCGAGGATCTGGCCGGTAGCAGCGGCAAACAGGACGACGAGGAGGATATAGCTGCTGGCTGTTAGGATTGGCCACCGAGCGTCGGTGAACTCCGCGATCTGGCTCTAGCATGCAGGGATGCACGGGAGAATCATAAGCTTCAGCGAGACTGTAAGATTGATGGTGTTTTTCGGCTCACTGTTATTTACCTTATTCTTCTTCGGCAAGTTCCGTGGTGCGATAAGCTTGTTCCCTTCCTGCGTTATTTATTCTCTATCAGCTATGACTTTAGGTCATGTCCATGCCCCTTAGAGTACGTTCTGGTTTCCCCTTGGTGCAAGCATATGTATGTTGGCTGCTCTTCGCGTTCCCTGAACTGTAGATGGAATGAGCATCTCTACCGTCTGAACTCTGCGCCCAACCCCAATGTTAGGAATCATCGGTTGTATAAATGGTTGAGACATGAAAGGGTCTGTGGATATGTTGCATTACCTATTGCTGCTACAAACTTGGATAATTTGCTTTGTATCGAATCTTACTTTATTTGTGTCTTCAACCCGTTTCTGAACTCTATCTCAGTTGGAGGCAGAAGACGAGAGAGGAGGAAGAAGAGGCTAGGCAAGCATGAAAGACTACGACAGAAAAAAAGTATTGGGTTGATAAACAACTGTCACTGTTTTGTTGAAAAAACTTTCGTCCAGTTTCGCTCTGAGGATGGTTTCCTTTCCAGTAGTCTTCGTAGCATTCTTGACAGATGTTTTCAATTGCATATTGGACAGGCGACGGTTCGATGTTTTGGTGGTGAGGTGTTGACCGAGAAATGGAAAGTGTTGAAGCGCTGTTACGGATCATCCGTAGTACATATTGGTGATAGGGTCGAGCTTCTTAGGCACTGTAGGAAGCTGCTGGTATCTGGAGCCGTTTTGACCTTCGTAGCCATCTCTAAATTTTGTCCTTGGTTTGAAAAACTTAAGAGTTGTTTGGCAGAGCTCCTTTCCAGTCCTTCCGCCTGCAGGAAACTTTATCGTGAGCCGCTTGATAGGCTCGTTCAGTTTTATAATTGTGTTCGGTGTTTTTCACGGAAAGAGAGTTGAGCAAGCTCGTGTGATTAAGAATAAATTTTCTATAGGATTAGGATTAGAGTTACTATTAGGATTCCTTTTGAGGCCACTTTTTCCAAGAAACGACTTCGTGATGTCTGTTTGTCGGCTATACGACTGTCTTCGATTCGGGACCCACTGAAGCAGACTATCTGTAGAAAATTGAGGATCGTCTGGTGTAAAAATAAATTTGTTGGTGATATGCTCCATAATTTTAGAAGTTTTGCACGACAACGGGTACACGATTGCAATTGTCTACAGTTTGATCTACCTAGGACTGATGGTCATGTGTCGTTTAGGTTTAGCGAGGTTGAGTGGGTCTCTGACTTTGCAAAGAACAATAAGAACATTCTGTTTCCAGGCTTTAAGAGTAATTGTGCTGCTCTCCGGCAATGCATTCTCGATGGACTTAAGTGTGTCCAAGATGATACCACAGTCTTTTGTATTTCTGATGATGAACTTCGGAGATGTTTCAATCACCGTCCCGGGCCGGGTTTGACTACAGTAGATGGATTGAGTCAGGTGCAGCAGATTAAAAAGAAGCCGAGGGTCTCGTCATCTGGCCTATTGATCATAACTTAGGAGATTCTTATGTGTGTTGTCCGACCATTTTTAGGCCGGGCATGGAAACCTTGTTTACTAAAAACCCAGGATTTAGACCGATGGATATGGCCGAGTCACAAGTTATAGATGGCAGGCAATATTCTGAATTGAATCAGCAATCCAAGAATTGGAGTTTGACCCAGATGAGTGGGCATGGTCCTCCGGTAACAGCAGACTCTGCAAAGCGCCCATTCATGTCACACAATACACAGTCAAAATGGGCTACAGAATGCTGCTAAAGACAAAAGACCCAGATCCGGTGATTAAAGTTAGGTGGAACAGAATACTGGGCCAGGAAGCTGAACAAATATCCAAAATACCGTGGCAGAAATATAAATCAATACGCCCGGTCAAAATAAGAAGCCTACAGTGGCTCATCGCCTACACTGCACTACCTATGAACAGTTGGCTACACATCAAGGAGACAAAATGACCCGAACAGTTCAGATCTCTGTGTGGTATGCTCAGACAGTGAACAGGAAAACATCACACACTGCCTGATCACATGCAAGGAAGCTACTGACTACTGGGCAAGAGAATCAGCTCTCTGGAACTGCCTGTTTTCTTCTCCTTTCCCCGAGCACCCAACCCAGCTACTCCTATGGACCAACATTCCTACTAACTTTAACAAGTCAGAGAGCATCCGGTATGGCTTGATTCGAAAGGTGACACTCTGGGTCATATGGAAGGAAAGATGCAGCAGAACTTTGGACAACTCCAGCAATCCACGTGAGAAGGCTTGGGCATCGACCAAATCCTTAATGGAGACTCAAGTCTTCTCCCAATGGAAGAAAGGCAGGATTCAAGCTCAGGAAAATCCGGAGAAGCAGCAAGAGATTCTGGCAAAGTTCACGAAAGAATGGCTGGTCAATGGAAAGGTGGCAGTCATTCAAGGTCTTCAATTCAGGTGGAAAGACTGGCACAACTCTTGTCCGCTGCAGAGAGCACGGGACATTCACCTCCCACAGCCTCAAAACTTCAGCGCTACATAGCACCGACGTACGACCATGAGTACACTTACAACAACCGGGTCAAGACAATCAAGATTTACAGCAGCTCTTCTCTCTGTGTTTCTTGCGGTTAAGTTTATCTGACAGGGTCTCTGATGGAGACTCTGAGAGGACTCACAGGGAAAGGCAAGCTGGCAGTCAATCCTCCACCAAGTGGAGTAATCAATGCTGTCCAGGGTTCCTTCGGCCAGACGGAAGGATGTGTGAGGGGGTATATGATGTAATACTGCTACTTTGACTTGCCGGGGGAATAGGAACTGGACTGACGCTCCCCAGAATGGATATAGAGCCAGGACCATAAGGACCTGTTTTTTGAACTTTTTTCATTAAAAAAAAAAACAAAAAAAAAACGGCCCAGGTTGCTAGTGATAATGATAAGAGCATCCATCATTAGCAGCCCGGCTACGGGCTCCATTCTATTGGTGGGGAGCTGCACCTGCTGGAAACCGGGTCCAGCGTACCTGATACAAATGAATTATAACCATGGTTCGAAGAGAGAAGTGACAAAAAGAGGACTGCCTCTTCAGCCAAAATCTGGCCGCCAGATATTCCTTGTTCAAGCTAGCGGTATTACCTCCTATCCTCCTCAAAGAAAACCTCATTCAAGCAGATACTCACACCTCTCCATGCCTCATAGAAACCCTTGTATTGCACAGCAGGAAGGAATCGAGGGGTTACTTAGATGATCTGAACTTGACTCAGCACATAATTTTACCCATCTCCCACAGCATACCACTGAATATCGACCATCGCCAACTTAGAGGAGGGGAAAGGGATCAAGAAAGCATTCGGGGGATCTGAGAGTGACTCCTAGCGGAAGTGAAAACCAGTCCTTGAAAATCAGTTGGAAATCCCCGCTCTAGGGATTCCTCCTGCACCTCCATTCCCGGCCTCCCTTTTTTGATACTCTTGTTTTTACTTGTAATCGTTGTGGTGTACAATTCTCTTTCTCTCCTTTTTCTCCTTGCCGTGATCTTGTTCCTTCTTCTTCACCTCTCCTTCTCTCCTCCTTTTACCCCTTTCTGAGTTTGGGGTGGCCACGCCTGAGGGCGTGGCGTGACGTGGCTGACCCCTCTCTCGCCCCCCACTCCCTTTCCGACCACAAAACACGAGTTCAAATTTGGAAGGTGCGCTCGTGATCGTGCGCGCAGCTGGCAGTTCGCACACGTTGGTTCGTTCGGCAATTGGCGGGTCACGGGCATGCGGTCGCGCCGACTCTTGCTGGTGCTGGATGGTGAATGGGCGCAGCGCTCTAGTGCTTACTGACGGGAGCAGCACTCTAGTGCTTACCGACGGGCGCAGGTGCCGGAAAAAAAAAAAAGACGACGCATCCAGAGTTTTTTGGATCGGGCGAACGTGAATATGGGGTTAGAATTGGGGTTAGAGCGTTGGTATTAGGTGGCAGGAGAGAAGATGGCCGGGCGGAGCCATGGCGGGTAGGGAAACGTTGAGGGGAGAGGATCGAGATTTCACTCAATCCATGATAGAATCAAGTGAAAGAAGGTAGTAAGTTGGGGTTTTTACCCCGGGCGAATCTGAATCCGGCGTCAGTTTTAGTAATAGGTTAGTGGGTTAGGAGTAAGTTGAGAAAAGCATTACGCGGAGATGGTGAATGAGGCGGTAAGGAGGAAGAAAAATTTCAGAGTAACTTGCCCGTATCTTGACGAAAATAGGCAAGTAAACATGCGATTTGGGGGTTTCGAGATAGGGCAAATCTGATCTTTTGGTCAGATTGGGAGTTTGATGGAAGGTTTCGGTGCTGTGGAGTGGGATGCTGCGCGGTGCTCGAGGGGAAAACTCACGGAATCAGGAGGAAGGGCGGATGAGAATGAAGATGGTGCTAAGAAGAGAGGGGGCTAAGAGGAGAGGGATAATAAAAACGGTAGAAAATTTGTAGGCTTCCGTTTTTTTACGACAGCCATGCAGTCGCCCTCGTAGCCTTCAATAACGGAGCGCTCGAAGTGGTGTTCGCCGCTCGAATGTCTTGATTGTGGTTCTCTTCGTTCCGGTGCTCGTGCTTATGATGATCATCATTGTGATGATCATGCTGTTTTGGTGTTACCCCCTGTTCTTCGTTGTCGCAATCTCAGTGTCCGCGGGCACGGCGTATTGTTTCGTGATCTGGCAGAAGATTCATTCTCATTTTGCACATTAGGTGAGCAGTAGACCGCGGCCCACTGTTGCGTGTCGGCCCACTGTTACATTTCCCCGATGGTTACCAACGCTGTCATCGATCGGATCGTGCTGCCCCTCTTTGAGTTTGGCACTATCAACGAGGCGGTGGTCGCATTCTCTACCTCTGTGCTCCACGTGCTGACTTGGCACGAATGTCTCGTAGATAGTTGCAACAACACCTATGCTTGTCCTCACTCTTGGGCACGCTTGACGGAGTGATCGAACCTCGCTCTCCCTGAACTATGAGCAGCCGAAGGATATGAACCTGAACGGAATTAGGAACCAGATGCATTGGAGGGAAGAAGGAGAGAGTAGCTTACCTCGCTGACTGCAGCTACACATGGTTTGGCGCCGGAGTGCAGTGCGCCTGGCCATATCCTAACGAAAGACTCACTCGCCTTTGTACGTGTGGAGAGTGGTGGAGTTAGCGAATATCTGCTGAATGGTGCCGTGTCTTGTTGTACGTTGATAATCTGCTGCTGAGCCACGTGGTGTATTGCTATAGTGCGCTGTTACTATATATATATATTAGGGTAGTGTAGCAGGAGGCAGGGCACATTGCGAGGAAAACAGGGAGGTAAGAGATCGAGAGGGAAGAAGGATAGAGATAGGTATGAGAAGGAATAGGAGCAGAGGTTTTCCTGGCTGGGAGGTATGTGCGGTCGTCGGTTGCTACTGCAGACGTGGACCCGAGGTTTCCCGAAGAGCTCACCTGTTTTGAGAGGCGGGGGGGGGGAAAGGCAGTCGACAGTCGACAGTCGGCAGTCAGCAGCGGAGCAGCGGAGCAGCGGAGCAGCATACTGATCGGTGCGTTTCTCATTTTGACGAAGGAATAGCAGGAGGTAGATTGTGGAGGCTTTGCAAAACGAAAAGCGAATGGAAGGAGGTGGGGATGGCGATGTGAGCGCACAAACCTAGTCTTGGCGAAGGGTTGCCCAACTGACATCTGCACACATTCCGCGTGCTGCTGCGCAACGTTTGCCTCTTCCTTACAGCGAGTTAGCTGCCGGTGCGCCGGGGGCCTGGAGACTTGCTTGCTGACCATAGCATTGATCACCGAATGAAGTGGTAAAGGAGGAACTCGTGGGAGTAGTTGTTGACAAGGGCGCCGTTCATTCTGACCGTGCGAAACAGCGTGAGTCCAGCCACGGATTGGGTGCTTGCTAGGACTTGGTGAAGACCACACAACCGGGAAATTGTGCGTGTTCGGCTGCTACATTGCCAACAAGTTCACATTGTCGTCTGCTGCATTATGAGAAAGGAACTGAGTTCTTTGAGGAAGAGAGGCGGGGGACGAAGCCTTTGCTGCGTTTGAAGGTTGCCAGGAAGTCAGCGCCTGGTAGTTTGACTTCAGTTGACCAAGTTGCTGCAATCTTGGCCACCATTGCGGGGCCCTCAGGCGAGTGAAGGAATCAAGGCCCTCTCCTGGGAGTTGAGTCTGTCCCTCTCCTGTATCTCGAGAGTCTGAAACCCCTTTTCTTCTGCCTTTCTTACTCTAAATCTAGTCCTGTTATGAGGGGAAGGCGGCAGGCGGGATTGCAACCCGTAGGACCGCAGCAAGACTATGTGGGGAGTCAGCCCATCGATTGCGGGAGCTCTGCCGGAACTCAGGAGGAGTTCTGGAGGCAGGGAACTGAAAGGTAACCGTTGCTTTCCTTCTATAAACCCAGTATAACCCCTATCTGCATTCCTTGTTATGTTTTGACTAAGTATACTGTGTGCATCCCTACTTTGACTTTCAGTTTGACTTCAGGACATAAACCATACTTAATAAAGGAATGATTGTGCAAATTCAGTTTCAGTTTTTGTTGTTTGACTGGAAGCAGATTGTGGGATTGCATCTGGGGGAAAGGTGGGAGGAAGGCAGTATTGCATGTTTGACTGGGTCAACCAAAGGCTGGGAGAGTCTCCATAAGATTGGAGAGCCCAATGCTATGTTTACTTTTGATTGTCGGAAGGACCAGACAGGTTCCCATAAGATTGGGTGGTCTGGTTGCTTTGATTTGTGAGGGTTGACTGTGAATGACTTTTTAGGGACCAGGCATGTTCCATAAGTTTGGGTGGCTTGGTCGCCTTGTTTACTTTGGGTTTCTTTCAGTTTCTTTCTGCTTCGGCTTTAAGAGAATGAACCAGGCTGAGGACCAGACATGTTCCATAAGTTTGGGTGGTCTTGGTCCAACGTCACGCACATGCTGGAACCAGAAGGCTATAACTTGGCTATATTTTACTACTATTCTATTTATGAACAGGCTAGTCAGACAGGGTTCCATAAGCTTGGGTGGTCTGACTATAGCTTATCACCAACTGAAGAGAGTTCTAATTAAGAATAAACTTGTGGTACGAAGGGGCAGACTGAATCTTGAGCTAAAAATGATCGGTTTAGTTATATGCTACCTCAAAAGACTAAGTGCAGATAATTATATAAAGTTGGGATACTTAAACAGTTCAGGGCGACTAGAGTGGTCTAATCACATGCCCAAAGAGTCTTGAGTGAGAATGTGTCATGAGGTTTTGTTCTCCATACACTGATGATTTAGCTTGGGCATTAACCTGTCTTATGATACAGACTTTTTTTGGACATTCGATCTAGGATTTGGATTAGTTTCAGCTTGATCCTGAAAGGACCATCTTCTGTTATCACTGATAATCGGTCGGTTGGTTGATCGCCGACTTGTCGGCTCACGACACAACTTTGCTTACACCTGTATCTCAGCTTGACTACCTTAGCCCTGAGATTGGATATGTTTCTTTGAGGGTTTTAACCGGACTTTTTTTAATGGTCATTATAAAGAACTTATGAGATTTATGGAAAGTTGAACTATGTTTGGGGCTTGAATGTGAGGCGTGGTGTGAGTTACAGGGAACAGTAAAGTTGACCATGTTGGTGTATGGCAATGTGGCTATTGTGTGTGCCTGTGTTTTATACAGGTTAGTATTTAGAGCTTGGTATATGAGCCGTATTTTTGAGACAGTGAGAATGACAACCATGTGCCGCATGATCTGCATACCTGATGGGTTTATGTTTCCCCTTCTTTTATTTTATCTCGAGTTTTGATTTGATATATGAGTGTTGGGATGTTTATTTATTTATTGAGTGATTTTGTTTGTTAACTTTTATAGTTGGACGTTGTAGTCCGTGACATCCGTCAAAGTCAAACCCCTTGACTTCTTTGCAGACCCTGGATGATAGAGCTGGTCTCCAGGGCGATAAAAAACAAATGCCACCACAAGTATGAACCTGTGTACCACCCACTCTCCACAGGGTGCAGAAAAGGGTGTGGTTTTCAACCGCACTTGGCGGTTGGCGGTTGTCCAGCGTCGAGAGATCATTCCCTCAAGGCGCGTGTCAGCCGACACTTGAGTGTCGAATGCGACCCTCGAGAGTAACGAGGACCGCACAAATATGGGTACTACATAGTACGCCATCATTTGCGACTGCTTGTGTATGCTTGCATTGCGAGTCGATATGAGAAGACCATGCGTCCGCGCAGTTTTATACTAAGTCTCGCGTGCGACGCCTATCCGATTTCCGCATCGGAGAGTTATGGGATGGTTACTAAGGGACTCGGAGTGTTGTCGCGTCGTTTGTTCTGTGTAGTTCTGTGTAGTTCTGTGTATGTACGTGCGTATGTGTGTGTGTTTTTATTTTTATGTTCTTTATAATGGTGTGCGCGTGGCATGTGGGATGCGTCCTAGTCGACCGGTGACGAGTCGCGCTTGGGACCTCAACCCCCCAAGATGTCGGTTCGTGTGCGGGTCCGATAGAGGCGTAATACCGCACGTACCCCCTATGCTACAGCGAATGAGAAATGCCCTCGGCTGGTCCACCTCTGCGATTGCAGTTGATCAACTTTCATACTGTGGACTGGTAGCTCGGCGGGGATACGCTCACCGAAGGGAGGTGACAGCTCCCGTAAGGTGGAGGTAAGTCGTGCCTCGCATAGGCCCTATCCTGTCGTAGGGGCTCGCGAGAGGTATGGCTGGCGCACTTGGCCAGAGCAGCTTGCGGAAGCTCCATGTATATATCGCGACGAGGAATAAACCAACTCCTGCATGATGCGACTGGGAGGGTCCCGCCCCGTTTTATGCAGTGCCGGACCGATGCGCTCGACAACGTGAGGCAACTTCCGTCTCAGTACTTCAAATTGTCCTCCTCCTGATGAGGCTGGCAGCTGGCACCAGGTAAAATGTGTCAAAGATGCAAGCACAACGTGTGTGGTTGTTGATATTCATGGTAAGGATGTAAACATAAGATTTCAAGGAGTACACACAACTCATGAGAAGTACACGCGACTCATGAGAAGTACACACGACTCAGGAAGAGCACACACATCTTCAAAGTGACAACTCAGCAAGTCAATGGAAACCATGAGTCCAACCGTTTCATTTCAACACGCCCAGGAACCTCAGACAGTCCACATTCCGACGCGTCAGCTCCTACCATTACCGTCGTAATGGTAGTAGCCGGGCGTTCGACTCAAGCGGCCGAACCAATAACCTGTTGACGCATTATAGTATCCAAAGGAACTCCCTACACCAGTCTTGTCTTATCGAAACTAACAGCAGCCGAAGCTTACGGCGAAGTCCAAACTCCAGAGGAAGTCTCGGGAAAGCAAAATCAAAGTTCAGGTGGTCAGATCCACGCTGCAGTAGGTACAAAGCTCGAACCCTTCGGTGAGTAAAGTCCAAAAGGACGAAAGCAAACAGGCTTCGAGACTGCACCTACTAAAATATCTAGGGTAGGTCCTAAGTTCAGAACCGTACCAGGCACTGAAACTAAAGAAACAGGCCGTGGGTCGGCCCAAAATACAGTCCCTGTGTTGAGCTCTGTCCAAGAAAAACCGTGTGACGCCAGTATGTTTTTTTTTTTTTTTTTTTTGGGCCAGTATGTTAATCTTTTTGCATCGGGTGGTTCGTCGTTTACATGCTTGATTTTTCGAGGTGTCAGTCAGCCATTTCTGTTGTTGAGACGAGGTGTCAGTCAGCCATTTCTGTTGTTGTGCATCTCCTGTTGTTGAGACGAGGTGTCAGTCAGCCATTTCTGTTGTTGTGCATCTCTCACCTGCATGTTAAGTTTTTGTGTCCGTCGTCTACAGCACATATGGTGAAAAGGATTGAAAATTTCATGACAATGACTATGGAATTGCTCCAGCCGTTTATGAATAGTAAGACGGTTGCTATCACGAACCTTATTGTTCAAGTTGAATTACAAAACTCGTGTTGCTCCTCTTTCAGTTAATCGTGCCATCCGTTCCCGCTGAGACCGGAGCGAAAAGCTCATGTTGCCTCTGTGTATGTGTTGTCTGTGTTTTTGTTCCCATGCAGGTCAATCTTGTTATGTGACTCTCGATGCTGAGACAGGGCTTTAGTTTTGCTGTGTACCTAGCAGACATAAACTTACTTGGAGGTGAACCATAACTTTAATCATGATTAAGAAAGGAGTTTGCCCACTTGGCACAGTCAGTTTTTTAGGCGTAGTCACAACTTTGTTTGATGGAGGAACCTGAGGCCCCCTGTGTTACTCTGCCTCTGCTCTTGCCACCATGTTTGCTTTTTATCTGTCAGCTCCTCAAGGCAGGGTTTCTCTATATCATGTGTCTGAATAGGATTGCCTACATTGGTGCATTTTGCAACACCACGTGCACCCATTCCAGGGACTCACCCGTAGGAGAGGGAGAGTGACTCCGTGTGTGTGTGTGTGTGTGTGTGTG
>BFEA01000161.1:921412-939412 GCA_003427395.1 Chara braunii | reverse complement strand
ATCAGGTCTTAGCTACTAGTGATAGTGATACGCGCACCCACCACTAGTAGCTTGGTTACTGGCTCCATTCTATTGGTGGGGAGTTGCACCTGCTGGAAACCGGGTCCAGCGTCCCTCATACATAGTTTAGTTGGAACATAATACAAAGTACTGCTGTGACAGAAAGAGAGCTACCTCTTCAGCATCAACATACCGCCATATTACTACTTTTTCCATTAGCAGCCCTTCCCTCAATCCCAACCCAATGAAACACAAAGATACTTTTACCTATTGATCCTGGACATAACCATCACTCTACCCCCCCCCCATACCACTGAAGATCCACCAATGCCAGGTCCAAAGGGGGAAAGGGATATATAGCATCACTTCCTCTTCTTCGCCCAGGGATGGATTAACAACCCATTCGACACCTTCTTCTCCATCCACTGGTCTTCCACCTTCGTGCCACTTGACTCCCCTCTTTCTCCTGTAACCTTTCTTTCCAAGTGGACTTCTTCCTCTACCTCTTCTTCTTCTTCCACCGCCTTTAACTTTTCTTCCTCTTCCTTCTTCCACCTCTCCATCTCTTCTTCCAACTGTTTCTTCTTCGCCGCCTACTCCTCCTGTAAGGCCAACTTCTTGGCCTGCTTCACCAGCTCTCTCTTCTCCTTCTTGACCTTCTACTTGGCCAATATCTTTGCCGCCTCCTGTTCCTGCTCCTTTGTGTAAAGAGTGGTCCCAGTACCACCCCTTGTGTTACGGACTCCGCCAGGGCTCGATCCCTGGTCTATCTTTTTGTTGTTTCGGCTGCATCCCGTTTTCGGCCTGGCACCCTTTTTCCAAACCCTTCCTTTGGTACCATAGGATTTTGGACAACTGGCGCCATGCTTCAATTCAGGCGCCACTTTCAAATAACGCATTTTTCAGTTCTGCCCTCAGGGCCTTTGCAGAAATGCCCCTGGACGGGTCACCTGTATTTATACCAGCTCCCCGTACGGTACAGGACCAGTCTCGTACCAGTTTACAGCTGCTGTACTCGTACTCCGTGTGACTTGCTGTTTCGGCATTTCGGGAATCCAAGACTTCGAACTTGTGCCCTTGCCACTGCGTCTGCGTCCGACCCTCGGTCGTGTCAAGTGAGTGAGTGTGTGTGTGTGCTCTCACTCTCTCCCTCCCCCCCCCTCTCTCTCCTCTCCCTCAGCTCTCCCTCAGCCTCACTCGCGTTACACCTTGTCTCTACTCTGCACGTGAACGTGTTCCAGAAGCCTAACGGAAACAGGAGACGCCAGAGGGTCCCCAAAGGGAGAACCCCACAAGCAAGCCATACATCGGGTAGTCATCCATTGTGTACAGTGCACAACAGTAGACTGTTCCACTCCTCACCACTTAGACCTACCCACTGACTGACAACAAACTCTCTAAGGACTACAAAATCCCTTTAGGATCCTGTCAACTATGGTCTTTAGCCTAGACCTACTACTAATGTTGTCACTACAGGACTTTACTGCGGATCATGAGGCATTTAAGGAGATCCCCCATAACTTAGGAATTCTTTAAAGTCACAAACAGGACGACGCGATCAACAAGTCCTCTCAAGACTTGGACAGCTGGTTGTGCAGCCCACAGCTCGGAATTTGGGCCAACCATGCCACACTCATCAGCCCGCCGGTCAGTACCGGTCCTTGGGAGGGTTAGTCCTCCGGGACGTGTCAGTCGTCAGACATGGACAACAGCCCTACTCAGCCCGTGTGGGTTTGGTCAACACAGCTCTACGCCCTCATACACATAGTTCCTATCACCTGGACAAAAGAGACTCAATGTAGAAAGAAAAGACAGACAGACTCAGCAAGTACCATGGGGTGAGTGCACATCCATAGGGCGAGGGGAGAGGCTGAAGACTTGGCGAGATTATACCAACTCCAGCTTGGTCAAATCCGTGGTCAACAGCTCTGGTCAATGCTTGGTCCACACCTCGGTCAGCGCCTTAGTCAACGCTGGTCAATGCTGGTCAACGCTGGTCAACGCTGGTCAACGCTGGTCAACGCTGGTCAACGCTGGTCAACGCTGGTCAACGCTGGTCAACGCTGGTCAATGCCTTGGTCAACACTGGTCAACGCCTCGATCAACGCTGGTCAATGCCTCGGTCAACTTCTTCAAGTTCGGCTATGGCTGCCGGCCCCTTCTCTCCCACCAACCTTCACTTCCCTCCTTTTTGCTTCCTTCTTTCTTCTTTCACCCCGGCTATGGCTTCTCTCTCCTTCTTCGTCCCTTCTTTCTTCTCCTCGGCTATGGCTTCTCTCTCCTTCTTCCTCTCTTCTTATCCACTCCTAATCTCCTCCTTCGTCTTCCTCTCCGTGTCCGAGCTCAACGGCTATGGCCGCCACCTCCTTCTTTGAACCGCACAACCAATCTTTTATCACTCCTCTCTCTCTCTCTCTCTCTCTCTCTCTCTCTCTCTCTCTCTCTCTCTCTCTCTCTCTCTCTCTCTCTCTCTTCTTTGTCATCATTGTCTGTGCAGATGCGCAGCGCCTTCCTGCAGCGGCGCAGCTCTGGCGGCCCCTTCTTCCTCAATGGCGCTGCTGCTGCTATGGCGCCTAACTGGCGCCTCTCCTCTTCGTGGTATGGCGCACTGCTGACGTGGTGCCCGACTGGCGCTTCTCCTTCTTGTTGATGACGACGACAGTGGGTGGAACACCAGGAACCTGCTCCAATACCAATGCAATCAGACTTGTCTTCTTCCTTATTCGGCATGCATGAGAACAGATGGCAATTCACACTGGCGCCAGGCGCCCACACAAAGCTCAGAGATATCAAGGCGGGAACACAGTTCAGATCCAAACTCGCTTCAAAATGGATATGGCGCCGGAGCGCGCTCACATCACCCTTCCGACACTGTATTCACAGCAACCGTTCACACGCACACTACTCTGGCTCTCCCTGGATGTTCCACGCACACACACACACTTCACACGACCCGCTCACACACGCATGCTACAACCTATCTCTAACCTATGGCAGCTATGGCTGCCCTCCACCTACTAACTACTAGCGGCGATGGCCTCTCTGTCTCCCTCGCAGCCCACTTCGACTTCGGGCATCTGCAGACCACCTCCCACAAGACGCTCGGGCAGCGCTTCCGCATGACTCACACAGAATGAATGAATAACTGGGCGCTGCCTCTTGATTTATACTTCTGTTGGTCGCTGGTCTGCTCCTTTCCATCGGGCCCAGGGTGCGCACAGACCCACATGGTACTTGCTGACTGGACAAAGTGCGAATGGGACTGGGTACCGCTGACTAAGCAAAGTTGGACTACCCACTTGCCCACTTGCCTCTGGTCGTATGTTAGTAACTCTCAAAAGGCCACCTCCGGACCTTCCGGAAGTCTGTAGACTTGACCTTTCGGAACTGTAGCAGCTACGACCTTGACCTTTCAGGACTGTAGCAGCTACGACTCCTACACAGCTACGACCCCTACTCGACAGACCTACGGATCGAAACCCGACAACTACATAGACCTACGACAGACAGTAGTCAACTTCCAACACACAGGTCACGGGTTCAAACACACAGGGGTCGACTTGATACTGTACATGGGTGAGGACAGGGCTAGGGATCGAGCCCTGGGATCTGCATCTGCTACTGCAAAGGTGAAAACCGTTTCAAATACATACAAATGAGCATCATTACGAGAACAGACAACATATAGGTTGAAGATCTGAGAAGAAATGAACAGGAATATACCTCCGCCTTTGCTTTGCCTCCTTTCATAGTGTGCAAGTGGGTCGTTATGGCACATGGGGATGTGGGCAGCTCGTGCTCAACCACAATCAATGTGGCAAGCCTTGTGCACGAGAGGCAAGGGAAAAGGGGAGCCGCAAGAGCAAATGAAAGGGGTACCCCAAAGAATGCAAACATGAACACAATTAAGAAAGGGGTTTGCATGCCTCGACCATACTCCATAGGTGCTTCACCCTGCCCCTTCCCATGCCTCTCTCCCTCTGTCTCCTAGAAATCTTATTTAGAAACGGATGAGCAACTTTCAGTGAACAGACAATATTACACCAAGTGCGAGTGCAAGCATGGCGGTTGCATGTCCTGCCGCCGACTACCCGGTAGTGCGCAAGTACTGCGTTAAAATTTTGCTTTCCAGTTGTGGGAGTGAAATAGTGGCAAGGTTGGGGTGGCTCTGACACGAGAGTGAGAACGGCTGGGAAAATTCCACCACTCGGGCAAAATGGAAATGCACAACTTTTCAAATGTGTTAGCAATGCGGTTGAGAAAGGCAACATGAATCCATTGCAACTACTGCAATCAGACTCGCTTTCTTTTCCACTTCGCATGCATGCAAACAGTTGGCGATTCACACTGGCGCACAGCACCCACTCAAAGCTCAGAGATATGACAAACGAGAACACAGTTCAGACGCAAACTCGCTTCAACAAGCTATGGAGCATAAGCGCCTGTACATCCCCACTCTCGTCACTGCGTTCAACACCACTGTTCGCACACACTCAACTCTGGATCACCCTGAATACACCACACGCTTCCCTTCCTTCACGTTCACACACACACGAAGCCTACCTTCCTTGTACCGTGGCCATGGCCGCTCTACTACTACTGACTATGGCTACGTTGTCTTCCTTCAGCCCACTTCGACCTCGGGCGCTCTGCAGACCACCTCGCACAAGACGCTGTAGCAGCGCTTCCGCATGGCTTACGCAGCGAATGAATGAACGCTGGACGCTGCCTCTTAATTTATACTTCTGTAACTCGTTGGTCTGCCCCCTTTTCCACCGGGCCCATGGTGCACACAGTCCCTTATGGTACTTGCTGACTGTACGAAGTGAGACTGGGACTGGGTACCGCTGACTCATCGAAGTTGGACTCCACCAYTTGCCCACTTGCCTTTGCCTAAMCGTGAGACACTTTCGAAAGGCCACTTCCGGACCTTCCGGAAGTCTGTGGACTTGGCCTTTCGAGTCCTGTAGCAGCTACGACCTTGACCTTTCAGGACTGTAGCAGCTACGASCTTGACCTCTCAGTACACCTACAGCTACGACCTCTAYAGAGCTGTGACCCCTACTCGACAGACCTACAGAYCGAACCCCTACAACTACACAGACCTACGACAGACAACAACCAACTACCAAAACACAGGTYGTGGGTTCAAACACTCAGGGGTCGACTTGATACTGTACATGGGTAAGGTAAGGTCTGGGGATCGAACCCTGGGATCTGCATCTGCCTCTGCAAAGGTGAAAACCGTTTCACTCCCGCCGGCCTAAATTCGAGGTCCTCCGAGAAAACTTTAGTCCAATGTAGGACCTTTACCTTTCTTATCTCTCTCATAGGCTCGAACTACATCGGGAGCTGTCTCAAGAAGTTCTGTTCGGGTAAACCAGCGGTTGTCCTCTGGTTCCTGAAAAGCGAACCTGACTTTATACTCTTTCTGTGGACGACCTCTACCTCCTGTTCTGAATACATCTTCACCTACAATGCCCTCAATATCGTACCTTCCGTCCATGTCCGGAGGAATCATGGACCTCCGTGACGGGAACTGTTGACTTGTGATACAAGGTAGCAACTTTGACGCATGAAACACTGGGTAGGTGTGGAGGTGTGCTGGAATCTCAATAGTATAGAACGGTCCATCCTCTCCGCCCTTGACTTCTAAGACTGGCCACGGTCCTCGATACGCAGGCAGTAACTTCTGTGAGATGTTCTCCTCAGGAGCGAACTCTTTTGACTTGACCCAGACTAAGTCGCCTACTTGAAACTGTGAGGGGCGACGGTGCTTGTTAGGTTGCTCTATCATTCCGTGCTGGGCTTTCCTGAGGTTATCTACAACGATAGCTATCTCTTTCTCGTGCTGTATCGCAAACTCTCGTGTACCGGGCGGTAACCTCTGAATCTGATCCGGGTCAAGTCCTTCAAATGGTCTGCGTGGTCTGAAGGACTTGTGCAGTTCGTTGGGCGTGCGACACGTAGCTAAATGCACACTGTTATTGTATGCGCTGGCTACCTTTGAGAGCATCCCGTCCCAGTTGATCTGATCAGGTCTAATGTACATTCTAAGAACTTGTTGCAAGAGCTTGTTCATCTGTTCGGTCTGATCGTTAGTCTCAGGATGACGGCCAGATGACATCAATAACTTTGAACCATAAACTCTCATCAGTTCTTGCGAGTTCTTACTGGTGAACCTCGTGTCTTTGTCACTAACTATTGACAACAAGATACCATGTTCACTGACCCAATGGTCAAATAACTTCTGGACTACTATATATGCATGTGCCTCTGCAGGCAAGGGTATAAAAACTACATACTTGCTAAACCTGTCAACTATGACCATGACTTGACTTTTGCCATGCCTACTCTTGACCCCAGCATCCATAAAGTCAATGAACGCAAAATCTTCGGGTCTGTCAGGAATAGGCAAGGGTCTGAGAAGACCAAGAGGAGCTCGCGTAGTAGTCAGATAGACTTTACAACTGCGTACATACTCTATGTAGTCAACCTTCATTCCATGCCAGATATACGCGCGCACGAGGTTGGCTAGTGTCTTTTGTCAACCAAAGTGTCCCTTTGTGTCGTGGCATTCCCCTAAGATCAAACTACGGATCTCCTCACTGTTGGGAATGCACAGACGGTCAACTACATTAGTCTTCTCAAATAGTAATCCATCAGTAGCACGGTAGTCTGGTTCGGATTTTGGGGCCTCCCTAACTCTCTTGAGGAGGTCACTGTAGATAGGATGCTGCGCATAAGCTTCTCTAACTTTCTGCTGTAGGTCCCTCCCTATGTCCAGATAGTGAACTATCGCTCCAAAGTAATTAGCTCTCCTACTTAGAGCGTCCGCAACTACATTGAAAGGCTTCAGTTCAAAGTCATACTGATCTAACTCTGCAACCCGCCTAGTAAGCTTAGGTGTCATATTGGCCTGCGTCTTCAACCACCTTAGTGTCTTGTGGTCTGAATAGACTTTGAAGTGCCTCCCAACCAAGTAATGCTTCCAGTGCTCTAGTGCTTGCCTGAGAGCGTAGTGTTCCCTCTCATAGGTGGATGCTGCTACCTTCTCTGAAGGCATCCTGGCAGACATGAACTCTACGGGCCTATATCCATTGCCATTGTCTTGCTGTAAAACAACACCTATGCCATACTGACTCGCGTCAGTGGTAACAAAGAAAGGCAGAGACGGATCGGCTACCTTAAGGACTGGATACTCTATCAAAGCCCGCTTCAACTTCCTCAGGGCTGATGTACAGTCCTTGTCTCACTTCAAGATTGCTTCTTTCTTTAGCAACCTGCGAAGGGGTGCAGCGATGGTAGAGAAGTTTCTGACGAACTTCCTATAATAATTGGCAGGGCCTAAGAACGACCGCAACTCTGTCTGTGTGCGGGGCGTTGGCCAATCTCTTATCGCTGCTATCTTACTATCTTCAATTTTTATGTCGTCTCTGTCTAAGACGTGGCCCAAGTGCAAAACTTGTGTTTTGGCCCATTCACACTTTTTTGCATTGATCTTGAAGTTAGCTTCTCTAAGCTTCTCCAAGACCTCCCTCAAATGACCCTCATGCTCCTGGAGGGTCTTGCTAAAAACTAGAATGTCATCTGAATACACTACCACGAATCTGTCTAACCACAGTCTCCACAAATCATTCATACAGCGCTGGAACGTTGTTGGCGCATTGGTTAGTCCAAAGGGCATGACTATAAACTCGTAGTGCCCATATCTCGTCCAGAACGCAGTCTTATATTAGTCATCAGGGTGAACCTTTATCTGATGATAACCAGATTTTAAATCTATCTTTGAAAAATACTTGCAACCCTGCACCCGATCCGACAGATCATCTATACGGGGCAGCGGTTCTGCATTCTTTACTGTGACGGCGTTAAGACCTCTATAGTCTATGCACATCCTGAGCTCTCCCTCCTTCTTGGGGACAAAAAGAACAGGTGCTCCAAATGGAGTTGAACTGGGCCTAATCCAACCCTTCTCGAGGAGCTCGTCCAATTGCTTACGCAACTCCTCTAACTCCCTTGGGGACATTCTGTAAATGGCTCCCTTAGGAGTCCTATTGCTAGACTCTATCTCTACGCGATGCTGGATTGGCCGCGACACCACTCCTGTAGGCGACTTAGCTAGATCTGTGTATTCTTCCAGCAGCTTGGCAATAGCAGGGTCTATGGGTCTCTCTTCCTTAGGCTCAGTGACCGGCCTAACATAGGCTACAAAAACCTGCTCTTCTAACTGCTCCTTCTTCACTAAACGTGCGAACGCGGGAGCACTGAGACAACAATGTGCCAGAGAGTTGTCTACTCCTGACACATGAAACAAGCGAGTAATCTTAACTTCACCTGTGGGACTAGGGAGCCTACACTCATGCTCTCTCAAATGGAGTGTGGCCCTGACTGCCTCTCCCTAATCCATTTCTAGGACCATATCAAAAGGAAGGTTGTCTTCTACGAGGAGAGTCAGGGAATGGAGAACTTTCTCCACCTTCCCATCTTTCTCTAGGCGAAAGTACGCTTGGACCCCCTCAACGTAATCCTCGACTCGCATAGTGCGATTGTCTGCGAGGATACTGACTATAGGGTCTTCTAACTTTTGGCCCTTAAGATTTAACTTCAACTTCTGCAGCGCTTTCCTACTGATATAGCTGCGGGTGGCCCCACTATCTATAAGGGCCCCCTACTCTTCCTCTAAAAATCTCTACATCTACTAACATTAGATGTCCTTTCGCATCTTTCTTCATTTTCGCCCAGGCGGGCATCCTCTCCTTCAGAGACTCTAACACAAGCAGTCTCTGGACAGCTATCTAGACACTGGCCAGCAACCTCTGCCGTAGGCTCATGTGGTTTGGGAGTTCCTCTCTGGTGGGCGCCCTCTTCTCCACATGGCCTAGGGGTAAGGGCAGTTGCGACCCCTACCGGCGGTTGCCTTTTGCTTCTTATGCAGCATAACGGGCTTCTCTATACTTTGGACAGTATTTAATTATATGGCCAGGGTCACCGCAATAAATGCACTGACCCTGGTCCACACGTCGCTGCCAAACTGACTGGTCCAAGCCCAAATCTTCCCATGGTCTGCCTTGTGGCAAGCTAGGGTGCCATCCACCCCTTCTTGGAGGTGACCGATAGGAACGCGGACGATTAGGCGGGGGACCTTGACCCCTACCTCCCTCTTGGCGGTTTCCTCTGCCGCCAACCCCCTGAGTGCCCTGTCCTCGACCACATGAGGCCCGGCCCCCTTGGCCCTGGCCTCCTCCTCTTCCTTGCGGCCTCCCTCCAGCCGCGACAGCAGCGTAGGTCCTCCCCGGACCGCCACTACTGTCCTCTTCCTCTAGGCCCCGCTCGATCTTACTATATGGGACCTCGTCCATACCACCTTCATCTAAAGTGAGGATCAGATGATCCTTGGCCCTAACCTGACCAGAGATGGTACGACCTTTCCACTTTTTTCCCTTGTCCAAGTCCTTATGCCAGAAAGTGGAAACTGGCATGGACTGTGCCTCAAATAGCACCACCTCCCTACTCAACGTATCATACGTCATGGTGGTTTGTCTACTCGTTTCGAAGAAGTGCCCACGCAGGGGCTCTGGCATGGCATGATAAAATAAGTTAACCAGCTGGGTCTTAGTAACCCCGTGGTCTGGGACGACTACCAGCTCGTCCATTACGCCCTTGAATGCTCTTGCACTCCTCCACTGGCATGAGTGGATGGTTTGCGGTTTGTCTTAGGCCCTTACGCCTCGCGTGACATCTGCAAATCGCTCTCTAAGCAGTCGAAAGATTTAAGGGAGAGGAGTGATCTTGGAGTACGCTACCATGTTATTCTCGCACTGTGCAGCGCGAGTGAGTGATCTGGTGAAGTTGGCTGCTTCGTCTTTGAGGGCCTGAAATGCAATGAGGACCTGTTCCTCAGCTATAATCTTCTTAAGATAAACGTACGTATTAACATTCGCCTCCCAATTATCAGAATTTTCTTCCTTCTTCCCACTATAGGGTTCAAGAAACTTGACTCATGTGCCGGACTGAGTTTTTTTTCGCGCTAGCGCCCCAGATTAGCGCTAACGCAGCGAAATTTTTTTGCGCCCGATACTCGATTTGACACCACGCCCCGAGACGGGGTCCACCCCCCACCGAGCGGGAAACCGAGTTTTCGAACTCACGAAGAGTGTAGTCGCGAACGCGAGCAAGGACGCGCCACGCCCACGGGCGTGGCGAGAAGAACACCATCACCATCATTGCGAAAGACAAGATCCCCCAAAGGAAGCCACCACCCGACGAGGAACGCGAACTCACGGGAAGCTCCAGCAAAAGAGGAGAATCAAAAAACAACGAGGGAGGCGAGAGACTACTCGCAATCTAGCAAATGACAGGAAACGACAGGAAGAGACGGGAAAAGAAGGGGGAGGAACAGGAAGGAAGGGAGGGGCAACGAGGTCTACGAGAGCATCAAGAGAAAGGGGGTGCAGCTAAGTTTAGGAAAGGACAACAGCAGTGTAAGGAAGCGACAGAGTGTGAAAACGGGAGGAGGTTGTATCCCTAAAGTAAGGAAGAGACARAGTGTGAAGAAGGGAAGAGGAGAAGTGGAAGGAGAAGACATACCAAAAGGAGGAGATAAACGAGAAAGAGAKGTGAAAGCCACGACACAAGAAGGAAAACAAGAGAGAAGAGGAAGGGAGAACTTTGAAGAACGGCCGACACTACGGACAGGCGAGCCATCATTCACAGCGGAAGGTCAGAACGGGCCTCCCCAACAACAAAGGTAAGAACTCGTCATCCAACTTACGAGATCGAGTGACAGCACCAGCGCAAGGCGAAACGCACACGAACGGAGCAGCAAAATCGACACAAGGAAAAAACGACAACAAAGAGATTCAAGCTATCATCATGAGTTGTCGACCATACACGGAATAGGAAAAGTAGAAAACCTACAGCCACGATTTACAACACGCACAACAGATACGACTCACACCAAGGACAAATATTATTATTACAATAACTATTACGATGCACTCTGAACACGAGATTTAGAAAGTAGGCACGCAACTTCAGACAGTAGCCAAGCTATACGGTAATAATAGGATTCGCATACCCCTCCCCTCCCACACCGCCAGCGCCCGTCCTAATACATCGAACCTCACACACTACTTCCATAGGTCCACTCTCCAACACCAACCTACACGCTTCGCGCACATACTCCCAACGACTACCGCTCCCAATACTCGATCCGCCATCAACCACACCCCTCAAAACCCAATTACCATAAGAACTAAGATCTCACCCCGACCCCCCCCCCCCCCCCCCCMCCGCGACTCCCCACCACAATTCCCATCTCTCCCCCCCACGAAGCCCTTTATCCCCCCGGACCCCTCTCCGCTCGCCGCCAATCTCCTCCACACCCAGTCCCCTCCCCTCACTCCGCCAAGCTCGTACACATCCGGACTCCCCCCCCGACCCTTCCCTACCCAATCCCCTCTCACCGACTCTCAACCTAGCCCCACAACCCCCTTCTTACGCCCTCCCCTCTGATTCACCTGCCCTCCCTTCAACCACCCTACCGCCCCTCCTCCTCAATCCCCAAGTGTTACCTACACACCACCCGCACACCATCAAGCCCCCCGGCAACTTTCAACCCTCCCCCCATCCAACCCCATCACCAATCTCCTCGCGCTCCCCACTCCCACCCTGGCTACCCAATACCAGCACCTCCCACAGATTACGACCCCACTGCTTAATGCCCCATCTCTAAAATTAGTATTCAAGTTTTATTATCATAAACCATTACTGAGACGATACCTTTACTAGAGAGAGGAATGTCGGCTCATAAAGACTTATTAACCTACTATTAAAGAACTGGAATATTTTAACAAAAATTGTTATTAAATCTTAATTGAATTTAATTTAAGAATCAATATTAATATATTATCATAAATTTCATTTGTATTTAGTTTATCATTATTACAAATTCTTTCAGTATCAACATTCATTATTGACCTTATTAACCTTATTGAGTGCTTTCACATTATTACTACTACTTTTCCATCACGGTCCAGTGTTCCCTGGCTTCACACTGAAAGCTCCAAAAACAGGAGCGCTCAAGTAGTTTCCGCTATCGTCGAACATAGTGCATCTGCAAATCCCACATCTCCTTCTGTCGCCTAGTCCAACTCTATCTCAAGAGTAGAAGCTGGAATTTTAGCCGACATCTCGATCTGGTAATTCCTTTCCTTCAAAATTTTAGCTGACACCTCGAACTGGTAATTCGTTCATCTGAAAGGTAACTCTACCATTGCAGCTCGCACATCGCCTCTTGTCTCTTCGCCCCGCACAGTCACAAGGATAAGGCTAGATTTTCGCTGCAACTGCTCACAAATGGTTAACGGGGACCTCCATTTTCAGCTCCTGACTAATGGAACCAAAACTGAAATTAGGGTTTGGGGGTCAAATTTTTGTTTTTTTGTTTTTTTTGTTTTGGTTTAAGGTTGCTGTCTGCCAAATTTGGTATTATTTGGGTTATTAGAATTTGTGTTGTTGGGAGGCCTGAAAATCCTGAAATTTGGATGACGTGTTTCATGCCAAAATTGCCTGAAAATGCACTTTTGGGTTGCTGTTTTATGTGTTTTAAATTTTTTTTTTTTGGTTTTTTTATTTAAATATGTTAGTAAGAAGTGCACTCTATACATTGGTGTGGAGTTTGGTTGAAATGGCCTTATGGTTTTCTTATAACTTGACCTGAAAAATGGGGGGTCGGTTAACCTTCTCTCCTGTTTTCCCCCACTGAGGAATTAACTACTTCCAGGCTCTACTTAGTTCCTCGTCACCCCCGGCCTGGAACCAAATTCCCTCGCCAGAACGCCATCTTCAGCCCCCAGCCCTTTACAAGCTCGCCCACCATGGCACCCACACACTCCCCAGCCCCAGCGACTTCCTCAGCGTCAAGCACTGCAAACAGAAGGGAGAAGCTTCCCAGACAAAACGAGCAAGACCCAAGCCAGGATGTACTAAACTTGATGGTTAGGGAGACAAGAGTCACCCCAGTCATCTCCACCACATTGATGAAGGAAGGTGACGAAGAGATCGAAGTGGAGGTTTGGGAATATCCTAAGGATCATCTTCGGGTCTTAGATGAATTCTACGAATCTCACGCGGTAGTCTGCTCTTTCCCGGCCAAATTGAAGTATTTGTCCCCAGCCGAAAAAAAAAGAAGAATACGCGAATCACTCATAAATTTGGAAAATCTGAGGGACACAGAACCCAAAGTTGCGTACCAACAGAGAGGCAGGAACGCAGTTACCATTTTGTGCACTGATACAGATTTCTCAGCCTTCCTTCTCTAAGTCCAAGCCCTGTACTGTGAAGGTTCAGCAGTCTCAATCTCCAAATGGCGGCCAAACAGATCCGCGATGCAAGGATCTTCAAGGCACAGACAGTCCCTGATGAGCAAACATTACTGGATACAATTTGACAACCTGACAGACGGCCTACACGGACTAGTAGAGGAAAGACTGAAGGAAGCCTATCCCCAATGTCCACTAGTGGAATGGGTATCATCAGCACCAGGTTTCCTCAYTCCCAGTGCCAACTCCAGAATCGCSTGTGTCGAACTCAAAATCAGCAATCYGCCCGAACTCCCTGAGAAATGGTTTTTCAAGGTGGGGCACGAAGTACGAACAGTGTATATCTCCACGAAATCAAATCCCATGTGCTTCARATGYAGGATTAAAGSACACATGGGAAACGATCCCCTCTGCCCACARAACACTAGAAAGGGGGAGGGAAGGAGGCTTAACCCCTCCATGCTCATGGAAGCAGATTCGATGAAGGGGATCTGGATAATAAACGACCCAGCCTACGCAGGCTGGGTCTTTGAYGATSTCAGAGACACCCCAGCGTGGATCTSGACCCTGGCGRAACCGRAACCAGCCAGCAAGCCTGACGTTTTCCCTCCACACGGAAGCCGATGGCAAACAGGAGGGGGAAKAAGGAACGACAGATCCACCCACAAGTACGAAAGRCTGACACTGGGCAACRCCTCCYACATGGAACAGACAATGCAMAAGAATCGAATCCTYRGTGAAGTKCATGGCATGGGAAAGGAAGYTGAAAAAGCCTACCTGGAAAACCTGCAGTCGAGAACCGAAATAGAAGAGAAGAGCAAAAGCAAAGAGAGGAGGGGAGAATCAAGGCAAATGAAAAGGAAATCCAGGAACGAGGAAGATGAGAACAAGGATTCAGAAACAATACACGACTCTAAGAAAAGCAGAGAGGAAGAAGGAGGAAATGAAATGCAACTGGACACGACTCCAACCGGAACGAGAACAGGGGGAGATCACGACTCTGCAGAGGAAGAAGACACAACAAGCACTCTTCAATGGCTTGTGAAATACATCGAATCTCTCAAATCACGCAGAGAGCTCGACCTGGAGATCCGGTTAGCCCATGCCAGGCATATAAGCAGCCTCAAAAAGACTGCTGCAACGGACAGCCCAATCGGAATCCCAACTTCACCAAATCCATTAGAGACTTTGCAAACAGAGGTTGATTTTTCTGAGTTTTTGGCACAGCAATACATGGACAAACAAGAGGAGGGTACCGAAAATACCCAGCAGGACACGGCAACCCAAGCAGTGGTCTGGCCTGAGTCCTACCTACGAAATACCATGGAATGCACAGCTGAGAACAAAGGGAAAGATGAGATCCAAAGTGAACAAAAGGAAACTGAAGGGAGAATGATATCTCTAGCCAACGACCTTATTGGGCAGGAAAAAAAAAACGGGAGAAAGAAATGAGAAGGCAGATAGCAATTCTGGAAAGGCAAACAAGATTCCTGGAGGATCAGAATCAAGAATTAGGGGAAGTCTCTCATTCGCTCAACAAGCTTGCTGATGAGAACCCCATGGACCTTTCAACCCAAGCAAATTTGGACGCACGCACTCTCTCCCCAACAATTCCAATCCTGCCTTTTTGCTTTGACTCAGGGAAGGAGGAATGGCAAATCGCAGTCCGAAGCAATCTGTCCATTGTCACATCCCAAGACTTGTCCCAAGTGGGCAAAATCCTAAGGACAAACATCTCGGACCAGCGCCCCCAGACCTTTTGCAGAGCGGGCCGCGACGAGAGTCTGGAAGTGAAGTGGGAAGGTGAGAAGGGAAGGGAAGAAAGCAGAGACATGCGACCCTACATGGTCATCTACGACTATCTCACCGAGTTAAGGGAAGGTTTGGAATGGAAACCATGGGAACTGATCTGCGAGATCCCCCACTCTCTGCTGGGCCACAACGATGAAGTCGACAGAATTGCCCACAGCGTTGCAGCATTCATTAGAGAGGAATGGTTGGGCAAGAGCAAGGAAGAAGCGATTGATAAAATCACAGAGGAAAGGGCAAGAAGGGAGGAGAAAAGAAAGCAGCAATCCTCCACCTAAGAAATTTATTGTCCCTCCTCTAAGGTAACCAATCAAACAGTATGGAGGTCACACTAGAGGAAGGGACAAACAACAGTCCTAAGAGATTCAAACCAACTACGGAAAAAGACATTCTCAGAGAAATAAGAAAGCAACCAGAACTCACATGCACCTCATGGAATATAAAYGGTMTCGCCTCCATCTTGGACAATCCGATCAAATGGAGGAACTTAACAGAGGACATAGGGTGGTTTGGGGCTAACCCCCCAGATATCACCTGCTTACAAGAGACACATCTATCAGACAGCGAGGAACACCAAMAAATCAAAAYAGCAATTGAAAGAAAGTTGAGACATGTTAAGACAACATTTTGGACCAACGCCACACAAACCGGATCAGCGGGTATTGTAATCCTCACTCATCAGAATTCAAAGGCAAGCAACGACATTCAAATCCTTAACAATTGGCAGGACCCTAAAACAGGCAGATGGATTAGAGTAGATATCAAACACAAGGAAGAACAGTTAGCATTACTAGGCATTTACGGACCCAATTCCCCACAGGAAAAAAAACCCTTTCTACACGACATTGAGAACCTAATCCCCTCCCATACTCACACAATCCTAATGGGAGATTGGAACTCCGTGCAAGATATTTCACTAGATAGAATCTCAAATTCATCTGACCCTTCTCAACAATCAAATAACATAGAGTTAGTAAACTTCATCACAAGTAATAATCTATTAGACTCTTTCCATCCATTACACCCAGATGAAAAACACTTCTCTTGCGTTAGGAAAACCTCCCACAATAGAACCTCATTTTCTATAATAGATTTCTTCCTTATCTCTGAATCCCTAACCGGAACCGTCCAAGATAGCAAAATAGAAAGAACGCCTTACCACAATGGGTTCGACAATAAGCCCATCACTCTAGATCTCCGTTTTTCCAAAGTAGGATACTTGGGAAAAAGTTTCTACCGCTTTAACAACGCTCTACTAACTAGCCAAGCATTCCAAACTGAACTAAAGAGCATATTAGCCCGCTCTAGACAAATGGCGGAAGATGAGGACATCTATACCCAGTTCCCGAAGATCATCAACTTTATCAGCTCAAAAGTAGCCCTGATATCAAGAAGACTGGCCTCGCAAAGAAAAGAGAGGGAAGAATCGCTGAGAAATGCTATAGACATAGCTGAACTCAATCTAAGGCGTAACACCAGCTCAACTTTCTATACAGAACTCTACCCCAAATCAAAAGAGGAATTAAACGAGTGGACTAAATTGAAACTCAGAGGCCTGCAATTAAGAGCTAGAGTTAAGGACTGGGATTTAAACGAAAAAATGACCAAACACTTTTCCCAAAAAATCAAATCCAACTCAAGAAACGCCAAGGTAGAAAGCCTCAAAGACACGAACGGAAACCCCACCTCAGAAACCACTCAACTCATGAACATAGCAGCCAATTTCTATAGAGACTTATATTCCAGTAAAATCCCGACGAGAACACTCAACGAAGTCACAAACGCCAGGAATAAATTCTTATCCCACTTGGACCACTCCCTATCTAAAGAAACAGCAAACATTCTAGAAGAACCCATCACCTTAGATGAACTTCACCAAGCTCTAAAGGACATGAAACCCAACAAAGCCCCAGGAAGAGATGGTCTATCCAAAGAATTCTGGCTTGCAAGTTGGCACACCTTAGGACCCCTATTCCTACAATTTCTAAACAAAGCATGGTAAAAAAAATCCCTAGGACTAGACCTAAGTACATGAGTAGTAACACTTCTCTATAAGAAAGGAGATAAGGAAAATATCAGGAATTACCGATCCATCTCACTTCTCAACGTATCATACAAAATACTAGCTAAACTGCTTGCTACAAGAATCAACCGAATCATAGGAAAATGCTTTCATCTTGACCAAATAGGATTCATCCCTGGAAGACTAATATTGGACAACGTCATGGCACTAAACGAATCCATCAGACTAATAAAAAAAAAAAAAAAAGCAGCAGCCATACTGTTCTTCGATTTCGAGAAAGCATACGATCAGGTTAACTGGGACTTCCTTCAAATCTTCATGGAAAAAATGGGGGTAGGACCAAACTTCCTCAAATGGGTAAGAATATTATACAACGATGCTCAAGGGATAGTGCAAGTAAACGGCTTCTTATCTAATCCGTACAAAATGACAAGGTCAGTAAGACAGGGTGATCCACTAGCGGCCCCAATATTCCTTTTTGTAATGGAGGCCATAGCAGCGTTCTTTAGAAAGGACACCTCAATTGAAAGATTAAGGGATCTAAAGGATGGAAATGGCCGCGCTCTTCACTTCCCAACCACCCTACTATTCGCGGATGACCTCACCGTCCTAATCAGAGCAACCAACTCATCCTTCCAAGCACTGACAAGAGCAATGCAGGCTTTCCAACTAGCATCTGAAATGAAGATAAATTGGCCAAAAACAATAGGATGGTGGCTCCCAAACTCACCCCCTCCCTCGGAAATCACACCTGTGGGCATGCAATGGACTGATCCAACACTCCCAATCCGCTTCCTAGGAATCCAGATCAATATAAATGGTTGTCACCCTTCCTCTGCTGCC
>BFEA01000161.1:880353-892582 GCA_003427395.1 Chara braunii | reverse complement strand
GAAAAGTCAGAAGTATGCAATGGCTAATAGCCCATGTGGCTCTGCCGGTCAATGAATGGTTAAATGAGCGAAGGAGATGGTCAAGGAGGGATCCAGCGAATGCAGAGTGTAGAGTGTGTCAGGGTGACATGTCAGAATCAATGCAGCATTGCCTGTTGGAATGTATAGGAGCAGTCGTCATTTGGGAAGAAGCCAGGAGTATATGGGGTCACATCTCCAAGACTCCATGGTTAGACAATAAAATTGTACTCTTGTTGGGGGTCCACATCCCAATGCAGTGGAAATCGTTCGAAAAGAGTATGTTTCAATTGATACGACAATATAGCCTGTGGACCATTTGCAAAAAAAGGTGTCAAATTACTATCAAAGGGAGTACAATGCACATACAGGAAGCAAGGGAGACTTTATGGTCATTAATTGAAACAGATTTACGAGCACAGTGGAAAAGGGTCAAGACCCAAATTCTGCAAAATCCGGGCCAAGAGCAGGAAATAAGGAAGAAATTCAATACCAATGTACTAGGGCAAGGAGCGGTGGCAACCTTGCACGGAAGTAACCTCGATTTTAAATGGAGGAGGGAAATTGAAAATCAGTTAATAGAAGGAGCTTAAGGGCTCTACAATTAGCGGAGGGACAGGCACAGTTACGGCACAGAAAGGATATTGCAAGACCTACACATACCAGACAACCAAAAGCTGACACACGTGCTGAGAGGTCACAAGCTTACTTGCTAGAGGGTCATCAAGAAAAGAGAAGTTAAGAGGAATCAGGTTTTAAGGTTAAGACAGAGTCAGGGCGCAATGCAAAGGTTGGTAGTAATGGTGGGAGAGCTCTTTCTAGGAAATATAGCACTATTTGGCGGAACTGGTTGTCAGTTCTGAGAGGAAAGAGAAAGTCATGGCAAGGATAGGGCGTTGGAAGTTAAGGGAAAGGGGAGTAACAGCAGTAGGGTTTAGGGTTTACGGCGAGGACAGGCGGAAAGAGAGAGAAGAAGGAAAATTGTGCAGAGGAAAATATATGTAGATTTACGGAAATTGCAGGTTGGGACACTCTGCAGAGGTCCCACTTCTTCCATTACATTTATGCCCGTTTTTTCGTGACTGCAACTGGGGAGGATGTTTGGCAGTACTAAGTGCAGGTTGGTAGGTTCTTTCCTTTATTACTATTCCTCTTTTCTTTATCTACTTTTGTATTTGTTCAAGAATAGCATGTAGATAGACGGGAGAAAGGGACACTGGACCCGGTTTCCAGTACGAGCCTAATCTGGGTAATGGCCCCAGTTTTCCGGGTTGAGGTGTGGAGGGATTCCCGGCCTCCTTTTGCTCAATATATAATGAAGCATGTTTAAAAAAAAAAAGAAAAAGAAAAGAAAAAAAAAGGAAGAAGAAGAAGACGTAGAGGTTAGTAAGGTGAGAATAGGTGCAATGATGGATAGTGGGTCCACCGGGAGTTATATCTCCTGTACAGCAATCAAGAAATTGCATCTAGGAATGAAAAGTTCAGAATTGGGCTATGCCAGTAGTCTTGAGAATGGCCAACAATAGTTTGATGAGCATGGGGCAGCACCTTGAGGAGGTTAAGGCATACTTCTGGCTAGAGGGTGGAAACTTGGAAAGAGAGTTGAGAACTTACTACACTCTTTGACCCTTCTAATCGGAGGAAATGTACCCTTTAATATGGTCTTAGCCATGGATTGGGGAATGGCAGCAAAAGCAAATGTTAAGGTGGACGATGTTGAGTGCTGATTGCCCAGTCAAGTGAAGAAAGATGAGAAGAAGAAATTCCACTTTTATCATCAGTTCACTTCAAATTTTCAAAAATCCTCTCTGTCGACTCATTGTATGATTGCTCTCGTGTTCTCTAGATAAACTGTAAGGAGAAGTTGATAGATCAGGGCTGTGTTGCCTATGTGACACCAAAGAAGGAAGATAATGCAAAGGAAGGAGAGCCTAAAGAAGAGGAGAGTTCGAGCCATCCCAAGTCCGGAAGTTGCTTGAAGAGTGTGTTAATGTGTAGGAGTGACCCAAGGGAACAGTAGATTGAAATAGAATCAGGCAGTAAGATTCCCAAGGGCCCCATTTACACGATGACACCACATGAGCCAGAGGAGCTCACGAAATAGATTCAGGAACTTGTTGACAAAGGGTGGATTAAGGCAATTCATCTCCCTAAGGTGCACACCTGTTTTATTCGTTCCTAAGAAGGAAGGAGAGTTGAGATTGCATAGACGATAGGGTTTTGAATGCAATAACTATGAAGAATGCAGAACCACTGCCCCTTATAGACAAATTGCCGGAGAGGTCACAGGAAGTGTTTCTCAGACATGGACTTGAAGTCACGGTGACCCTTGACGACAAGCACAAGATAACTTTCAGAGCTAGGTACGGCCACTATGAGTTAAAAATGTGATGCTTTCAGTCCGACTAACGCCCTTGCTACCAGTGACGCAAGAATGATCTGTTCAGAGACTAGCTTGACAGAGTTGCAGTTGTATATTTAGAAGAACATGAAGAGCATCTGTGCAAATTCCACATGAACCTAGGAGATAATCATGGATGCAAATATTGTACAGCAAAATTGCAGCAATCAGAGACTGGCCAATACCCAAGAACCTCACCGAGTGCACTCGTTCCTATGACTGGCTACTTACTATAGAAAGTTTGTTAGCAACTTTTCCATTATAGCTGCACCACTTTGTAAACTGCTAAAGAAAGAGGCTATTTGGCTATGGGACAAGGACTGCACTTCATCATTCAAGAAGTTGAAGAGAGCATCGATAGAGTACCCGATACTGAAGATTGCAGGCCCGTCCTTGCCTTTTGTGCTGACCATAGATGCTAGCCAGTATGGGATAGGAGTTGTACTACAGGAGGACGACATGGGGACGGTATCTACCCATGCCATCAAAGAAAGTAGAGTTCATGTTGAAGAGATTCCCATTAAAGAAAGTACAGGAATCTTCCTAAGAGTGAGAGTTGTATGCCCTCTGTGAAGCCCTAATGACATGTCGACATCATCTACTAGGGGGGCATTTTAAGTTTTATTCAGATCACAAGACCTTACGTTGATTAAAGACACAGGTCGAATATCTACTAAGTTAGAGAGATGGGCTACACCAGTTTCACCTTGAGCTGAAACCGGTGAAGGGGAAATACGATGTTGTCGCTGATGCTTTGTCCAGAAGAGCAGATTTCTTTGGGATGATTACCGCTTACTTAGGCACGGGAAAGGACTTGCAGCAGAAGATTGGAGATGACTATGATTCAGAGATCCAATCTATCGAGAAGTTGTAGCAAGGTAAACGAGAAGCTGCATGAATGGCCAGAATACAGGAGAGCTGACGCATTGCTATTCCTTACTAGCGGTGAAGATAGACTGCGCATTCCCTCTAATAAAGAGATTTTGAGTGTCGTTCTTGGAGAAGCTCATCGTTCAGAGGGACATTTTGGCTGGAAGAAGACTTATGCTAGCTTTCTATGCTCTTACGTGGAGCCTGGAATGAAGTCATACTGTATTACTGACATGCAGGAATGTAGAGTGTGACAAAGGAACAAGAGTACGACTCAAGCCCCACTAGGTCTGTTGAGACGTCTACCTGTTCCCTTAGGACCTGGATACTCAGCATCTATAGACTTTATGGACACCAAGGTCAAGAGCGAAAGTGACAATACGCAAGTTATGGTCACAGTTGACCGGTTTAGCAAGTATGCAGAATTTGTTCCTTTGCCAGCAGAAGCAATAACAGATTTGTTAATCTGTAAGTTCTTTGCGCACTGGGTCAACGACACCGGCCATCCTTTAGACAATTGTTAGTGATACAGATGTTAGATTTGTGGGGGAACGTTGACAGCAACTCATGAAGGTGTATGGATCGCAATGGACCGTGTTGTCAGGTAGGCACCCTGAGACCGATGGTCAGATAGAGCAGATGAATTAGTTGTTGCATCAAACCCTTCATATGTATATTAGACGAGATCAGATAGATTGGGACGAGCACCTCCCTAGGGTAGCTAGCACATGCAATGACTTACTGCATTTGTCAACGAACAGGAGATCTAATGAATTGCACAAGGTAATGCATCTATCAAATGACATGACACGTAATGAATTGCACAAGGGATGGAAGTCGTGATGACCTATAGACGAACAAAATGCATACCAGATTCAAAGCCTACAACCTGGCACCAATGAGTTTGCGCTGCAGTATGAGAAAGACCTGCCGAAAGTTACTGAGAACATCAGGCATGCAGAGTTGAAGATGGTAGAGCATGATAACAAAAGCCGCAGACCTCCAAAGTTCGCAGGAGGTGATTTAGTTTAGGTGAAGGCCAAGGAATTTCTGCCTGAAGGAGGAATTTTTCAACAATTGCCACGTGCATACAGAGAACCATGGGAGATTCTAGACGTCAAGGGAGACACTGATGCAACTTCTCACACCGATGGTGGAGATTCTAGATGACAGGGGAGACACTGACGCAACTTCTCACACCGATGATGTTCCTCCACATCTTCGCACTTATCCTGTCTTCTTACGCCTCAAAGCTGTTGCCTGCTAATTTTGGACGATCCTTCCCATCACACAGATCTATGATTCCGCCTGATATGGGTGGTAGAAATGACATTGACAGTACTGTAGATCAAGATAAGCTTAGAACGGACAGTCAACGCATTTAAAGAAGATTGGCTGGCACCCCACGACAAGGCAGCAGCCATGGATACCACTAAGCTGATATTGAAGAATTGAAGGCAGAATGAACCTTCTTGGTACTGTGAACCGCGCTCTTACTTCCATGTGCCGCCCTCTGTTACCCCCCCAGTCCTTTGTGGTGACTTGGATCTTGAGTGCGACACATACATAAAGTTTGAAGAAAGGTGGGAGATCAAGATCTGGATCGCAAAGGCAGATCCTTTGTGTGACTGGATGTTTGAAATAATATTTTGGATTCCGTCGTGACTGTGGCTTGCAGACTGCACGAGGCACAGGAGGCATTGGATCTATTGCGAAATAATCTTTCACGATCAGCTACAGATTTGAGCTACGCACGCAGTTGCAACACCGTTATGCAAGAGGTACTTCTGCTTGTTGAACCATCATTTGCCATCCTCCTGTCTTTTTTTCCCTTCAATAAATAGGAATAAAATCTTATGGCCTTAGTTCCATTCTTTTCTGCGGAGTGTCTGTCGTGTCTTTCTTTTGTTTTTGCAAGGAAACCACACAGGAGAACCTCAAATCACTATCACCATGAACTCTCTTGACCAGCATGCATATGGCGACAAGACTAGTGGTGGACACGACAAACCAATGATCACACCAGCATGATAACAGGAAACATTGAAGTCTCTTTAATGATGAACAGCCCTCCTCTCGCCTCTCAACAATCGATAATAGAACAACAGTTACAGTTCTCAGCCCTTGGTGGTCTCCCTAGCCTAAACTTCGCCATAGTGCAGAGCCACGGAGTGCTGCTCTCACCGATGCCTGCTCAAAGAATATTTCACACAGGAGCTCCTCATGCCGTTCGCCACTAAGTCCCTCACCAACTTTTTCCGATCCATAGACTTCCTCTTCCTCAACGGATCTCCCATTCTCGCACCAATATTCCGTGACGTTAGTCAACGACCTCCGCCAGTAAAACCGCTCTTGTAAACGAGCCATAGTGCAGTTGACATGGAGATGACCTGCGAGGCGAGCATCATGGTACTCGCCAATCAAAGTAGTATGCAATCGCCGATCATGAGGAACACAAAGCAAGTCGTGGTGGCCTGAGTGTAGCAGTAGAAACCCATCCTTAATGTGAAAGTGTGACGCCAGAGGTGGGTGATGAACATTTTGTGTGTAAATCTCACAGAACATGGGGTGCGATTCATATCCTCGAATGAAGTGGCACCGCTGGTCCTCCTAAAGTGAAAATGGTGGACGGCTGCGCAAAGGTCAGGTCTGCAGGACAAAGCATCAGTGAGCCTCTTCGACTTTCCAGGTGTGTGCGTGATGTCGAAGACTCGAAGTCTAACTGATCCATGTAGGCCATCCAACGCGCAATGGTGGTGTTGACCGTGTCCTGCAGCTTGTAGAAGACATGTGGGTTGCTGTCGGTAACCCAAACCAACTTCTTGCACCCAAGGAGGAAGCGCCACCATCTCTTAAGAACAGAGACACATGCGAAGAGCTCCTTCCTTGCATCATTAATCAAAAGGGGGAACTTTCTTGCTGAAATACTTCACTGGAAGGAACCACCCCCATTATTCTGTTACAGCACTGCACCCATACCGTAACCGGATGTGTTCATAGTAACATGCGTGCCCAAGGTAGGGTCATAGATGTGCAACATTGCGGCTGCCAGCATAGCTGCCTTAAGAGGCTGAAAAGCTACATGCACCTCATTGCCAAAAATGAAAGGCTGATATTTGGGTTGAAGATGTGTCAAAGGCACAGCAACCTTGGCGTAATCCTTAAGAAAACCTTAGTAGTAGTCTGCCAATCCAAGAAACGGATGCATATCAGTGATTGTGGCGGGCTCAGGCCAATCCAGAACGACTAATGTTGTCCTTTAGAGGTCAGATGTTGTGATGTGTCAGAAAGTTGCGCAAGTACTCGAGCGCCTGCTTGGCGAACTCACATTTGTTGCTGTTTGCTTTGTACTTGGCCTGACGGAGGCACTCCAAGACTACTCTAAATGCATCAGGTGCTCATCCATCGTGCGACTGTAGATGAAAATATTGCCCAGGTTACCAGGTAGACGAGGACAAAACGATCCAGCATGGCATGCTGTTCATTGCAGCTTGGAATATTGCGCAGGGCATTGGTGAGTCCAAAAGGCCTGACCACACACCATGCGCGTCCTGAATGGGGACTTGTAACGATCTTGCAGGCGAATTTGAGTGTGATGGTAGCCCAACTTCAGGTCCAACTTGGAGAAGTAGCGGACGCTGCCCTATCGCTCCAGCAAGCTACTGATGCGTGGAAGGGAGCCTGCATTCTAAATCGTTTGAAATTTGAATGTTGAGCTTATGGTAATGGATGCACATCCACAAGTCCTTGTTCTTCTTCCTCACGAAGAGAACACGTGCGCCGTAAGGCGAGTTGCTAGGGACAACCCAACCCTTAGTGCACAAATCGTCGAGTTGAGCTCGGAGAACCTCGAGCTCCTCGACACTCACGCAATAGATGCATCCCTGCGCCGGAGCGTCCCCTTCATGGAGAAGAATCTCGTGAAGAGTGGGTTGGTCCTGAACAATTCTCGAAGCGGACTCAAAGACATCGGCTTGGGAGTCCAAAATCTGCACCACTCAAGTATCTGACGTATCATAATGGAGTGTTGAAATGAATGGTTTCCCGCACGTGCGGCACAAAATAAACTGGCAGTCTGGCACAGAGTCAAGGCATCGGTCCAGCAACTGTTGTGGCGTGCCACCCGCCAAGGTCACCTCCATGTACTCTGTCCCATAAGCTTGCGTTCGTAATAAACTGGTTGATGAAGTTTCGTGATGCTCTACAAAGCGCTGCAGGCTACTTCGCCGATCTGAATACGGACGTCCATCCACAGCGCGTCGATGTCCTCGTACCACTGTGTATGAAACTGCCTCCCGACTCTTGCAAGAAAAAAAAGGGCTAAAGCTGGGTCATCTCCACCCTAACATTCGATCCTAGGCAGGTGCTGCAACGCACAGGTACTCCTGCAGATGTGCTTTCAAAGTAGCACAGTGCGGCTTTGGCAAACGACCCGTAGGGGGAAGGGATAACCAATCAAAATCCCTGGGCTCCAGAGGGTCTAATGTCTCCAACTTAGACCACGAAGCACCATCTGCGAAAGTACACGGTGCAGTGGGGTGGGGAATCCGGTCGCATCATCCCCCGTGGCCTCCAGTTTCCCTGGTCAGCCCTGTTCTGCCAACGCCGCTGGATGTGCTGTGCAATGGAACTCTTGTCCTGGCAGTTCCCTGCAATGTGAAAAGGACTGTTACAGCAGAGGCACAATTTTCGTGCAATACAAAAGTTGTAGCGCTAGCTGCAATGTGAAAAGGACTGTTACACCAGAGGCACAATTTTCGTGCAATAGAAAAGTCGTAGCGCTTTTAGTTAGTCAATAGGGTTACCAAGGATCCCGAGGAGTTGGTGCAGTCCCTGGTCTAGAAGATGAGGTGTGGGCCTTCCCTTGTTTTGGGGCTTTGAACCGCCTCCCTGGGCTGGCACCACGAAGTTCCCCTCAGACTCTGTTGGGACAGCAAGGGCGTCCACCCATGGTGTGTTCTCAAAAGACTGTCACAGCCATGAAACGTTCTCGGGCCTTGGCCTTCCTTCCTGATAGCTCGGCTGAGTAAGCGGCCGCTGGTTGCGGGCCTGTGAGTCATGGATGCAAAAAGAACGAGCTTTGTCCCACAGGGACTGTGCATCATGTATCTTGTCGCGATAGTGACTCAACTGCTTCTGCAGCAGAAGGCACGAGCAGTCAGTCAATGAACTGGGACGTGCTTGTCTTGAAGGATTGATCCAGCTTCGGAGTCGCAGCCAACTGTTACCATTCCATGATCCAGTCTTTGATTGGTGTGTTGTTCTGCTTGATGGAGAACATCTTCATGGCGGGAATTTCCACGGCTCCTCAACTTGGAATCGTTGTTTCCACAGCATTTGGAAATCGGTCCACTAGATCCCGGTGTACAACTGCAATGGAGAAACCTGATGTTGCTGTGCTAACTCCTGCCAAATCTGACAGATGGTGTTAGAGGACTTGAGGTATAGCGCAACAGTCTTCAAATCATCAGGTACACTGTTGATTTCCAAGGCAAGGCAACCCTGAACCCATGCCACCAGATGGCTGGATCTGTCCTGCTGTTGTCATCGAAGTGCGGGACAGAATCCAACTTAGATAGCTTGTGTAGCGGGCACGGTTTGCAGATCTGGATTCTGGACTATTCTAATACAGCAATCTCTTGACACATCATGACCACTTCTCTTTCAAGATAAGGCTAAGTAAGAAAGAACTCAGTGTCAGTGGAAGAACAAGGAGAAGCCCAGTAACAGGCCATGGCCATTATGTTAAATTACATCATGGCCTCTTCTGTTTGCAGTTCTTGCTGCAGTTTAGACCTGGCTAGCTGAAACTGTGCACGCCTGCTGAACTGGTCTGCGATTTCTGTAGCCGATGTTCAAAGGAGGATGTACGAGCTGAGGTTGAGGGAACAACAGCTATCCGGTGTTCTGCAGACTGCAGACGACATGTGAGTTGAGTTCGTCCAAGCGCACTCCGCAGGTGTGCAAACCGTTTGCTGTCACCAAGTTCTCGAGTTACTTCAGCCTCCGGCCTTGCAGGTCAATGAATTCCTGCTGCTGAACACAAGTGTGCAGAAGATGAGAGAGAAGGCTGGCAACCACACTGAAATCTGTGTCCTGTGCGGTATGTTCCTTGGCAGCGCCTCACTGGCAGCAGCCGTGTAGCCGCTTAAGGAATGCAAACTCGCCCTCAAACAGCAGACGTCTTGCTCAGTGCCGCTTCTCTCGCTGTTCCTGCTTCATTGCCTCTGCGCCTTTGAGGTCTTCCCGCTTCTGCCGCCTATTCCTCCTCAAGCCGTTTCCTGTCTGCCTATGCTTCTTCCTGTACTTTCTTGGCTGCGACCGCCAGCTGTGCAGCTTGGTTTGGAAAACAACAGTCAGCCGCGAAGCCGCTTAAGGAACACAAATTCGCCCTCAAACAGCAGACGTCTTGCTTGCTGCCGCTTCTCTCGCTGTCCCTGCTTCATTGCCTCTGCGACTTCGATGTCTTCCCGCTTCTGCTGCCTATTCCTCCTCAAGCCGTTTCCTGTCTGCCTTTGCGTCTTCCTGTACTTTCTTGACAGCGATCGCCAGCTGTGCATCTTGGTTTGGAAAACAACAGTCAACTGCTTCATGCATTGAATATAGGCTTCTGCTGTTCCCTCAGGTAGCGGCTCAGAACCGCTCTGAGCGGCTGCCGCAGCAACATTCGTCTTCCCTGCCATTCTGTGGTTTCAACTGATGAGGTGGCGCTGCTGACCTGGCACGTGCCGGCTGACCTGTCACTCGGATCTGGCATCAAACTGCTGATGTGGCACAGCTGACCTGTCCCCATGCCTGGCGATGTGTCCGTCTGACTTGGCATCCGACTGCTGACATGGCACAGCTTACTTGTCCGTCTGACCTTGCATCAGATTGCTGACATGGCATCCTGTCTGCAGACTGCTGACGTGTCAGTCTGACCTGGCATCAGACTGCTGATATGGGATGCTAACCTGTCACCTGCCCACTGACGTGTCCAAATACAGATCTGGCGGTCAAGATTATACCTCTTACCTTGGTGTAAATCAGCTATGGTGCCAGACGGTAACCAGAAGAGTAGAAACAGAGTGAAGTAGATGATGAGGGAGGGTAGGGCAGGGAAAACTTCCCGGAAAAGTTCAAAAATTGGACAGCACTTCCCCACCTCCGATGGGGTCACAGCGAGAGGCCACCAAAGAGACATCTTGACTAAAGGGCTAATCAAAACTGCAGCTCCACTGCAACTCGAAATCCCGAAATTAAAAATAAAAATAATTGAAGGCAATTCAAAATTTTGAATTTTCAGCAAAAGGCTGATCTTGTGAAAAAGAAAATCGAAATTGCCATTTAGTCTGATTTAGATTCCAGAGTTAAAGAGAAAAAAAAAAAAAAAAAACCTAAAGATTCCAGAGTTAAGGCAGAAGCGGCGGCCAACCTTAGGAAAGGCAAGAAATGAAATAGCCAGCGACAAGAAAAACGAAATTGATGTTGGCGAGCAAAAACAAAATAAATAAATCGCCTGAAAATGTGTGATAAAACAAAAAAAATCGGTCTTAATCAGTCAATCATTGACAGTCAATCAATAAATCAATCAGTCAGTCAATCAGTCAACCAATCAATCAATCAATCGATCAAGATACTGATCAGCCGGCTGCACATCAGACTTACCTCTTCCAGATTGGACACTCCGATACCAACTGATGCATGCCCAGAGTGAACCGTCGGCAATGCAAGTCCAAAGGTGGCCAATATGAGGAAGAGGTGCAATGTGAAAGTATTTCACGCTGCAGACCCCTGAAAGTCGGCCCTAAATCCCCGAAAGTCCAGAAAGGTCCGAAGCCCCAAGTCGCAGCTTCACGTAGTGTCGGTCTGTTAGGCCAGTTCAGGGCATCGTAGGCCTAAAGTCAAGAAACATCCGGGGACGTTAGGTTGAGGTTGAGGGTCCGGCATCCAACAGAAAAGTCTAGAGGTTTGAGTACAGCCTGTCTGGTACCCCACAGAAAAATCCGGAAGGTCCAAGTCCAGTTCCGAAGTCCACAAAAATTGCAGCAAGTCCCAGGAAAGCCCGGAAGATTCCAGACCGACAAAATGATTGCAACAGAGGCCGTGGCTGACCGGTACCGATCTGGGGCAGGCCAACCCAAGTCCATTTCCTATATTTAGCTGCTACATTGCAGCAATGGGACACAGTTGTTCATTCGTGAAGTTGCGGAAGCACTGCTGCTGCTCGTGTGACCAACCGACTTGGGCAAGATCGCGCTCGAAGAAGAAGGGAGCGCCGAAGGCAACCATAGCTAGGGTAGTGGTAGAGAGGTAGGGCGGCCATAGCCTCCAAGGTCTGAGTCTGATCTGATGGTGTGTATTCAGGGAGCGATCCAAGCCAGAGCAGAGAGAGGAAGAAAGGAAGAGAGAAAGAGAGACAGAGAGGCTGAGTGATACAAGACCAGAGAGAGCATGAGAGAGGACAGGAGAGAGAGAGGAAATGGTAGGAGGTTACATACCTGATTCGAGTCTGGTACTGTGTAAGCGGCAGTGTTGCATACTGTAACGGTGCAGACCAGAACAAGAACCGACCTCTCTCACAAAGTACAAGATAGCGTAGCGGAAGACTTAGATGCCAATGATCCGAACAATCAATTGCAATGCAGCCCCAAACATACATCATCATCATCACTCCATGGTGTGAAGGGGCCTGGCGCTCACACAGGAAGAATGTGCCAGTCCCCAACCATACACAGACGAAGAAGAGGGGGGGTTAGACGAAGAAGAGGGGAAGATGGGAATGTCGTCAACACCAAGTCTTCGGCACAGGCCCAAATAGTCCCTCGTCAAAATGTCTGAATCCCAATGTCGAGTCTGGATCCAATGTCGTCAAGTCTCAAGTCACAACTCTCTCTCTCTGTCGTAGTCCGCTGATACTGAGAAGTCAGGTAGTGAGAGGGTGAAGAAGAGATGGTGGAC
>BFEA01000161.1:854358-869634 GCA_003427395.1 Chara braunii | reverse complement strand
AGAGAGAGAGACGGATGGAGGGAGAGATGGGCTGATCGGCGGGCAGGTGGGTGGGCGATGGGCAGACAGACGGATGGATGGATGGATGGATGGGCGGACAAACGGACGGGCGGTCTCGCAGACAGACTGATGGATGGGCGGGCGGACAGCCAAGCGATTGACATAAAGACAGACCAACAGACAGATGACAGAACCAAGTGGAGAGGGTCACAGGAGGAAGGGCGGAGTTTGTTGTGTGTCCGGGAGAGAGAGAAAGAGGGGGAGGAGGAGGGGGGGGGGGGGGGGGGCACGGGGGAGAGCGGGGAATGGGCATTGTTCTGTTGTGCACGTTTTTTATTCTTTGTTAAAAAGTACAGAAAGGGGGAGGTGGAGAGTGCCAGAGTGGGATCGAGAACAATACTGTATTCTGGTCAGAGCAGAGGTGGTGGGTGCAAAGCAGAGGAGAGGAAGGACGACATATGTTGTTTGTTTCAGGGTAGAGCGATAACGCTCGCATAAAATCCCCAGTCCCACAGGTCAATCGCACTTAAACTTTTGTGGCACTTCATTCCCCTTTCAAGTGTTTCTTTTTGTCGTCCTCTTTTCTTGTGGGTGAGGCTGCAGCATGTCGTATAGTCTCACTCGTTGCCCGTGGCCCTGACCATGAAGTGTGCTACTCGTTGTTTTTTTGTTGCTGTTTTTTGAACTTTTTTCGCTGCGCAGTGCGCTTTGTTATTTTAGCATGAACTTGATACCTGGCCTCTCGTTCTGAAGTCTGTGGGTCCTTCCCATAGCTGAGCTTCCGTCTTCCCCCAAATACAGAAAACCATCCTGAATGCGCACAAGCAATCTGTCTGGTCCAATACAACCATGATGAGGGTGCGTTGTGTCGGGGGGAAGATGGTAGGTTAGCGTAAACCTTGTTTGTGTCTTCCAGAGCGGAAACTTTGCGATCTCACATTACACCTTTGAAAGTGCCATTGGAAGGAAAATGAGTAGTAGCGAAATGACAGAATTCCACATTGCATTGCTTTTTTTACTATGATGGACTAACTAACATGCTGGGTTTTTTGCGCTAGCGCCTTCGGTTAGCGCTAAGATCCGCTCGCCCAGTGACGCACGCGTCGCGACGCGACGCGATTTCCCGCCCAGCGAACTCGAATTCGAAACTTTCCCCTCGTGAACCACCATCGCCTCTCACCAAGGCGACCATCAAGCAACGACGCAAACACTGCCATCCCAAGCTCTAAGGAAAGGAAAGAGACCTCGCCATCCCATAGACCCCCACAAGCCCGCCATCGCGCGGACACTCGCGGAACAGCCAGTGGGGCAATCGCGGCACGGAAAAGCGGGAGGAAGAACGCAACTAGAGAGTCGACACAAAGGACAAAGAGTGTAACCGAGAAGGAAAGACAAAGGGAAGGGAAGTAAGGGAGAGAGAGAGAAGGGAGAAGGAAAGAGAAAGGGAAAGAGAGAAATGAAGGGAGAAAGTAACCCTGCGCAGACCAACCGCCGACCATAGACAGACTCGCCTGCAAGCGCGAAACGAGTGCGCGCGCCTCCGGCGCGCGCACAGAGTCAGCCGGAGGAGAACTCCAAAATCGACATAGAAGTTGAGAGAAGAAGACCAGACCGACACCAGCGGCCCAGACATACTCCGTCAGTAACTGGAAGACATCGATCCCGCTTCCTCTATCGAAAGTGAGAAGATCCCGCCCTTTTCCCCACTAACACCCAGTCCTCCCCTCTACCTCTCCCGTTTGCCTTCTCCCCCCTATGCTCTCGCCCCTCCACGACTCTCTCCCTACCAGAGGACCCTCACTATCCGACCTCCTTCCAATACCCTCCTCCCTCCTAACCAACACCCCCGACCCCCTCTCTCCGGCGACTCCTCTCCCCCACAACGTTCCTCCTATCAGTCTGATATCCCTCCCCAACACGACTGAGCCCGTAACCACCTATCCACTACTTAGGAGCACAGACCCCTCTCAGATTAATCCCACACCGACACCACCCGACACCATCGCCCCAACCACGTCTTGTCTCCCTCCTGACCCCGACTTAGAGCCCGGCTCCACCCCGCGCTACGACCCTCCACCTGAAAACCGATCACGATCCCAACAACAAACAGACACCAACCCGACTCCAACCCCACATTACACCACCTCACCCCTCCCCGCCACCAGTCAGACCCAACCACAATCCCGGGCTCGGACTGCAATCCAATCCCGGTCCCCCCATCCAACCCCAATCCCACCTCCATCTCACCTCCAATCCCTCCCCATTCTCTACCCCAACTGCCCATCGAATCCAACCCGGCCCATACCAACTTAAGCCAATCCCGATCTCGCCACCCTTTACACTACGCTCACTTCCCAATCTCCTCCTACCCCCCCTCCCCGACCACGGAGCAATCCTCCCCCCCAAACCCAACCTGTCCCTAATCTGGCTACTCCAAACCCGGCGCGAAACTCACCCCAGGAACTACCCCGACCCATCATTATCCCGTTTCGACGCTAAAACAAAAAGACGCAATCCCATCCCAGACCCAACCTAGTCCGACCCCCCCGCCCGACCCAACCGAGCTCTATCCGATCCTTCCCGTCCCCTCCTCCCATAACAGCTCATATCACCCCCACCCTCCCTCTGTCGAATCTCCTTCAATAGACGTACAACAATCTTCCCCCACACTCTGGTCGGATCCGAGAATAGATCTCAATCCAGCAGAGATCTAACCCCGATCCTAACAGGATCCCACTCCACTCCGGAATCACCGCGCCCGCCTTAGCTATCCTTACCCTATCCTTCCCTTCCACCAACCCCCCACCACGACTCAAATCCCCCCGACACCATCCCTCTCCTCCCCCCTCCGTCCCACACCCTCCCCGCACAACCACACTATCGAGCGCAACCCGTCCGGGTCGAACTAATCTGATCCCAAATCGAACTTCTACCCAATCTCGGTATCGTCATCTCCGTGTCCCCACACCGAGCAAGCCCATACTAACCTGCCAGTAACAACCACAGCTCGCCATCGTAGGCTCCCTCACCAGCCAACCTTATCACGCCTCCACCCCAGACCAACAAATTCCACCTCACCACACCCCATTGTACCCTTCACTTCGAGACTCCCCCGCCCATTCACCATTTCAACCTCCCTGGTATTTTCGTCAGCATTCAGAAAAAGACATCAACCCAAGCTCGTTCTCACCCGCGACTCCGCCCCCCCCAACGACCCAGAGCCACTTTTACTCGTCCCGCGGCACCATTACCATCTCCCCCCCCCTACGAAATCCTACCCTGTCGGCCAGAATCACGAGCCGCAATCAAAACTCATCTTCCCCGCAACTACGTTCGGATCCAATCCCTCGGCAAATTCACGTTATCCCCATCCCAGATCCAACACATCTCACAAACGATTCACCCAAATCCGCCCCCTCTCTACATTGACAGCATCCCTCCCCCCTCATCCTCCTCCCTACTCGCCCCCCCCATATACCTACTCTCTTTCTCCCCACCAGACCATCCACAGCGGCTTGAGCGACCCCAACACAAATACGAACTTGCCCCAAGCATCTGAATACCGTATACTGCCCCGAACTCCCCCACCAGACCATCCACACGATACACCCGACCCAGTCCTCCTACTGCATAGTTTCCTCCACCCCCCAAATCTCCCTATCTCCTCCGTTTGTCTCTCCCAACCCCCGTACACTTTCTCCCCCTTGCAATCAAGTTTCCGAGACCCTCCATCCAATCTACTTGATCTTACCTCGAGACATATCCCAATCACACAGAATCCCAGCCCAACCACACCCCCTTCACAACACACCCGTTGTTTCCTTTCCGACTAAGATAGTGTACTCCCCTCTCTACAAATCTGATCTTTCCCCCCAGACGCTGTTCCTGACCCGACACTAATCACTACTCCACTTCCAACCAACTACCACCCCCGGACGATCGTCCTTCTACCCATTCGAACCTACACTATTAGCCCCACCCAGCGAACACTCTAAAAAGCCATCCGCTCACATTCTTCCCCCCCCATCCCCCCCACTACCCCCCATCCCTCCTTCCGCGCACCTTTTCACTCACCCAGGAAGCGAGAAGAAGAACTCAGAACACAACAATGGAGGGATTGGGAATCGAAACTCAGAATTGGCTCGCAGAACAGACCAGGACAACCTTGATCAAAACCACCAAATGCATTGACCACAGGGGAAACCAAACAGAAAACGTGGTGGTCTACGAATGCCCGAAGGAACTGTCAGTCAAACAGGAGGAACTGCACAAGAAACACGCAGTTATCTTCACCTTTTCCAAAAAAAGCCAGGAACTCGACAGACAGGCCAAGCTGAAATGGATCTGGGAAAAGCTGAAAACACTGGAACCAATTCAGGGCCAAGAACCAAAGGTCTCATTCCACCCGAGGACAAGAAATGTCATCATGGTCTTATGCATGGATGAAGCACTGGCGGATTTCCTGAAGAACAAATGCTTTACCTGCAACTCCTCGATGGTTACAGTCCACCCCTGGAAACAAGCACCCATCTATCAACAGACACCTTTCAGGTACAGACAGGATCTTATCAAAAAACATTTTTGGATACAGTTTGACAATGTACCAGAAGGAATGCATGGAAGTGTGAAAGAGCGAGTCAGAATGGAATACGGGCATTTCAGAGAGATACAGTGGATTGTCTCCACCCCGGATTTCCTAATCCCACAGCACAACCAGATGACAGTAGTGATGGAAACAGGAGACTGTACCGCACCGTTCACCCCAGATGAATGGTACTTTTCGCAGGAAAACAAAATCATCAGGGTAACAGTGTCAAGCAAAAGCAACCCGTTATGCTTCAAATGCAGACAAAGGGGTCATCTGGGAACAGACACCAACTGCCCGAAAACAAGAGAAACCGCAAAGCCCAAGCCACTCAAAACAACAAATCTTCTGGAAGTAACCAACAAAAAAGGATATTGGTACATCCCAGAAGATCAATAYGCAGGTTGGGTKTTCAATGATAACTTGGACACACCCGACTGGGTCTGGACCATCAAAGGAGAACCGACCCCCAGACCCGATGTGTACCCACCCTTTGACAGCAGATGGCAAACACTCAAAACAGAAAGAAAACAACCAAAATGCTTCACCAAGGACCCAGTCATAAACGTGAATGTACTGAAATAAGAAATCTGGGAGAAAGACCTACGAGCAGACCTGCAAACAATACAGGACACCACAGAAAGAGAATGGGTGAATGTTGTCAAACGGTATCAAGAAGAGGACAAAACAAGAGAGGAACAAACCAAGCAGAAAACATACTCCAGAAGATCACAGAAGGGAAGGGAAAAGTCCAACCAGGGACAGGAGACTGAGGCAGACACAACAGATCACAGCTTGGAAGGAGGTGCAGGGGACACAATGATGAAAGAGGGAGACGAAGGAGAAAAAAGGACAGTGGGAGGCAAGAGGAAGCACAGGGAAGGCCAAAAGGAAAGAGAAGATATAGATGAGGAGCAAGACAACCCAGAATCGGAAGGGTACCCATGGTCAGACAAACAGGAGAAGGAATTGTTGGAATACATCCAGGTCTATGAAAGATCAAGACAAAACAATTTTGAGTTGCAGCTGATCTTGCATAAGGAAGAACAAAAAAGCAAGCAGAATGCAGAAAGTCTCAACCCAGCGCAATTAATTCCTTTGTCTGAAAATCCATTTGCCCCATTGGAAAGGGAAGAAGAGCTGGCTACCTTACTAGCAGAAAAATATGCAGCTACCAAGGAAGATCTGGAAATGGATTCAGGGGAAGACAACTCAAGCAAACCAAAGGAGAAGAGTTCAAGCAAGGGGGCCAAGCTGCCAAGCTCCAAACCATCGCAAGCTCTGTCAGGACAAGGAAAACAACAGGGACAAGAAGATCCAAGCAGGATACTGTCAGCAACCACGCAACTAGGCATTCAGGTGGAGGCACTATACGCCCAAAACAACAGGCTGATAGACCTGAACCGGGAAATGTCCCTGCGCACGGTGACAGTCCAGGACCTGCACCACAAGGCACATGAAGACTTCTGGAAGAGAGCGGAAAGGGAGGCAAGCACCCTCCTCCCATCAAGAGCAGTAATTCCAGTCCAAAAGGACCTGCTAACAGGGGAATGGAACATAGCAGTCCACGAAGATCTTTCAGTAATGAGATGGAAACCGGGACAAAACAGAGAAGAGGTGCTGGAAAAAATCAGCAAAGGGAAAAATCCAATCAGCATGGGTCTTGCAGACAAACAGCAAAAGGAAGGAGGAGAGCAACATTTGGAGATGGACAAAGAATCAGAAGGGGAAAATCAAACACAACAGGACGCAAGGCCACTGCTAGTCTAGTTGGATCAAGGATCGGGTCTCTCTGAATCTCTACAGTGGAAACCATGGTGGTGGATGGCGTCACTCCCAGTAACAGCCTTAGGAGGAGCAACAACCATGACTCAGAGCGCAGTTGCACTGGCAACATTGCTGGAATCAGGCGCACTGGAGCAGGGGGAGGACAAGCTTTCATCTTACCTCATCCCACTGGAGGAGGACATGGGCAGCAACTCTGAAATATAGAAAGACAAATACAAGTCTTAAAAGAAGATCACACACAATAAGTCATGAAACCACCAAGGGGGGACCTGGTGATTCAGTCCTGGAACGTAAGAGGACTAGCAACTGCCATGACAATCCACAAAAGTGGAGCTGCCTTCTGAACACAACAGGCTGGAATAGCCCAACCCCCCCGGATATTCTCTGTCTTCAAGAAACACACATCACTAACTCCCCATCTCACTGCTTAATAGAAAAAGAAGTCGTAAGTAGGTTGAAAAACTGCGCTGAAGTAGTTACAGCACATAGTCTGCAACCAGCATCAGCAGGCGTCATCACAGTATTGCACAATCGCGCACTGGCCACACAACAACTGCAAATACTTTCAATGGAAACGGACCCATTAAGAGGTAGATGGACCAAATTGGACTTAACATTAAAGGGAGAAGATATCATCCTAATAAACTTATATGCCCCAAACCCATCAGCAGAGAGAGTGACCTTCTTTGAAGAAATAGGAAGCCTAATACAACCACAAAAGCACACAATCCTGGTAGGAGATTGGAACACCACCCCAAACCCCCAGTTGGACAGAATCTCATGGGCACAACAAACCTCGCAGGCTCCAGCGGAAGCAGCATTGACACAATTGGTCACATAAAATAATCTTAAGGACCCCTATAGACTTCTTAACCCAGAGAAAAAGATTTCACCTGCATTAGGAAAACAACACAGGGCAAAACTTCCTTCTCAAGGATAAATTTCTTTCTCGTATCTGATTCCTTGGAGGGAGCGGTTCAAAGCACCACAATAGGAAGAATCCCCCACTACGAAGGCTACGATCACAACCCGATCAACATAAGCTTAGCACTATCCCTAGATAATTCCCCCGGGAAAAGCTATTTCAAGATAAATACCTCACTGCTCATGTTAGAATCATTCAAGCAAGAGTTTAGAACCAGGTGGGAAGAATTGAAAGAGCGGCTGAAAAGAGGAGACTTGGTAAAGAACCTCCCACCCTCCATCAAGAAAATAAGTCAATGGGCAAGTACCTTCTCAAGAAAAGAGGCTAGCAGAAGGAAAGCAAGACAACAAACCCTGGAAGCCATGGTGGAAATTGTGAAATTCAATCTAATTTCTAACCCAGGAGTAAATCTATACGAACAACTCCTAGAAGAAGCGCGCACAGAGCTCGGCCAATGGGCAGAGTGGAGAAGACAAGGACTCACCATAAGAGCCAGAGTGAGAGACTGGGAAAGCAATGAATGTATGACCAAATACTTCTTCCAAAGGATCAAAACAGGGCACAGAAATAGTGCAATACAAGCCCTAAAGGATTCCCTGGGTTACACACAAACTTCACAGGAAGGCATACTGAAAGTAGCATCAGATTTCTACCAGAATCTATATGCGTCTAAAACCTTCCTTGAAAACCCGGGCAGCGTGAGGAAAGCACGGGAGAAATTCTTACAATACCTTGACCAAAGTATCAGTCAAGATTCAATGGAACTCTTAGAAAAAGAGATTATCAAGACAGAATTATTTGAAGCCCTTCAAAGCATGCAGCCTAACAAAACTCCAGGCATAGATGGATTTCCCAAGGAATTTTGGCAAGCTAACTGGCATCTAGTAGGGGACACAATCACTGAATTCTTTAAGGAAGCCTTCACTAAGGGATCCATAGGGGAGGACTTCAGTACGGGCGTAGTAACGCTGATATACAAGAAGGGAGACCGCACGGATATAAGAAACTACAGACCCATAACCCTCCTACCTGTAATATATAAAATCCTAGCTAAGACCTTAGCAAATAAAATAAGGAAAATTACAGACAAATGCTTTCATATTAACCAAACCGGATTCATCCCGGGAAGATACATACTAGATAATGTAGTAACCCTTAACGAGGCCACCAAAATTATAAAAGATAAAAAAGTACAAGCGGCCATACTATTCTTTGATTTCGAAAAAGCATATGATCAGGTAAACTGGGATTTTCTCCAACATAGTATGGAAAAAATGGGAGTGGGACCAAATTTTCGCAGATGGGTTAGGGTATTATATGGGGACACCAGAGGAATGGTACAAGTCAATGGACATCTGTCCGAAAAATACAAAATGTCCAGATTGGTCAGACAAGGAGACCCGCTCGCAGCACCAATATTCCTGTTCGTAATGGAAGCAATAGCAGCCTACCTACGCAAGGACCCCTCAATAGAAAAGCTAACCATACAACAGAACGGAAGACCCTTCCCCTTACCCACAGCCATACTATTTGCAGATGATCTAATTGTGCTGATAAGAGCTTCCGACTCCTCTTTCCAAGCCCTCACCAAAGCCATGCAAGCCTTCCAACTCGCAGCGGAAATTAAAATCAACTGGAATAAAACAGCCCCCCCAGCAAACCCAAGACGCCCAAGGCTTACAATGGCTTGACGCCCAACAACCGATGCCCTTCCTAGGCATCCAAATCTTAGTCGAAGGAACAAGCAATGTATCAGGCACCAGTCTCCTTCTCAAAATGACAAACAAAATGGCGGGATGGCAAGCAATGAATGTATCACTAATGGGAAGAGTACTGGTGCTTAACACAGCAATACTATCAACAGGTTGGTATGTAGCGTCCCTATGGAACCCACCAACAACCTTTTTTGCAACCCTAAAAAGAAAACTAGGAGCTTACCTTTGGACGAAAAATGTAGAAAAAGAGAAATACATCTCCAAAGTCGCATGGAAATACATCACCAGACCCAGAGCCCAAGGAGGACTAGGACTCCTGAATCCCGCAGCACAGTTCCAAGCTCTTCAACACAAATGGATAATAAAAATCCTTTTCAATAAGGAGCTCMCCWGGCAWGATATGGCACTCCAGCAGATTCGTAACTTAGTACCATTCARAGTTGACCCCTCCATAGAGGGATACCATTGGATTCTCAACCCATCATGGACACCAAGAAGAATGGAAAGAGGAGGAACATCGATAGACAAAGACCCACCGAGTGAGCATTGGAGCACATTAATAAAACACTGGAGAAACTGTTTCCCGCAAAAGATAAGAACCCCAAGAATTRGRGAGGAAGTCCTGAGACAAYCACTCTTTGGGAACCCCCTGCTGACAGATCACAATGGAAGAGTWTGGGCCCTGAACACRCAAGGCAGGCAGTGGAGAAAATGGATAAGTAAAGGAGTATGGAAAATAGAGCACATATGGAACCCGGAAGAAAACAGATRGGCTAACGAACATGAACTTAGACYCAAACTCAAAGGGATTCACAAGCTAAAGGAACACCTGAATAAACTCACAGAAAGCATACCGCTCAAATGGGAGCTTCTCCTGAAAAGCAACACTAAATGGTCAATCGGGGATTGGGCCACAAAAAAAGAGACAGATCGACCGACCGTCGCCTACAAATTGATTCAGATCACAGATAAGGATGAAGGAAAAGCTGACTTCGCCACATATGAGCTGGAGGAGACACACAAATCGTGGGTAAAACCAACCAAAATATTAGAAGCAAGATCAATGCTTTATCTCAACACACTCAAAAGAGTACGCGCATGCACACCCAAAACTGGACCCAAACACATCCCTCTCCACCAATCAGAATCAACCAAAGTCAGGCTTTTCAGGCCAGAGCTACACATAAAGGACCTAGAGGTAGACCCGTCCGAATGGGGCTGGATGGTCACTAGTGGTGCTGGGAGAGCCAAAAAGCTCATCCCAATTTATGAATACGAAGTCAAAACAGGTTACAAACTAGGCAACTGCACAAAAGACCCCCAACCAGTAATCTCAGAAAGATGGAAAAAGAACCTCAGTGAAAATGCAGGATGGGTTAATAAAATCCCATGGCGACAATAYACAAGCATCAGACCAGCAAGAATCAGAAGTCTACAGTGGCTAATACTCTAYTGGGCYTTACCAGTCAACCAATGGCTAGCCAAAAGAAGAAAACAGGGAGAYTCTCAGCAACAAGGAGCTCTATGCAGGGTTTGCAACAACRCAACCGAGGAATCCCTCGTTCATTGTTTAATAACCTGCCAACAAGYTCAAGAGATATGGAATARAACTAGAGTCCTTTGGAAAAAGCTAACGGAGCAGGACTTCCCCAACAGCCCGTTATTCCTACTAGCAGGCAGATTGGAAAGCGAAAAAGCAAAGGAAGAATCAACAAGCGTGACTGATCTATGGAGGAGAGCKRCACTTTGGACAATATGGAAGGCCAGATGCAAGGGTACCATAGAAGGACAACTACCAAGCATGGAAGAGAGATGGACAGAAACAAAACAAATAATTCAAACAGAAATAAGAGCCCGCTGGGCCAGAGAACAGAAGGACCAACAGAGGATAATACAACCAGATAAGAGAGAGTTGAGCAAGAAAAGATTCRAACARAATTGGTTGTCGGGAGGCAAAATTGCAAAAATCGAAGGGAAGAGCCTACGCTTCGTTAACTGGGACTAGAGAGCTTGTCTACRCATCACGAATCACCCTTTCCAACTTCCTTCCCGGAGCAACCCTGTCAACTCCCCCTCTTGACTAACATCCCCCAGCAGAAGSGAAAAGCAGAGAGAATCTGGCCGAATCTCATCAGAGAAGTCACTCTGAGGGTCATGCGGAAGGAGTGATGCTACAGATCAATGGAAGAATGGGCCATCCYGCGGGAGAAGGAGAATACAGAAACCAGATCGTTGACACAAAGGAGAGCCTTGGCAGGTGGCGGAAGWCCAACCAAGACTGGACAGTATTCACTACCCGAAAAGGGATATCAGAACCGGGCAACGTYGGAGGGTTAAGTTACGGTCTGAGCTTCAACAAAAGGGGACAGGACGACAGGAATCCAGGGAACGTGAACAAGGGAGAACTGAAGGGGCRAAAAGGAGACACGGAGGGGGAAGACAGGACACCGGCCCAAGACAGACTCAGGAAGTGGAAGGGAAGGAACAATCCAGCAGCGAGAACTCTGTGCAGATTCAGGGACTGAGGAAGCAGAGATGACACAGCAAGAAGGGATCTATTATGGAAGGATCACTAAACAACAGGGAGAAAAGTCAGCAAGTCTGACTAACTAGGAGGGATTGGCACTAATCAGGAACAAGCAAGTTTCCAKCAACGAGCAATTAGTACTGGTTCCAAACTCGAACTTGGGAAGTATAGGACAGAGGAACAGAGCGAGCACAAGAGAATAGGAGAGACTGGGCACACTAGCWGCCACGGTAATGGATAGCAAGCACAGAGCCGGATGGACGACACCAAGGGACAAGGACAAGGGGAAAGGGCAGACTCAAGGGGTTGCAGGAGTATGGGTACGGATCCACGGACTGAGGAAACGGGGTTTAGGGTTTAAGRCATACTTTTAAAAAAGGGGGGGGACAAATAAAATGGTAAAAGAGAATAGCACGCTTTCCGGGAGGGCTAGACGAGGGGAGAAGAGTTAGGCCGACAGGGATAAAGGATAAGCTCCTTCTAGGAGACACAGAATTATCTGGCAGATCTGACCTCCATCTGAGAGGAAAGAGAGGGTTACGGCAAGCTGACAGTCAATTCTCCACCCAGGTGGAGCAATCAATGCTGGTCAGGGGTCCTTCGGCCGAACGGAAGGAAGCGTGGTGGTTTCATGTGTTCTCTATTCTGACTTGCCGGTGGAATAGGAACCGGACTGTCGCTCCCCAGAATAGAAGGAGCCAGGTCCTTGAAAAAAAAAAATAATAATAATAATAATAATAAAAAAATGATGGACTAACATTCCGGCTGATTTTAATAATACGGAAAGGATATGGTTTGGCATGATCAGGAAGGTAACATTATGGTCGATTTGGAAGGAAAGATGCAGCAGGACTATCGAAGGACTATCATCGCCAATACAAAAGGTGTGGGCGGAGACAAGGACCTTGATCCAGGCGGAGATCCTATGCAGATGGCACAAGACAAGGCACTCCTTGCCTGATGACGAAGACCGGCAACAGAGTATCCTCTCCAAGTTTGTCAAAGTTTGGCTGTTGGGAAGGAAACCACAGAGTTAACAGACTTCAACATACGGTGGAAAGACTGAACCCAACGCGTGGTCTGGAGGATCACCAGACCACATAAGGATGATAAAAAATCCTCAAAGCTACCCAAGAGCAACCTATTTGTCGTTTCTCGGTTTTCCTTGTGTTTCAAAGCTTTAGCTGACAGATTTTCACAGAGGAAATCTGAGAGAATTCAGGGAAAGGCAAGCTGACAGTCAATCCTCCTATCAGGAGTAATCAATGCTGGTCAGGGTTCCTTCGGCCATGTTGTTTTCAATTTTGACTTGCCGGGGGAATAGGAACCGGACTCACGCACTACTAGGGAGGAGGTATTAAGACAACCGATCTTCTGCAATAATTGCATAAGGGACGGTTGCAGAAAGCCCCTAACACTTACGAGCAAGGATTCGAGATGGGGCAGATGGGTGGAGCATGGGATATGGCAAATCAAGCACATTTGGGATGACGAGAACAAGCGGTGGAAAACAGCAGCTGAACTGAGGAGAGCTTTGAAGGGGTGCCATAGCCTGCAAGACAATCTGAGTTTAGTCACTGACGCCATACACCCAACCTGGGTACGATTGCTCAGAGAGGGTAAGCAATGGCGAGGGGGGGATTGGGCCACATGGGAGGATGATCCGGAACCTAAACAAGTCTTCAGGGTGTGGGACACAGACAAGGATAGGAATGAATGGCTAGTAGCTGATWAATACGACATAATACAGYYGAACAACACTACTTCCCAACTTGATAAGTCCTCTAAAGCACCGTTGTACATTCTCAAACAAGGGTTACAGAAGGTAAGAGTAATTGAGATGGACGAGTACACAGTATACAGTTCWACAGTACCAATCGATGATCTAGAAGTCGATCCTGGAGAATGGGCTTGGAACATTAGAGATGGTCAGWCAAGAGTAGCAAGAAGAATSARCATTCTTCATTRTACCACAAAAATGGGGTATAGACTRAGGAACAGATCCAGATCCATGGGTCACACTCTGACCAAACGTTGGGAGAAGAAAGTAGGGATCCCCAGGAGCCTAATACCGGATTTACCGTGGTCTAATATCCTTTCTATCAGACTGGGACAGGTTAGAAGCATGCAATGGCTAATAGCGCACGTGGCATTACCAGTAAATGTGTGGCTCAATGAAAGAAGAAGTCACAAYCAGAGAAATGAAGAAGCGGAGCTCTGCAGGGTGTGCCAAGAGGGGCTTCCKGAAACTTTGGTGCATTGTCTACTGGAATGTAAAGAGGCAGAAATAATGTGGGAACAAGTTAGGGTGATCTGGAAACAGGTAGCAACGATAGCCTTCCCAGAGTCAAAGATTACCATCCTTTTGGGAGTCGGGGTTCCCAAAGGTTGGCAGCCCTACCAGAAGCACATATTTCAATTGCTGAGACAATATGGACTGTGGTCCATCTGGAAAAGGAGATGTCAGGCTACRTTGGAAGGAACACTAACTCACAAGGAAGAAGCTAGGGAGTCGCTCCTCAACACAGTGGAATCACATCTCAATGCACAGTGGAACAGGGTGAGACAGCAAGCTAGACAGCATCCTGGGCAAGAGGAGGAAATATTCAAAAAATTTAAACAAAATATCTTGGGTCAAGGGAAAGTAGCAGAGCCCAGAGGTCTACGGCTTTGCTTCAAATGGAGAGAGGAGGGAGGAGGATATCAGGGAACACCAAGGGAGGAGGGCTAAAGGTAAGAGAGGTAAACTAACTTCTACTTTGTTAGTCATCCCTAAGAGGCCTYGGAATTTATTAAACGATCTGGTTAGAGTTCTCTAGTAAGACGTCCCCTGAGTCATATGGAAGGTAAGGCCTGGCAGTAGACTGTCAAGGCTGTAAACGCACGGGAGTGAGTCTGGGTGGAGACTATGGATCGGATACAGGAAGAAATTCCATGCAGAAGGACAGACAACGATGAGTAGCGGAAGAAGGCGGGAGGCAGAAGTGCCTCAACTCGGTTTCAAGGAGTAAGCTGGTAAGATCTCCCTTTGGGTCATATGGAAGGAAAGAGACAGCAGAACGTGGGGAGGCGCTRCAAACGCACGGAGGAGAGGCTGGGTGGAGACAAAGGTTCTGATACAGACAGAAATTCTATGCGGATGGAAGAAGATCAAGAGTGCATAGACAGAAGATAAAAAGCAGCGGAAGATGGCTAAAAACAAGTCCATCAAGACATGGGAGGCAGGGGGGAAGGTTGCCGAGAGGAGAAATGGTTGCATCTGTTGGAAGGAATGGCACATCTCCGCTTTAAGAAGGAATCTGGAACAGCAATACACCGAATCAGGGAAATAGAACCCTCGAGCCAGAAGMTAACTGTGATAGCCCTGCTTTCGGATCACTACCTTCGATGCACAACAGGGGAGACCAAGATGCAAGCTAGCAATATGGGCGAGAAAGGGAGGCAAAAGGATCTAAGCAAAGAGCCTCGGAGCAAAGAGGAAGGCGATCCTTAAGTGGGAATGGTATATCGGGGAGCCGTCAAGAAGAATGAGGGTGTACGGTTCAGGGTTTAGTGCTTGCTCAGGTAAAAGGAAAAACAGGTGGAAGGGGAAGGGCTCAGGTTGATATTCACAATAGAGGGTCTCTTTCTAGGATTCAGCGATGCAACTTGGTAGACCTATTCGTCCGATCTGAGAGGAATGAGAGAGGATGGGCAAGCTGACAGTTAATCCTCCACTGCGGTGGAGCAAAAAAAA
>BFEA01000161.1:842821-853472 GCA_003427395.1 Chara braunii | reverse complement strand
AAAAAAAAAAAAAAAAAAAAAAAAAAAAAAAAAAAAAAAAAAAAAAAAAAAAAGAATTCCACGTTGCAAAATCACATTCAAAGCCAGATAGTAGAAAACTGTCCAGAAACCAGAAACCAAAGCAGCGAACTCAATTGTCAATAAAAGCATTCCCTAGCCACCACCAACAATCCTCCTACTGGCCCTGAGCGTCCAGAGTATTCCTACAGCCACTACTCTAGCCTACAGAAATGACGAAGCAACAAGTTGACGTCAGCAGCAGCGACCAAAGTACATGCAGATGTCGACCATGCAGACCTCCGCCAGAACCAGGTATCTGCTCTCACATCACCCCCACACTTGCCCTCTCTATGCTCACCCTCGTCTTCTCCACCCATGTCCCTTCACCATCCAAAGACCACCGCCAATCCCCGCCAGCTTTGTCTGCGCAAGCACGGCTATGGTAGCCTGGGCTATGGCACTGCTCAGCAGCGCCCTGTCTTCAACCTGCACCCACGTGAGCACGAACACTGCCAGCCAGCAGCTTACCAGCGCCCAAAGTGGCAGCGCTGCCAGTGCACAAATGACTCTCTCGCTGCCTGGCCCTTTCCTATATGGAAAGCAGCCAGGCCCGTAGGCTGTTTAGCTTCACGTTGGGCCAAAGTGTCTGCGCCCAGGCCAGATTCAGACAGCGGCCTGGGACTGAATTGGTTAGACCTTCCCAACCACCCACGCACAAACGTGAGGTGTTCCTTGATTCGCCTGCGTAGCTAGAATAGCCTAGAAGGCTCACAAATGTTTCTGATTCTCACGAGCAGGGCGGATGTAACCAACTGGCACGTGGCAACTCTCTGGCGCCCACCCAGGGCTTTGCAAAATTGAAGAATTCAGGCCTTATTGAGATTCGGGGGCCCGCCTTCACTTACAGCGGGCACATACTTGCTGTATGGGCCACACACAGGTATGCAAAGGGATTAAATCCTCAGACCATAATGACTAGACTTGATCGGGACTGATGTAAGGGACGCTAGACCCGCTTTCCAGCTTATAATATATTTAGGGGAAAAAAAAGGACAATTAGGGCCTCTTTGCCCTACCCTGGGCAATCATGGACCTGAGCTCAAGGTGTTTACCGTGTTCGGTTTGTCCTGCCCTCTTTGTCCGATCACAACACATCCAAATCATAAATTAGGGCCTCGCTTCACTTCATTCCACATGTATTTTGACGCCGTCGAGACCAGGTGCATCCGGGCGAGTGTGCAAATGCATGTGGCGTGTTGTGTAGTGGAGCGAGGCCCTTATACAAGGTATCCACATGGCCTGACACAACCATGTTGAGGATGCATTGTGTTTTGGAGGAAGACACTTCTCTAGCATATTGTTTTTTCTTAAAAGCGGTAGCTACCCCTAACCTTATTGTTGTGGGTATACGCAGCCTCTTGGGGGAACAGCCCCATCATCTGTTGATTCCAAGGCTGACACATGTAATGTTCTCTATGTCGAGCCTTGGAAGGAGTCTGAGATGGTCAACTTCCACTATCAGCTAGAGCACTGGGCCGAGATGAAACAACGGCGTGCTCAAGGGGGAGAGGAGTTGATTTTCTTCAAAGTTCTCATTAACCACCGTTACCTCGTGTTTTGGTTGATTGTGGCGCAACTACTAACTTCAGGTGTCCACACGGGGTACGCAAGGTGGGGTTGGGAATGAAGCAAGCGGAGTTGCAGGCCCCTTGCAAGACCCAAGTAGGCAACAAAGAAGTTGTCTCCTCTACGCATGCAATCAAAGGTGTGCGCACTACCTTTGACAAAGAGAAGACGGTCACACATGCACTCGACTTCTCTGTGTTGGATTAATGAGTCCTTTTGACGCAGTTCTTGGATTGGGCTGGCTACGGTCCCAATGCAAATGGACTGAGTGGAAGGCTGATCTCTTTGTGGTGCATGATGTTTTGGGAAATAGACAAGAAGAGCGAATCCCAAGTGACTTGGTCTCTATGCAATGCACTTCTGCAAGAAATGGCGCAAGCAGAAGGAGGAAGAACAATTATATGTTGCTTTTGTTCGTCCTACTCATGTGCCTTCTACTTTTGCGGCTAGTACAAATCCTACTTTGCCTAATGTGCCTTCTTCTAGTATTTCTTCTTCTCCACCTACTTCTATTCCAAATGAGTCATACTTCAGATTTGGTCTCCTTTACCAAAAATCTGCAACCTGATCTAGGTGATCCTTTTTCTGACCCCCCACCTCCGCCGATCCCAACAAGCATCCAAAACCTACTCGACCGATTTCCAGAAGTTGTGGCCAAACCCCGTGGAATTCCCACCGGATCGGTCAAACACACGATTGAGTTGGTCGAAGGCCCTGTTCCCCCAAGGGTGCAATGTGTTACCCAACTCATGACCTGTTGATTAACAGTCTTTTAGTAGGTTTCCATTTAGCGACATATGGTGGGTACAGTATGTACTATGTAGCACATAGTTGTTGAACTTTTTCTTCTTTTTTTTTGGAGAGGGGGGGGGAGAAACAGGTCCTTATGGTTTTGGCTCCTTTTCCATTCTGGGGGCCATATGTCCGGTTCCTTTTTTTTTTTTTTTTTCCGAAAAGACTCTGCAGGGCCTAGTAGGGATGGTGGTAAGAGCATACCCCCCTATTAGGTCCGATTTGGTCACTGGGGGGCATCCGTCCAGTTCCTATTCCGCCGGCAAGTCGGAATATATACATCACAAACACCCTAAAGGCTAAAACGCTTCGTTCTGTCTGGCGGAAGGACCCCTGACTAGCATTGATTACTCCATGATATGAAGGATTGACTGCCAGCTTGCCGTCCCGTAAAGCACCAGTACATGGCTACCTGGGCCGCAGGCCTGACACCTTGAATTCCGGAGGCCCGAAACGAAAAAGCGACCGCCGATCCAATATATCAACAGGAGACCCAGCGTTTGACGTTTCGGACTCGTTTTCTTGTGGCGACAAGTTTTGGACTGCAAGGCTGGGCCCGTGTACTAGCAGTTTAAGATTCCTTTCAGACTTGATTGAGACCATGGCTATCACATCTGCTTTTTCAATCCAAGAAAATATATGACACGCCAGCGCCGGTTCTTCGGGTAGCACCCCTTTTCTTCCAACACAGCCTGTTGTTGACTGTCGCAATGTCTTTCCCTCCAGTGACCAAACAGGGACGAATTCATTCTTTTTTTTTGTGTATTTTCCCTTCTTCTCTCCTCTTAGTCGCAGAACTGCATCATGAAATGCATTTTGGCAAAGGATGGACGAAGGTAGCATGGAGATCATGTCGGCTTTTTTGAGGCAGGTTGGATTTGTCTGAGTGTTCTCACAGTGTTTTTGAGCAGGAGTTGCTTATGAGTGACACTGTGCCTGATAGGCTGATATCGACGAAGGATCACACCATTTAAGACTAAACTGAGAATCCTTCCCTCCTCCCTCCCTCCCTTCTTTCCTACCTCAGCATTATTGCCTCTAGCTTACTAAGTTTGTGATGTCTGATCTGCATCAGGCTTGCTAATAGTTGCAAAAACTTGCAAATGAAATGACTTTTTTTGAGTTTTGGCCCTTTTGGGGCCTTTTGGCATGTAATCAACATGAGAGCCATGAGCACAATCTTGAATTTTGAGGCATTCTGTATTCTTTTCACTGTTTTTTTTTTTTCAGTGAAACCGACTGTAGAGTTCAATGTGCCTGCTCTGGCGTTTCAACAACAACAAAAAAAAAAAAAAAGAGGTCAATCATCAATGTGCCCGTCTCTGGGGTGCTTCAACCATAATGGAAGGAGGCATAGTGCGAGTCAAGTAGTATGTAAATGACGCTGGACCCGGTCCAACTTTCTTTGAAAAAAGGGGGGGGAAAAAGGGGGTAATGTGCCTGGTATCAGCCAAGTAACAAGATCAATGAAGATTGAAAGAACGCTTCGTTTACGTCGTCTTTTTCCCCTTCCTCCCTCGACATTGTTGACGTAACTACGTGTGTGACGTCTAACATGAACCACACTTGGTGCTTCACCTGCTTTTCAGAAAGGGATTTGGCTGTGGAGATCAATGGCGGTCAGACCCAAGCCAAGCATCTTCAAGCAAAGATCAATGCGCTGGATCAGGATATGGTGAAACAGCAGGAGGTTCTATATGCTGCGGAGTTTCAAATACAGACACTGGAGAGAAAGGTTTCCCGGGCATCAGGCGAGAGGACCGACCAAGAGAAGCGTGAGCTGCAGGCTAAGATTGCCACTTTACAGGCCACGCTCGATGAGAAGAATACAGAGCATGGCATGCTTACTCGCCAGGTAGGTGTCTCACTCATGTTGTCACTGTTTCAATTCTTTAAATGCATGCCCCCCCCCCCCCAGCACCAGAATCTCCCTTGCGAGAACTGTACAACCAACACTAAAAACTTGGCCTAAGATCATTGCCGGAGAGATGGAGAGATGGAGACCTAAAACTGGAAAGCTTTTTGGATGTCTTTGTGAAATAGTATGAAATAGTATGAAATAGTATGAAATAGTATGAAATAGTATGAAATAGTATGAATGCTATAACCCCGTTCGGCCTGACCCTTCGGGGCCAAAAAGATCCGTGTGGTTGAAGAGACCAACTTACAATAGGGATAGTGACGGACGAACCCCCACGGCTCAACCTACTGCTCTTGAGTCCCAGAATTATCTGACAGCTGGAGAAAGCTGAGAGGAGGGGCACAGAGGGTTATAAGAGTTTCGAAGGGGAGATGTGAGCCGAGCAGATGCTACCATCTTCACCTGAATAGAACGCCTGGTCATTATCACTGCATCTGGACTGAAAGTTGGGCCAAATGCAGCTATAATGACCGGGCGTTCTATTCGGATGAAGACGGTAGTAAGCTAAACTGGGTAATCCTCCCAGGATAACCCCGGGTTGAATTGTGAGGACCCCGGCCACAATCAATCATTTTAAGAAATACATAAAGCTCGTTTGGAAAGAAAGAAAGAAAAAAAGAAAAGAAAAAAGAATGCTGTAACCAACCGGCGTAGATCAGTTGGTACACCACTGAACTTCTTTCTTCTTCTTTCTGTTTTCCTCTTCCCTCTTTCGTTTCCCTTCCTCTCTTTACTTTTCTTTCTCTTCTTCTTTTTCTCTCCTCTTCTCTTCTTCTCTCTTCTCTTTCCTGTTTCCTCTCTTCTTCTTTGTCTTCACCTACCTCTGGTCAGTGCCGAGTTATGTGTGAAGTAATCTGTCGATCAATTTCTTTGTCGATGTTGAGTCGCGATTTGTCATGGGATTTACTCATGGTCTGTGGCGGGGAGAAATTCCCTGATCTTATGCTGACGCTGTGCGCTCATGCACGTTGTTTGGCTCTCGACCATCTGGACTACCCCACTGAACTGTTTAAAATTTAAATACAGACCTGAGCTTGAACTCCACTGGAAGTAGAAGTGTAAAATACAGTACTATGAATACTATGAATGCCACAAATACCATTGCAGCACTCTAGCGCAGGAATTCTTAGATAGCATCTTCTCCTCCATGTGATACAGGTTAAAAAGACACTTGAGGACCTTGGAGCATCGAGGAGACTTCACGACCAGGAATCGAAGGAAGTTGGCGTGTTGGTCTCGAAGGTTTCGGAGTTAACACTTCAGTCAGATACAACCATCCATGCAGTCAAGGTAGGTCTCTTCAAACCTGTAATAAGTACTAATAACTAACAAGTACTAATAACAGTATCAAACGCAAGGTGATCCATGTTGCATGCATACCTTAAATTTTGCTTTCTGAAACGTCATCAGCGCATGTGCAGTGTAGAGGGAGGTCTCTGTTCACTTTCATTCACCTGCTGGTCTAACACCTCCACCCAGATGAAGCTATTGTAATAGCAACACATCCATGCAGTCAAGGTAGGTCTCTTCAAACCTGTAATAACTAATAGTAATAATAAGTACTAATAAGTAGAAATAACAGCATCAACTGCAAGGTGATCCATGTTGCATGCATACCTTAAATTTCGCTTTCGGAAACGTCATCAGCGCATGTGCAGTGTAGAGGGAGGTCTCTGTTCACTTTCATTCACCTGCTGGTCTAACACCTCCACCCAGATGAAGCTATAGTAATAGCAACACATTGGCTGCATGAGGTCTGCGCTGCACCAAAGATTGAAATTTTATTGCTTGCTCAGCCTTGCTGCAAATAGACCCCAGTCACTCTGGTCAGAAAGGATGTGCACTGTGCAGAAGTTGTTAAATTAAGTTTAATTAACACATGTTGTCATTTTCCCATCTTCTCTTCACCTTTTTGTTTACTGATTTCTGGTGCTCCCTTGCACATGACACACACAAACACACTGGCTTATCTGTTCTCTCTCTGTTCTCTTCAGTTTTCAATGGCAGCACCCTTAAAGCACCAGTACATCGGCACCTGGCCTGCGGGCCTGACACCTCAAATTCTGGAGGCACGAAACGAAAACGGGGCCGCCGATCGAATTTATCAACGGTGGGCCCAGCGTTTGACGTTTCGGCCTCGCTCGTTTTCTTGTGGCGACAAGTTTCGGACTGCAAGGCTGGGGCCGTGTACTTGTGGTTTAAGATCTACCAAATAGTAGTGTCTGTATGTTAGGATTGCAGCCTGCAGCACTAGTTGCTTTGCAGGGCTTGTGTTTGGGATGCCAGTGTCTCTGTGTCTAGGCATTCGTCTTGCGGCTTCCTGGCTCTTGATGGTGGCGTGAACCTACAGTCTGCAGAGTGGTCAATCTGATGTGAGTAGGTGATAGTCGGCTTGAATCCTTGGTGCATCTGTGGGTTTCTGTGTTCCTGTCCGGCTTGTGTTCCTGCGCACCTTGCCGTGTTGCCGTGTGCGGTGCTGCATGCCTTGCTGTGTTGTTGTGCGCCCACTCTCCCACCGCCTGACCACCCACTTCCCTTGCTATATGCTGCCTAGTGCATACCTTGGTGCGTGCCTTGCTGTGTTGCTGTCTACCCGCCCATCTACCAGCCTGTCCGCCTGCTATGTGTTGCTACAAGTCGCGTTGTCCATGCTGCACTGCACGCTTTGCGGTGTTTGGCAAGTCAACAACATGTTTGAAGCAGGCGATGATTCAAAGCGCTGTCAATTCATGCTGCAGACTCTTCAGGGTTCAGCCTCCTGATGAGTCAGTGCAAGTCCCACGAAACGGTCTGTCACTACTCGTGTGTTTCTTTTTGGTGCCGTATCATTGTGTGTGGTCTGTTCCATCCACATACTGCAATCAAAGCATACGTGTAATGGTCGCACCCATTTCCTACCTTCCATCTTGGGATGTGCCTAGTCAGTCAGCTTTATTATTTTTTCCATGCCTACTAGTTTTCATGTCTAAGGTGCGCCGATATAATCTCTTGGAGTTTCGGCGGTGAGAAGTCTCTTTAGGAGTCTTACCATGATGCACCATTCACACACACACACACACACACACACACACACACACTCACACACACACACACACACACACACACACACACACACACACACACACACACACACACAAACACACACAAACACACACACACAACCTTGCACTCTTTATTTTCTTCCTTTTTTCTTTAAATTGGAAACGTTTCTCGATTTATGCGTGCCATGATGTCATTCATTGGTGCCCAGGGGTTATGCTAATCTTCTCTGTATCGTTTCAATTTTAACGGATGTCCCGAATGACCGCACTCTTTATTTTCTACCACTGTCGTTTTGGAGGGATTGGGTTTTGTTATTGGTTGATAATATGTCAGACGCACACTCACACAAGCATACCTACTACTTAGTGTATGTATTTCCTTCCTCTCCTGTTGTCCACTTTGTATGCGCTGTGGCCTTTTCCCATGTTCTCCTCTGCATCCAAGTGAAGCACCTTTGATATATGCCAACTAGTCAGTGACTGTTTTTCAAAAGTGGCTGCATCCTTTTCTTGCTCGGCAGTTACAGAATTTCATCGGAGTGACTCCCTGACTCTTGATAGTGGTGTGAACCTACAGTCTGTAATAGCCCGTGCTGTATGTCTGGACTGCCGTGTCGGCCCTGCCCTGTTGTTGCTGGGCACCCTGTCCACTTGCCTTGCATTACCTTGTTGCCCTCCTGCTTGGCCTTGCTGCTTCCCTGCCTGCTTGCCTCCCTCGCCCCACTGTCCGTCTGCCTGCTTGCTTGCAATGTGGATGCTTGCTGGGTAGTTTTACTGCCTGGCTTGCTGCAACCTGCTTGCTCTACTGTGTGCCTGGCTGTTACATGGTTCGCCGCTTTCTTGTTTGCTTTCATGCCCGCGCACCCACCTCTTGCCGGCACACCCTCTGCTTTACTGCTGTCTATTGTGCCTTTCCGCTTGCTTTCTCACCTGCCTGACTGTCCACTTGCAACTGGGGTGGAGTAGACTATGACTCAAAGCATTAATATGGGGATTCTCTAGACTATCGAGGGGCAGCCTCCTCATCAGTCATTCAGAGTCCAATTCAACCGTCTGTTGTGGATCTCACGTTTTTCTGTGTGTACGTTGTCACATTCCTCGTCTGTTGTGGTTTGCAAAAGCGTTTGGAATGCACTGTTGGTGGGAAACCTGGTTATGGTGCCCTTCTATTCTTTGCTGCCTGCTTGCTTGCAATGTGGATGCTTGCTGGGTGAGATCACACATGCATGCACGCATTCATGTCCGTGTATGCATGTGTGATCTCACAAGCTTTTTCTTTTCTTTTTTTTTTCCTTTCTTTTTTTTGGTGTGTGTGTGTGTGTGTGTGTGTGTGTGTGTGTGTGTGTGTGTGTGTGCGCGCCCGCATGAGAGAGAGAGACATACTGGACTTGTTTCCCACCCTCTTTTGCCACGGACAAAGACGCTGCAGGTGACAGGTAGAAATAAAAGGATAATAAACTTAAATAAAGTTCAATAAACTAATAATGAAGTTAAATGAACAAAGGAATACCATCTTGAGAATCGGTCAAGGGAGAAGAGTTTACATCAAAATGTCTGGCATGATGTCTCAGTATTGGTCACTTTCACAAGCTTTTGTCCTTGTAGGGTGATTTGACATTTTTGCAGTGCTTTGCACCTTTGAAATTCAGCCTGGCTGCACGCGTTTAGAGCATACGTGCAAGCGGACGCCATGCGGGCATGTTTGGCGCACTAGCAGACCCGCACGGGGGAAGTATTCACACGGGGGAAATATTCACTCAAAAAAAGAAACAGAGGTCGCATGGCTGGGTCAATGGTCACCTGCGTCCCCTTTAAAGATTTGTTGTGGGATGGGGTTGGGTGGGAAGGGGAACTAGTGGGAGGGTAATGCCGCTACCTAAAGGCCAAGACTGATGTCCCAGACACCTCTTTGGGGCTATTTCTCATGCCCAATTGGAAGGAAAGAAAAATTGTCAGTTCCTTAGGTGTTTGTTGCACTCTCCTGCTCCCTATTCATCTTATCTGCTGTGAAATCATGCTAAGAAAGTTCTGTCTGTGATGCCACAAAAATGCAGAATGCAGTGCGAGAGAAAGAGGATAAGATGGTTGCCCATGACCTGCTGAAATTGGATGTCCGACAATTGCAAGACGCCTTGAGGCTACAGGCTGGTAGGAGAAGTCTATTAATGCAGTTGCCGATCAATTGCCTGGATTTTTATGTTTTGCTTTGGGAAAGAACGTACAGCCCCGCCAACTCTGGGGCCCAATCACTTGAAATTTTAAATGCTCTCTTGTTCCTTTGCGAAATCCCAACTGATCCTATGAACAGTTGCAGTGCTTTGCCCTGCTTGGATGAAGCTGAGGTTCTCTTCCTCCGGCATTGCTTATTACATATGAATCTTGCCCCACCAGACTGTGTAGTATGCATGGATTTATGCGCGAAGCTAAAGCAACCGGGCTATCAAATTAACTTCTTTCTGTCTGATATCTTTCGTTTTGTTATCAGTACAATGATCGGGTAGGGCAAACTGCAATTACTTGCGATGGGCATCACCCATTCATAATACATACTCAAATTTAAGACAAAACCGTGAAAATTACAAGTGATAGGAATCTTCGCACCAAACTTGTATTGAAGAGTCACACAAGCATATTTTTTTCGAAAATGAGAAAAAGTTATGTTCACGTGTGTGCCAGGCTGTACTGAGCATCCTACGACGACTGGAACTTAAAACTGTGGGTATAGGCCAGAACACACTGGATATGGGTGGGCACAGAGTCTCTCCTTCAGCTGCTAAAAATACTGCTGCTCCTTCTTCTTGTCACTTCACACAATTGTGCCAATTTTTTTGCCTGGGCCCACAGGGTCCTATTGGGTCCTAGCCTAGAGAGTTCTCAATGTCTTGGTCCTACAGGGTCCTATGTGTCCAAAAAAGAGCAGCAAACAGTATTTCTGCTTGGAGGTTTCCGGTTTGAATTCGATTGGCAGCAAACTTGAAAGCTATGTGAGGAACAAGCCCTCAAGGGGCCCTATCAGACATCACATGTTCTGGGCTAAGGCCCCCAGCAAGCTGTGTGCCCGCCCTAAGTGAAGGCGGGCCTGAATATTCGTCAGAGGCCAAAATTCGACATTTCCATATGTGGGTATTCAGGCTCTTGCAGCACGCCAGTTGGTTGGGTAGACACGTGAGCCTCAATAAGCTGCGTCATACAGTTGGCCCAGGCCTTGACAGTTGCGCCTGGGCACATACACACAAAGCAGGGCCGATACATTGGGAAGCAGGCCGTCGGC
>BFEA01000161.1:778878-799760 GCA_003427395.1 Chara braunii | reverse complement strand
CCCACCCACACGACACCGGGCACACAAAAGACACTGGGACACTTGGCACTGCCATTCTTGCCCTTGACGCACAAGCAGCCTACCAGCCGGCCATGCTCAGAACCGAATACCTGGATTGGGGCACGCTACTTCCGTTGCAGAAAGCAGCGGTCTGGCCGACACGGCAGCTGCACGTACTGGGCTATACCACCGAGTCTTCCAAAAAGGCCCGCCATTGGCTGGAGGCAACTTGTGCCCAGATTATCCAGTGCATCAGTCAGTCCTGAATTTGCTGATCTGAGGCCCAGCTACTGTAGGGCTTACCATTCTTGGCCCCTAAAAATTCAGTGGAGGCCCCAGATTTTAGGGGCCTACCAGGCTACTAGGGATTTTCTGCCCTTGGTGGTTCATCAGGCCATACAGGCCTGATTTTTCTTTCACCCTGACTTCAGTGAATCATTGCCTGCTTGGGTAGGACCAGGCATGATCAAGGGCCGAAAAAAGTCAGAAGGCCAGCCTGGAGGGTCTGTTTAAGTAAAAAAACTAGGGCTTACCCCAGATAACGTACGAGTGTGGCGTCCTCTCAACCACAGAAATCTAATTCCTGGAAGGCACAGTCTTAAGAGGCGCAAGGAGGCCATCATTCAAGCCCGGACCTGCGAGAGAAATCGAAGAGTCGAAAAATGTGAACTAGTATCTTCCCTCGAATATAACGCCCCGTCATGATAGCCGTATTTGGGGCAATTTTCTGTCCAGATGCAGCGATAATGACCAGGTGTTCTATTCGGGTGAAGAGGGTAGTGTCTTCCCCCGAACAACGATGCACCCTCGTCAGGACTGTGCTGAACCTGTACAGATAACTTGTCAGCCTTTGATAGCCCGTATTTGGGGCAATTTTCTGTCCAGATGCATGCTGGGTGTTCAAGGATCCGTGCCGGCCACCGAAAGCAATGCATCTTTTTCTTTTTTTTTCTTTTTTTGGGGGGGGGGGGGGGGAATAGTGGGCGCTGAAATGTTCGTGTGATTTTCCCAAGTTTATTTATTTATTATTGTTTTTTTTTGGAAGGGAGACAAATGCTCCAGTCTATTCGTGGGGAGCAGCACGTGCTGGGAACCGGGCCCAGCATCCCATATAGGATTACACAAGTCATTTGAGATACCCGGCCCATTACCCGGCTTTTTTTTTTTTCTTTTCTTTTCTTTTTTCAAAAACACAAAGCTCCATCTATTGGTGGGGAGCAACACCTGCTGGAAACCGGGTCCAGTGTCCCATAGATACAACCATATCCTCACAAATTGGCACAAACTGGGAACCAGGCCCAGCGTCCCATAACGAGTGCGTTCTTAAAACTTCATCAGAAAGATTCCTACTAGAAAATCTTAGGCTTTTGGAACATGAGATACAGAGGCCCAACTACTTCAGACATGTCCCTGACAACGTCATGATTAAGCAAAAATTCAAAACAACTCAGAAAAATCCCCATCAAGCCACTTTACTACCCTCCGGCAAGACTGACTGCAGCGGAGCCACCATCTCTGCTGCTGCTATGCCATACTCCCATCCCACCAGCTAGCCCCCTCACTGGTAGGACGCGTGATAACCCACCATCTTCTCCAGCTCACCTTATTTTCTTTATGAAGAACCTGAGAACTCTTACTGTCGTTCGTAGGAGGCAGGCCACAGAGGTCCTAAGATTGTTCTAAAAAATTCGAAACCCACACACAACCCTTCCGACGTTCTCCAAGACTATCATACTCACTACCGATCTCTTCTAGGTCTCACACCCCCACTTCACTGGGTTACAGGGCAACGCAGCTCACCCCAGCTCCGACCAGCGTCGTCCCGGCAGCATCCTTTGGTCATCCCGTGGAAAGTCCCCCCCAAGACTTCCCCAGATCTCTCTACCAGACCTCACGCTCCTGCATCGCAGGTTACAGGGCAACACCCCAGCACCGGTCAGCGTCGTTCCGGCATCGAATGACCAGAGAACACTGAGTATAGCAGCGTTGGAATCACCAAGGAAGAGTTAGCAGGGACCCCAAAATCCTAAAAAACATTCCTTGGACCGCTAAGCACCCCACTCTTTTTGGGAAATTCGAAATTCTTTAGAAATTTATAACTAGTATTATGATTAACAACCATAGGAATTTGAAAAAAAACGGGGGGGCGAAACAAACTATCTACTATCCTAAAATCCCCCCTCAGCAGACGAAGTGTCAGTCCAGGCTTTCAATCTTCGTACCAGAACTCAATTGATCTCATACCCCCTACTGCTAGGGTAACAGGGCACCACAACCCTCCCCAGTACCGACCAACCTCGTTCTGACGGTCAGGAAGTGCCTTCCTCCCTCGACAGTTCCTGTAGCGGCAAGCCCCAAACAGGTTACAGGGTCAATACCCCGGCGCCAACCTCGTTGGACGGTCTGGTTATGCACTCGGCATAACTTCGCAGGCCTCAAGCTCCCCCCGGGTCACAGAGCACAAGCTCCAGCATCGGCCTGAGTCGTCCCAGCGCCGTCCTTCTAACCTACTTACCCTGACCAAATACCCTCCTCTGTTGAGAATCCCTTTCTTCCCTCCACCAACTTCTGCCCCCCGATTTTTGGAATCAGAAAATCCTTCAGAAACCTAAACCATAGAAATTTGAAAAAAAAAAACGGGGGGGGCAAAAACAAACTATCTACTATCTTAAAATCCCCCCTCAGCAGACGAAGTGTCAGGCCAAGTTTTCAATCTTCGTACCAAAACTCAATTGATCTCATACCCCCTATTGCTAGGGTAACAGGGCATCACAACCCTCCCCAGTACCGACCAACCTCGTTCTGACGGTCAGGAAGTGCCTTCCTCCCTTGATAGTTCCTGTAGCGGCAAGCCCCAAACAGGTTACAAGGTCAATACAGTGGCGCCAGCCTCGTTGGACAGTCTGGTTATGCACTCGGCATAACTTTGCAGACCTCAAGCTCCCCCCGGGTCACAGAGCACAAGCTCCAGCACCGGCCTGAGTCGTCCCAGCGCCGTCCTTCTAACCTACTTACCCTGACCGAATACCCTCCTCTGTTGAGAATCCCTTTCTTCCCTCCACCAATTTCTGTCCCCCGATTTTTTAAATCAGAAAATCCTTCAGAAACCTAATTTAGAAAATGGTAATAGAAAACAGAATTCATGAATTTTATCTAAACCATCTTATAGAATTTAGAACTAAAACGAACGACAAATCTGAAGTTTAGATTTGGAATTATTCCAAATGAAAAATGACTTCGAAAGTCATAGATTTAGAAATGGAATTAAAAGCAATGAGAGGAATCAGTTGTGATGTCCAAAGACTTTCGATTCAGATTCCTAGAACCCCAAGATCCCAGGAATCGTTGTGATAGTAAATCAAAGGAAAGTAATGTGTAATGTCCGAAGGGACTTTCGATTCAGATTCCTAGAACCCCAAGGTCCCAGGAATCGTTCTGATAGTAAATCAAGAATTATCAATTAGCAAGAACAAGACAGCAATTAAGATATGTGTGAAAAAAACAAGCGAAATGTGTGGAGAAACGAACAAATCTAAATCCGACACAAACAATCGAAAAAATGCAAACTACCAATCAATTTTAAATCCCATCTAGGGATCACAAAATCAGGATTGTTAATTGTGATCAACAGAACTGCTTACACAATTAGACAGATATCGAGACAAACAAACACGATCAAGGCCAAACAGAAGAGAAACATCCCTTTGACAAACCTTGAATACACCCCCCTCTCCCCAAACCTCACCTCCTCACTTCATTGGCTTCTCAGCAACTCGGCCGCCTGTGATTGATAACCATTCAACCAACCAATAAGACCGAACGATGATAATAATAGGACCGCAGTTAGGATTGTCGTCCCAGCATACCAAACCACGTTGCTAGAATAAGCCGTTGAGCCTGCCTGCCGCCCCTCGCAGGTAGTCCGAAAAGATGAGGGGGAGTCCACGTTACAGATGCCATCCTTCCCCTACCTCCTAGTAACCCTCTCCCTCCAACCCGTAACCCTTCCTTCCCCTATTCTCCCACCCACCGTGTTCCTCCTCTTCCACTAAGACCTTTGGTGTGAACTGCTTTGCCAACAACGTCGGACACACTTTCTCCCATCCCTCCTTGCGTGAACCTCGGCATCCCAGCACTCCCGCCACTCTTCGTTCCTACTCATCCGCAAGACCCGCCGTCACATCCGCCCACCTCCTCCTCGCGTCGATCTTGCCGTCGCTACGCTCCGCCGTTCCTCATTCCCGCTCTCTCCGCGAGGCCTGCTGTCGCGTCCAAGCGCCGGGCGGCGGAGCGCTCTTACCCGGCTTCGACTGAGAATCAAAGAAATTCAAGAGAATTAAAAAGAGGTTGAAAAACTTATGAATGACTACTGACCTCTTTTCAAATGCTCGGAACCCCTAGACTCCCAAACAAAGCTCTCTAAAACTGTCCAACACTGTCTTATTCCTTGTCGGGCTCTCCCAGGCCTCCCACTCCCACTCGGCTAGGTTACAGAGCAACACGACTCGCCCCAGCTCCGGCCAGCGTCGTCCCAACAGCAACCCTTGGTTGTCCCTTGGGATGCCCACCCCAAAGCATCCCTAGATCTCTCTACCAGGCCTCACGCTCCTGCAGTCAGCAGGTTACAGGGCAACACCCCAGCACCAGCCAGCGTCGTTCTGGCATCGAACAACCGTAGATCCATGAATGTACTAGTATCAAACAGCCTAAAGCGAGTCGCTAGAAGTCCCCAGAATCCTAAAGCATACCGGGACTTCAACCCGGCTTTATCTTTTTTTTTAATTACCGGGGCCATTACCCGGCTTGGCTAAGAAAAAATTGGGCTACTTAGAAAATCATTACGACAAACCTCAAAATAAGCAAAGTTCAGAGACGACTCAGAAACCCCCCATCAATCCTCTTTACCTCACTCCGGCAAGACTTACTGCAGCAGAGCCACCATCTCCGTTGTTGTTGTACCCTATTTCCATCCTACGAGCTAGCCCCCTCACTAGTAGGACGCTTGATATCCAAACCATCTACTTCTCCCGCACACCTCTTTTTCAGACAAATTTAAGAAGACCTACCCCTGCCATCATTGATTGCCCCGGAAATCAGGGGATTAACTGAGCAGGAACGACCTTTGATGATAGGTCAAAATTAGAAAATATGAAAACATGCAGCCCCTGAAATAGTAAACCCAAAAGATCTTGCCTCCGTCATCGAAAGGAAAAACCTCGAGTTGTTCCAGGTGGAGTTAGTAGCCAGTGGCCGGTACCCGCCAAGATACTTGGCGCCAATCGCATCCACCCCGACTCCCTCCATCCCAGTCTCATTCGTCCTTCCTAACTCCGTCCTTGTAAGGAGTTTCAGAGGACCGCTTCTCAGCAGGGGGTGAGCACCATCATCACCCCGAAGTTCCTTGCCTCCATAAGAACTTCAGTCTCCATCCTCAAAGGGGTAAACAAGCATTACCCAACGCCAATCGCGCCAGAGCTCGCCTTCATCAGCCGATACTCATTGGAAAGTCTAAACTACCCAACGCCAATCGCATCTGATAAGAGTTCCCCCTAGCCGGTACCCGTCAAGCAACCCTATATTCCATCCCCCTCTTCGTCCTTGCAAAGAATCATTTCATGCCCCTTCCCCTACTTCAAAAACAATTCCCCTGAAACCCTACAAGATACTTAACTTGACTGTCTCTTTAAGGACAAGTTCAGGGAAACCGGCAGCCCCAAAAACAGACAACCCGAACAATCTTGCGTCCTCCATCGAAAGGAAGAACCTCATTCGTTCTCCCAAACTCCGTCCTCGTAAAGAGTCCAGCGAACCTCATCTCAGCAGAGGGCGGGCACCATCATCACCCTGGAATTCCTTGCCCCCACAAGAATTCCAGTCTCCGTCCTCGAGAGGATAAAACAACACTACCCAACACCAATCACGCCAAGGCTCACCATCATCAGCCGTCACCCATTGGAAAGCCTAAACTCCCCAATGCCAATCGCATTCGTTAGAAAGCCCTGTTCCATCCCCTCTCCGTCCTTGCGAAGAATCATTTGATGCCCTTTGCCCCCTCCTTCAAAACAAAATCCCCCAAGACTCTACAAGATGCTCCACTTGACCATCCCATGGGACCCCTATTCAAATTCCGACAAAACTCTAACGAAAAGAAGTAGGTCAAATTCTGCCCAAAATAAAAAAACAAAAATATATCGCCACAAAGACCCTAGAAAATCAACGACGAATTGAATCCAACTTAGGACATTCCTTGGTATAGAAGATTGAAAAATGAATCAACAATGATAGTAGTAAGAGGACTTTAGATTATGGAAGAAACAATCATTAGAAAACACCATTGGAAAAACGGATGCATGAAGATCCCGGTGAATTCGAATTAGAATTTCAGAAGCTATGTTTAGTAAAAAACATTCAGAATTGTGAATCTATCAGAATCACAGTCTGATTCATGACTTTCAAATGGGCAAATGTATTACACTCTTAGGATTAGAATATTGCAAAGATTTATTTCAGAATTATTCCAGGACGTAGAGAGAGAAAAATACCTATGTATAAGGAATTACAACTTGAAATCTCCATCAGAACCTTCACAATTGAACGTAAGACGTGAGAAAACACTCAAGAACAATCAAGAATCCTAAATCGAGATCATCAATGGGAAACCAAACTAGGAGATAAAGGGATTTTGGACAGTTAGTAGCCATCAGTAAAGCATGGGCTAACCAATCACCACCTGAGCAGATCAGCGAGCAACCTCCATCTCCCCTTCCTCGACACCACCTACTTACCTCCTTCCCCTCAAACCCTACCCCAGCGTCTTTGGGGAAGGAAGAACACTTCCTCCCACTGCTAGCTACTAAGGCTCTGGGCACTGCTAACACCGAAAATCATCGACGACCATCTTCGATCCCTGAAAATAATAAAAAACGGTGTGGCACCTCCTCACCGAACCTGTTGGCGAGTCACCATAGGGGGTTCGAAACCTCCAAAAAAAACATGCTAATTTGTACCTACCCTGCTGTCGAAGAAGGAGAGAGACTCTTCCTATCACCGCTGATCGTTCCTTGTATCGTGATCATCATTGCTGCCAGATTGGTTATACCCTGCTGATGAAAATACACGTGGCCCCACAGAAGTCACCCAACAATAGCAGGCTCCGCTGTCCATTCACCACGCTTCTACCCGCTGCACTACCTCAGAATACTCTTGTGTCCAGACCCGGATTACAAGACAAAAGTCCCTTCAACCCAAGGTTTACCCCTCCGTCCGGCCGCATCATCAGCTCCCGCCTTGCACCGCAGCGCTTGTCGCTCCCACACGCCGAAGTCCGAGTACGAGCGGTGCAACGCTCCCAGTCACGCTGCGCCGCCCCACTTCACCCCTCAATCCCGCTGGTGCAGACCATGGCCAGTCAGTGTACTCTTGAGGGTTTATGACATCAACTATTTCATTGTGTCTCATGCACTGAAGGATTAGCCGTGGCTCGTCCAGTGGCTGCTAAGGGCATGGAGCATCAGGATTCAGGAGCCTTCGCAGCCATAGCTAGGATTGAGAGGGGGGGGAAGTGGCAGGTGCCATGGCCAGTTGAGGCTATCGTAAGGTACTGGGCAGGATAGAGGGGTTGCATGAGAAAGAGTTTTTTTTTTTTTTTTTTTTTTTTTACTCAAAATTGCTTCAATCTATTCGTGGGGAGCATCACGTGCTGGGAACCCGGCCCAGCATCCCTTATAATAAGAATACATAGATGATTGACAATTGATGAAAATTTGGGATGATTGAGGATTATTTTGGATGATTTAGGATGTCAGAGTGGGTGATTGAGGTCATGAAATAGAGCTAGATGATGACTAATCAGAAAGATTGTCTACTCAACACTGAATTACTATCCTATCCCTAATTTCCTGTATCCATTCCAAACAACCAATCACAATTGAGCCCGTGTTGTGCACCAATCAGGCCTCTTCCCGGTCTCACACCCCAATCTGGCTTGGTTACAGGGCAGCGCTACCCATCTTAGCTCCGACCATCGTCGGCCAGATTGTAGCCATTAGTCAAGTTTGCAGATTGCCTTCGTCCCTCGGCAATTCCAGACCTCTATACAAAGCCTCAAGCTCCTACATAAGCAGGTTACAGGGCACTGCCCCAGGGCCGGCTAGTGTCGTTCTGGCACCAACTCAACCTGGCCATTGCACAAGAAGACTCAATTAGGAAATTAGCTAATCTAGAATGCCAACTAGAAATCAAGGATCTGATAATATCAGAATCCTGATCAGCAAAACTTTATGATGATGAAATTTGACGAGTACCTTGAGATGATCACAAAGATGATGGATAATGATGATGACGTTGATTATTATTTCTTTCCACCCCTCCCCTTCTTCCATGTATTCTCGTCCTCTCCCCTCATTTCCTCTTCTCCTCTCGCTGCCTCCGCTGAGCCCATTCCCTTCTACCTTGAGGTAACCAGTTCCCCCAAAAGGAGTACCTCAAGACTAACACTCTGACCTAGTCTGCCTCCGCCAAGAGATAATGCGCCCCCATACATATCTCCCAGCCCCATCCCAGGTCAGCTCCCATCATCTGCGTCTACTCCCTGGAGGGCAATCACCTCCCACCTTGTGTTACCCTTACGGAGTAGCGTTCCCTTCCTGACCAACCTACCTACCAACTAGACTATAGCCTATCTGGGAGATGGGAATATAACCACCAACGCAGAGATAGCTACTGATTAATGAAAAAATAAATAAAGAAACTGTGATGACGATGATGATGATGATGATGATGATGATGATTGGTAGATGATGATGATGATGATGACGATGATGATGATGGTGATGATGATGATGATGATGATGATGATGATAAAGATTCAGATTGGTAGATGATGATGATGATGATGATGATGATGATGATGAACTAAAATTGGCAAAAATAATTAAGGAACGTCAAACTTGCGATGCCCTAATAGCATCGGTGTGGAAGATTGGCAGCTCACTATTGTTGTAATGAAAATAGAAGATGACGATGATTACGATTTTTACAGAGAAGTCCGGATGATGATCATGAAGAAGATGAAAAAAAGATAAATAACATGGATGACGAATTAGAGAAGCCGATGATGATTACCACCGGTAACCAAATGAGGATCACAGAAATGACGGTATCCTTGATGAAAAAAACCCGCTGAAATGACAATGATGAAAATCTCGATGCTCTTGATGGATAACCTGCACAAGACAAAAAACAGACGAAAGCACATATATAGGTTGATGACAACCTCCTAGCCGCTCTCTTGATGATACTCTCCCAGTGGCACTGTGATGATTCTTCAAGTAGGGCCAACGCTCTCCACACTTTGGTCTCCACGGGGCTGACTCCACTTTCCTCCACCGAGATCGACTTTCGTCAACTCGCATGAGCTCTCCAGCCTCTTCAAAGGTCTTGGTTATGGAGTACTTCATGTGAAAAACACAGGGAAATGTTCAAACAGCAGCTGCCGCTACCATTCTCCCTTTTCCTTTGTGCCTCAGGCCAGATGCCACGTCAACCTGTGACGTAGTAGTGACCCAGCGCCTCGATACCGCGCGTGCGTCAAGCGCTATCCCCCATCTAATTCACACATCACAGCACCCTCGCACCAGCGCCTCCCTCCCGTCGGCTGCCAGCACCGCGCCATGTGTCAGCTAGCATCTTACTAGTCACCCCAACCCAGCGCCTCGCCAGCCGCAAGTCACCAGCGCCCCACCACTCACCTGTTGCCAGTGCCTCGCCCCCCGCCAGCAGCCAGCGCCTCGCTGCACTCACACAGCCAGCACCTCGCCACTCGCGAGAAGCCAGCACCTCGCAACCTGCAAGAAGCCACCTCCGACCAGCCTGTGCCTCGCCTGCAAGCAACCAGCATGCCACCATCCGCGTGCCACAGCGGCCAGCCAGCCATAGCGCTAGCGCTAACGCGCGCCAGCCCGGACCCAGGTACCTGCCCACCTATGGATCCTGCATGAGAGACCCAGGTACCGCTGCCCACCTATGGATCCTGCATGAGAAAGAGTTGGTGTGCGGAGGAACAAAGGTTACCTGTGGAGGAAAGAATTCCAAAAGATACTGACGACCATAGCTGGCAAGCCGCTGACGATTCGTGACGAAGTATTAGAAGAGCTTTAGTGAGGTGGCATGGGCAAATGAAGGCATGATTCTTGCTAACGCCTCTTCTCCACTCCATGGGAGCTTCTAGAGAAGAAATGACAGCAACATTGTGACAGGATATTAAAAAAAACAAAGTCCAGAAAAAGGGCAAGAAATGGCTTTGAGATATCATCTTGAAACTGACCAGCCCCAGCTAAATGCAGAGTTTATTTATTAATCTGAGTTGATTGGGATTCGAACTGAGGTCTGTATTTCAGCCCAGGTTCATGGGGTGTACACCCAACTGAGCTACCGGTAGACCCGTTGGTACAGGGTGTCAAATATTGAATCACTGCTGGAGGAGGAACCGATGACAGCGATGATGAACGGAGGGGAATTCAAACGTGGAATTGGGCAGCATGTCCAAGCCAGGAATCGAACACACAACCTCTGGCTTGCTGGACAGGCCTATTGTCTGTTGCACTATAAATCAAGGATTGAATGCCAGAAAACAGAAAGAAGGAAAGAAAGAAAGAAAGTGATAGAAAAGCTACAGTGAGTCTTGACCCGAAAAAAAAAAAAAAAAAAAAAAGAGCTACAGTAATTAGGAAAACGATGTTATGGGCGTAACTGGCAGAACTGGGTAAGAAGAAGGTTGTAGGACAACTTAGGGCCAGATCCCACTAGCCCCTATTGTTCATTTCTGACCGTTGATCTTCGTAATCGAGGGTGAAAAATGAATAATCCAGGGTAGTGGGGTCTGACCCTTAGGGTCTGAAACAGGTTGAACTGGGATTGGCGAGGAGGAGGTCATGGGTATAGCCGGATGTTAATACTGGATGGATGAGGCACTGTGCAAGGTGTGGTAAAGATAGCTGTTATGCGGCCGGCCTGAGGACCTGTTAGGGGACCCCCAACCCCCTTGCGTCCCGCCATCCTGGAGGTTACCCTGCTGTGTGAGTGGGTGCTGCTAGCAAGCCTCCCGACAAGCAGAGCAGGGCAACCCCCTAAGGAAGGCCACGGACTGGGGAAGGGACACCCTGTAACAGTCCCCGCCTTGCCAGGCGGCTAGTGCCACAAGGGATGGCCTGATCTTCTTTCCCCTCCTCCCCCCCTCCCCCCATCTCTTGGATGTAATAGCATGCTTGCCGGTAATAATAAGCAACCGGACTGTTGCCCCCCAGAATAGAAGGTGTGCGGGTTGTTTCAAAAAAAAAAAAAAAAAAAAAAAGAAAGAAAGAAAAAAAGAAAGAAAGAAAAAAAGAAAGAAAGAAAGAAAGACAGAAAGAAAGGGATAGAATGCCATACGTACACTGAGAATATGAAATTGTCGCGTCCAGTTGATGTAGCTCAGTGGTTAGAGCACTGGTTGGAAATGCGCATTGTGGTCTAAGGTTGCGGGTTCAAAACCCCGCAGCCTTGCGCGTGGACACCAGCAGGGTGTTAGATTGACGCATGGTACTATTACAGACACTGCCTGCGCACCACCCAAGGATAGTCCAAGGTGTTGTATGTTGGTTGTGGGTTTCACAGGGTTTGCTTGGGGTGTTGGTCTCGGGTGTTCTGATGTTCTCCCCAGTCTGGCATATCACACGATCATTGCATTTCCGGTAGTTGCTCATACGGTAGAGTCGTGGATTACATGTTACAAGGTCACGGGTTCAAGCTTGGTTCGGTCCTTCGGGGTGGTCCTTGTCCAGCTGGCCCGTTCTGTCCTCGATACATGATTCACAGAGTACACATAGCTTTCGGGCATACACACATCGCTTGCGAATTACATCCCCTTGGGCTGACGCATGGTACTATTACAGACACTGCCTGCGCACCACCCGAGGGTAGTCCACGGTGTTGTATGTTGGTTGTGGGTTTCACAGGGTTTGCTTGGGGCGTTGGTCTCGGGTGTTCTGATGTTCTCCCCAGTCTGGCATATCACACGATCATTCCATTTCCGGTCGTTGCTCATACGGTAGAGTCTTGGATTACATGTTACAAGGTCACGGGTTCAAGCTTGGTTCGGTCACTGGGGGGGGTCCTTGTCCAGCTGGCCCGTTCTCTCCTCGATACATGATTCACAGAGTACACATAGCTTTCGGGCATACACACATAGCTTGCGAATTATACATTGCTTACAGGTTACATACACAAGTTTCCACACATGATACTGTCTACACAGATTCACAGAATATATATACACAAAAAACAGGCTGGGGAGCTAGTAGTGCCTGCAGTAGGTTCAGGCAGGTTGGATAGGGTGCCATTGGGTGCAGTTCCTACTGACATTCGGATAGAACTGTCTGGTGGCTATATATATATGGGGCCTGTAGTTCATTGTCTTGGCCTGGCGTCCGAAGTTCCCGTTCGACAAGGTTCGTGCAATTCCGCTTCCACCAGGGCTGGGCAATCTATCAGCCCTGGTGCCTATCACTGCTGTTTGGTCCAAGTTGCCTGCCCGTTGGTAGGGCAATGGTCCTGACTCCTGAGTGCTGGTCACACTGAGGTAGAATAGTGGGATAGGGTGTGCGCTAGGAGTATTGCCGTGAGGGTGGGTTGGGAGGTGGTCTAATATTCCAGGACACCCACAGCTCACAGTTCCAGGTGATCACTGTGCACACACTGACTGGCCTCTACAACACGCTGGACTTGGAAAAAAAAAAGAAAAAAAAAAGGAATTTTCATTGAGGCTCTTCAGTGTGCTTCATTCTTGTATGTTATATTCCTGATGGGTTGTGCTCTTTTTTTTTGTTTTCTGATGGGTTGTGTTCCTTTTTTTTTTGTTTTCTGTCATTTTTCTGATGGGTTGTGCTCCTTTTCTTTTCTTTTTTCTGATGGGTTGTGCAGCTTGTGCTTGTGCTCTAAAATAGAAAATTGAAATGCATTTGTTTTTTTTTTGTTTTTTTTGTTTTTTTTTAAATGCATTTGGTTTCTTGCTAGCAAGTTCATGACGAATGTTTTCTCGTTTAGTTGCATGCATGCAAGCCATCTTAAAAAAAAAAAATTTAAAAATGCGTTTTTCTTTTTTTTCTTACGCCCTGCCCTCTTTTCATCGTTTACCTTCTTCTTTGTTCTTCTGCATTGTCTTTTTGAGCCACATTGTTCTGCTGCGGCATGCGGCTGTCGAAGTTGGGAAGGTTGGTGTGTGGTGTGTGTTCCTTGTGCTGCTGCTGGACACATTTCAGGCTGAGAAAGAAACTCGTGCTCTGGAGGTCTCTTTGGCCCAACTGAATGAACAGAACAACCTCTTCCGTTCCAGTTTCCGTCCAGTGGAGAATGCAAAGCTCAAAGAAGAGCAGAATCAGCTGCGTGCTATGCTTGACAAGGCCTATGACCAATTGAAACTTGAGCGCACGGAGGAGCGCCTTTTGATTCAGGAGCTGCAACGATTAGACAACAGGTTGGATGAGATGGCAAAGGAGGAAGCGACCATCCAGTGCAGCGTGGAACGGCTCTCGGAAAAACTCACAGCCGTGGAGCGTGACGCCCTTGAGCAAAAGGAGAAGAAACGGAGGGCAAGCACAAAGGTCGAGAGGCTGAGAAGAGAGCTGCAGGAGAAAAAAGGTCAGGATGCAAAGATAATCGAACATTACCTGCAACTGGTAGAGCTGCGTGAGGTGAACAAGTCCATATTGACAGAGCTGCGTGTCATCATTGCAGATAACCAAGAGATCGCGCCGGAGATCGAGAGATTATTGACCGAAGAAAACCTGAAACTGCCAAGTGGCAGCATCACCAGCTCTCGAGGAAGCAGCCGGCAAAGCAGATCTGGAAGCTGGCTGTCGAAGATGAGATCGTCAGATTGGATGAGCGGCGGCTCAGTCTCTGGCAGCAGCAGTAGTAGCTCGCAAAACAGCCGGCATCCTCGGTCTTCATCAATCAAACCTCCGTCAATACATACCATCGAACTGCAAGCTTAATCCATCCATTGCAGTTTCACAATACCATTGAACTGTGCAATCTTAATCCATCTATTGCAGTTTTTTACATCCCATCGAACCGCTAGCTTAATCCATCTGTTGTTGCGGTTTTACGTGTAGTAGAAATTCTGCTGTTGCGTATCGCTACTGTTTTTTTTTTCTCATGAAAGGAGTGTCTTGTGTTTTTTGATCTGTCACTTATTTGGCTTCTGTTGGCACACAAGGCCAGGGTTCACAGCCCAGCTGCAACCCCCACATCATCCTTTGCCAGAGCCCATGCTGTTTGTCTTGGATACTTCACGTTGCAGTTTTGACTGATGGTCCATCCAGAAGAGCAAGTGATGTTCATTTGAGTGTGTTGCTCCGCCGCATCGTCTGGACCATTCCCTCCGTATCGGATGATGTTGTTGTTCCAGACTGTGAGAACTTATGACTGCCCTCTTCTGGATTCAGGGTTTATGGCACTTGTGTCTATTCGATGCATAGTTTACAGCACAGTCAGACCTCTCCTCCTAAGGGGAACTTTAGATTGGTTTAAGTGCTGCTCCCTTGCATCATTTAGGCCACATTCCCTCCCTTATGGATTTTGCTATTCCAGACTGTATAGCAGCTACCGTAGGCTTCCCGCTTCTCCTCATATGGATTTGAACTTGGGTTTGCATTTCAACAGTTCATGGGTGTGTACCAATTGATCTAGGTAGGCCCTTTGGTCTTCGGCTGCCCTCTTCTGGATAGGGTTTTGGGCATTTCCTGTTCGTCCATGCACTGTGTTACAACTTACAGCACAGTCAGACCTCACCTCACCTTTGCTCCCTTCCAGTCTTGGAGTTATGCTGATGACTACCGGTAGGGGGTGCTGTGATGAATACCTTTTCTTTTTTTTTTAATAAGTTTTTATTCCTTTCTGCTTTTTATTCTCAGTAACCGCAGCTGAGTTGTCACTATTAAATGAGGCCAGGATCCCCCACATAAACCTTGAAAAATACAACCCAGTTCTCGAAGGCAGAATTCAACCAATCCCCTATTTATGCCTCCGTACCTGAAAGAAGATTTATGGGGGATCTTCTGCGAGGTTATCTACCGGTCTCTGGGTATTCGTCTTTCTAGTAAGTTCTACTTCTTCTTTCTTCTTTCTTCTTTCTTCTTCTTCTTCTTCTTCCTTCATCATCGTCTTGCTTCTTCTTTCTTCTCCCTGCATCTTATTCCTCCTCGTGCTCCTTCCTCTTCTCCGTCCTTTTCTCCTCCTTTTTCTTTCCTCTACTTCTTTGTTCTCCCACTTCTTCTGTCTTCTTCTTCCTCCTGCTTCTTTATCCTCTTCTGCATTCCTTCTTCCTTCCTCTTCTTCCTTCTCTTTCCTTCTTCTTCTTTGTTCTTTCTTCTCTCTTCTCTCTTCCTTTCTTCTTTCTTCTTCCTATTTGCAAAGGACATGTAAGTGAGAACACAAAATTTTCTAGATGCAAGAGCTCAGTGAAGGTCAAACTTGAGTAAAGCCAAGTTGAAAGCAGAATGACAACACCGAATGCACACCAATCCTAGAAGACACTGAACACAGGAGTCTCTTGACAGAGAAAGCCCTCTTTGCGCTTCCAGCAAATCTATACAGCAACATAGTAGGCTGGTCGTGCCTCCTGCGACGACGACTCGGCGCAGCGCGACCGGGAGCGCTGCGCCCCTGCTGGAGCAATTTCGGAGACGAAGCGGCGCGACGTGGGATCTACCGGAGAGCCAGGCGACGCGGTGGGCAAAGACGCAAGGGCGCGAGGCGAGAGAAGGGTACGTATGGGAGAGCTGGCGACGAGGTGGACGGCGGGATGCGGTGGCGCGCGGTAGAAGATGGGGTGTGTTGGGCAGTGACGGGGAACAACCACGGGTGGTAACGTAGGGGGGAGGAGGGTGGGGCAGATGGGCAGGGGGGTGTGGAGTCACCGGACTAGGTTAGGGCTTGTCGTCGTCGTTTTTTGAAAACCCTTCCCTTTTCCTCAACAGTATGGTATGGGTATAGTTAAGGTGGTTTTGAACCCCCTGTGGCGACTCGTCAACAGGTTTGGCGAGGGGGTGCCACACTGTTTTCGATTTCCTTGGGGGGATTGAAGATGGCCGTTCATGTCTTTGGTGCTAGCTTTGCTTTGAGCCTAGATGCTACCAGTGGGAGGAAGGGAGTTTTTTCTGCCCCAAAGACGCAGGGGTAGGGTTTGAGGGGTGTGAGGTAAGTGGCTTGGTTGAGGAAGAAGGGATGGGAGGCTGCTTTTTATTGGATTAGGATTCAGCCCACGCGTGGCTTGGCTGTCTTATAATTTGAAATCTACAAATAATGTTCTGATAACCAAGCTTTTCATCATGAGGTTGACTTTTCGTCGATGATTTCAATTCTTTCTTTCTTTTTTTTCTTTTTTTTCTTTTTTTTTTTGGATCGAATCAGAACCTCACGGTTCTGGCTCCTGCCATTCTGGGGAGCAACAGTCCGGTTCCGCTTCCACCGGCAAGTCGACATAATACATTTGAGACTCACGCACGCTCCTCCCCATTATGGTTGAGAGGTCCGACTGGGCGGCATTGATTACTTCCTTGTGGAAGGATGTACCTCCCCTCACCCCTGCCTAAGTTAGCCTGCACTACGTGTTCTGGCTAGCTGTGGCTGTCGTACTCCTCTCAGCTGTACCGCTGTCAGATCATTGTGCTATGCAAGAGCAGACCAGGGCGTTGATATCTTGGACCAGTTCCTCCCTGACGGTGTTGCACTACCCCGTCTCAGCTCCCCCAAAAGCTACCAGTTTCCTGCTAGTTCCTTCCTCCACCCACCAGCCTGGCTTTCAATCCCTCCCGTACCATTGTAGATCGACTATACAGTTTGTGGGGGAATGAAAGGGGTCGGGGAATTCTGGGGCGGGTTTCATTGGGATCGCTGTATCTATTTTTTTCCAGTCATTGAACAGCAGTCTGTAGTTCCTTTCTAAATCCTCCCCCGCTTTCTGTCCCCCTTTCCATTCCACTCGTCCAATCCTACCTCCCCCTTCCCCGCCCAGCCAGCCGGAGCTGAAGTTTTGTATTTTTTGTTGAATGTCATGTTTTGTGACCAGTGTCTGTATCTGGGACTTTACTATCTCCCATTTTGCAGTAATTTCTGTTTGGATTTGTTGTTGAATGCTGTCCGTGAAATCTGGTCCGTCAAGTCGTGCTCTTTCCATCTCGTAGGTGCAGCGTCGTCTCCAGAGGGCCCAAAGCACTGCCATGCGTCCCACTTTGAACATGTTGATGGTAAAATTATCTAGCCCCTCTGTATTCCATGTTTCACAAAGCAGGGCTTTCCAGTCCCAGGGCCATGGGGATTGTGTACCTAAATGGTCCCAAATCCTGTCCCACCATCTCCAGAGCCAAATCGCACCTGGGCACTGGAGAAATATGTGCTCAATTGTCTCGGGCCTTTTCCGGGACGGGAAGGCGTCTGTGCACAGTCTGCACCAGGGCAGGGCTCTCCCCATCTGCTCGAGTCGGGTTCTGTTGATGAGCCAATCGTTGGTCGGAAGACAACGGTGTTCTATATGCCATTGCAGCGAGGCAAATTTCGCCGGTTTGGATTTGGCCATAGAGAACCATTTAATGTTTTTAAGGTCATTTTTACTAATATTTAGGTGTCTCTGCCATCGGTCCTCCACCCGGTCCCGCTGGTGGAGCCTTGGTCTGAGGAGCCTATAAGACGCCTTGACCGTTAGACTGTGCAGGGATTTCGTGAAGCTCCTCCCCTTCCTCGTAGGGGTTGACCATGTCCATTCGGCTGGGTCCAGGGCCAATTGGTGAATTGGGACGCGCGGGAGGAATGCTATCCGGTGGTGTTTATCTTGAAGCACCCTAATCCTGAATAGCTCTTGTCGAGGGTTTATTATTGCTTCCTCCCTTTCGGTTGCCTAGATCTCATTGTTCTGGTTCACCTGATAGAGGTTTATTTTGATGGTACCGTCAGGGTCGTGTTGCACCATCTTGCCCACAACACCTGGGCGATCTCTAATTGCCACCCAGTCGTTTGTTTCCAGCTTGGGGCCTTTCCTGAGGATCCTCCACCAGTCGAGGGGGATTTTTTCTATGAGGGCCTGGCGGTAGCGTAACTTTTCTCTTAGCTGTCCCGGACTGACCCACTCCCTACTCTCCGCATCCCATATATCTTGAACCCTGGTTACCCCCCTCTTAACCCAACTCCGCCAAGGGGTGTCTACACAATGTAGGGGATGATTTCAATTCATGATTCTTGATTTTCTTGGGATTCCAATGATGTGACATAGCAGAATTTTAAGTGAGAGTTCCATGTCTTGCTGTCAATCGTGAATTTTCTGATTCGTCATGATTTTTTCCCTTGACTTTTCAAGAGTTGTGGCTGTTTTTTCTGAATTTTTTTCAGAGGTTGTTTTTGAACGATTTCGTTTTTAACTTTTTATGATTATGATTTGTTTAAAATCTGATTCATGAGATCTTAGGTATTTTCTGGATGTAATTGATCCCTAATATGAAATTCGTATTTTCTATTCTGAGCAAGATCCTTAATCTGAAATTTGTAATTTCTGAGCAGGATTCTTAATCTTAAATTCGTATTTTCTGAGTAAGATTCCTAATCTGAAATTTGTAAATCAGAGTTTTGCTCTAATCCCAATGGATGATTACTCAATTTTGAATTACAAAGGGTTACAAATTGATTCTCTCAAAGTGTAATTGATGTCCTACGTTTATCCATCTTTGATCTAATTCTAAATCTGATGTAGTTTTTCGGAAGTTGTAGTTCAAATTTGCTAGGATGTGGACTTGCAAACAAAAGGGGAAAGGTCGAATTAGATGCAGATGGGAAGTGGGGGGGTTCACTCAGAGGAGGGATCGGCGGTTCAGGGTGGTAAGTCTATTATCAGAAGGGTGGGGTGAGACGACATTGGCCGGTGCTGAAGCATTCGCTCTGTGAGCAGGGGAACTTGAGGCCATTGAAGTTATGCCGAGGGTGGAAGGCATAACCATCTCACCCGACATAGCTGTTGCCGGGGCGGTGACCCTGTAACCTTTCAAGGGGCCATACAGTTAAGGGAGTTGTTAAGGGGGAAGGCACTCTCTATTCGTCAGAAACAGTTAGGCCGGTACCGAGGCAGTTTGTGTTGCCTTGTAACCCTAGCAGGGGGGGTATGAGATCTGATCATTTCTGGTACGAGGATTAAAAGCTTGGGCGGCGTGTCCTTCATCTGTGGTGAGGGAAGGAGACGGATTGTTAGTGCTTCTAGTTTTTGTCCTTTTTCCTTTTGGCTTTCTTAAATGGGAAGGTGAAAGTTGGAAGTATGGTTTGGAGGAATTTTGGGTGGGCTCGTCCAGTAGAGGAAGGGTTGCTCAGGGTAGTAAGTCTACTAGAAGGGCAGGGTGGGGCGACGTTGGCCGGTGTTGGAGCAGTGGCTCTGTGACCAAGAGGAAATTGAGGCCAAGGCATAACCACCTCTTTCAACGTAGTTGATGTCGGGGCGGTGACCCTGTAACCCGCTAGGGGGGTTGCAGCTAAGGAAGTAGTCGAGGGAGGAAGATACTTTCAGCCCGTCGGAAAACAGTTAATTCGGTGTTGGGGCAGTTTGTGTTGCCTTGTAACCCCGGCAAGGGGGGTGTGAGAACTGGCGATTTCTGGTACGAGGACTAAAAGCCTGAGCGGCGGTTTCTCGTCTATAGCGAGGGTATGAGTTTGATTGTTGGTGGCTCTATTTATGATTTTCGTCTTTCTGTTTTTCATAGCTTTTTTATTTCTGAATATGTTCTTGAATGAGATTGAATTTTCTGATTAAAAAAAATCTTTATAAGCTGGCGCTGGTGGCAGGGGGCCGGGGTTGCGATGGTGGGGGATAATGCGCTCTGCGGCCATGGGGCTAACCTGCCGGGTGGAAATAGGGTACAGCAGCGGTGAAGATGGTGGCTTCATCGCAGGAAGACTTGCCGGAGTAGGGTTGTGAGGGATTTTATGTGCCAGGGATATCTGCAACCAGCGTCCGAAGGAGCTGAGTGATCGGATCTACAATTATGGTGCTGATTGGTGGCTTGTCTGGAATTTGTTGTAGTCTTGGGTCCCCGTGGGCTTGCAAATGGACAAGGCCAGAACGACGCTGGTCGGTGTTGGGGCTTGGTCGCGCTGCCCTGTAACTCGAGTTGTACGAGGGCAAGAAACCTGGTAGAGAGATCTGGGGAGTTGTCGAGGGTGGGGAAGGCACTCTAGTGTCCTTTGGTAAGCTGGTACTTAGACGATGCTGGTCGGAGTTGGGGCGGGTCGTTTTGCCCTGTAGCCTAGCAGGTGGGAGTCTTCTGGGGTGGGTCATGCCACTCTGTAACCTAGCAGTTGGGGGCATGAGGCCTAGTAGAGACCAAGTATCGGGATATAGGGATGAGGCAGGTAGGGGTGGGCTACTGAAAGGCTCTAAAGCAGGTATTTCTTGATTTGAATGCTCTTCTAAAAACAAAAGGGCCCTGTGCATGGAGAAGTAGGTGGTTGGATATCAAGCGTCCTACTAGTGAGGGGGCTAGCTTGTAGGACGGAAATAGGGTACAGCAGCAGCGGAGACGGTGGCTCTGCTACAGTAAGTCTTGCCAGAGGTAAAGAGGATTGATGGGGGGGTTCTGAGTCGTTTTCTAAACTTTGCTCATTCTTGAAGTTCGTCGTAGTAATTTGCTAAGTAGTTCAAATTTTTCTTAGCCAAAGCCGGGTAAATATCCCAAATTTTCAAAACTTCTATGTAAAACTTTCCATATGGGACGCTGGGCCCGGTTCCCAGCACGTGCTGCTCCCCACGAATAGATGGGAGACTTGTTCCCAAAAAAAAAAAAAAAAAAAAAAAAAAAAAAAAAAAAAAAAAA
>BFEA01000161.1:744305-769261 GCA_003427395.1 Chara braunii | reverse complement strand
AGAGAGAGAGAGAGAGAGAGAGAGAGAGAGAGAGAGAGAGAGAGAGAGAGAGAGAGAGAGAGAGAGCTCCAGTTTTCCCGCAAACAGGACCTTCAGGTGAGAGAGACACTGCAGGCAGGCAGGCATGTGTTCTATTGGAATAGAACACCCGTCTGTTCGAATAGAACAAACGTACGTACTATTGGAATGGAATATACGTGCGTACTATTTCAACGTGCGTATTATTTTGATTTGAGGTGGCGACTTCAAGAAATCAACTTTTTCAGGGAAAGTTGAATAGTACATACGTGCGTTTTGTTCAGGGGAAGACTGTAGGTGCGTGCACATAAGCGGTCTCTAAACATACTATAATCTACCCGTTATGCATGCATTTGTCCTGACCCAGGTTTATTCAGGGAGACAACTTCTACAGGCTCGATGCAGAAATAGACAGTCAATCAATGTCACATATACAAAAACATGGGTGTACAAAAAGGGGCCGGGTTCCATACATCAGCAAGGTGCCTATTCCATACTCATCATACTCCCTTGGCTCTGCAATCGACACCACCACCCCCCCTAACAAGTCATTCGAGCGACCAATCAGTTTTGACAATTGTCATACCTTTTGTATTGAAAAGGAAGAAATGGGGGGGAGGGGGAGAGATAATCCATACATCAACCAAGGAAGGAAAAATTCGAGAGCGTCGCAAACGAAGATGGCCGAACCCAGAAATCGAAATTATACAGAGGACGCGAAGAGACAACACCACTTCAACACACTACTCTCTCTCTCCCTCTCTCTCTCGAAGTTCCTACAGTGCGGGCAGTCTGTCGCCTCGCACCTACCAACAATCTGAAGTTGTCATCCCGCTTAGTCCGAATATGCAAGCCAGGTTCACCCATGTGCCACAGTCCTTCTCGGCCGCACGTCATCCCCGCATACCCAGCACCAGCTCGTCGGATCGCCCAACTCCCTACTCGTCGTTCTGTCTTCGCTCGTTAGTCGATCCTCTCGACCGCGCTAACTCCCAAGTGTAAATTAGAGAGAGAATTAGCCGCGCTTGCGAAATTTATAGCACTCGGTATTTGCGCGAGATAATTTCGGATTATGCTGAAGCAGGAGGTAGAGAGAAGGAGGGAGTGCCTACGGGTGCATGACGGGGCCACAGCATGGGGGGTATAGTCGCTCTCCACGCATCGATTCAGCCATGCACCTGCTTGGCCAATAAGATAAATAGGAAAGAGGTGCAGAGTTTTGCACAAAAAAAAAATAAAATAAAAAATAATAATAATAATAATAATAAAAAAATCAAGAAGGGAGAGGATTACAGTTACACATGCACTTGTCAAGAGAGCAAGAAGAGCTTACAGGTGTGACTAGAATTTAGGCGCCACGGGAGCAGAGCGAGGGACAGGGCGCAGCAAGGCGCGCGCGAGTAAGGAGCACTCTGCAGTTATAACAGCAAAAGTCCACGACAAATTACTATGCCCCCAATTCCGAAATCAATTAAAGGCTCAATTCCCGTAATCCTTCGCATTTCAAAATTTGGAAGAAAATTTTTCGCCCGCGAGATGATCGCACCAGAGTTCCCCTCCCCACTTTTAGCAGAACAAGAAAGAAGCCATGACAACAATTGTTTCCACACTCGCTAAGAGGCACAATCAACTACAAACTGATATGGGACCAAACATTTTTCAAAAAGATGGGGGCATTCATGCAATTGAGTGGGCCCCTCCCGATCAACCCTCGAAATATCGTCGCGCAAAAAGTTGCGCATTTACAAAAACCAGTTCGTCACATATGTGACGCCCAAGGGGTTCCAATCTTATGCAAGCTCCTGCTTGCATACTCTATGTCCTGCACACAAAGAAGAAGGAAACAAGAGATGGAGAGGTAAAGGAAAGAAGAAAGAGGAGAGAAGGAAGAAGACGTCTAGAGCTAAGATCATCGTCGATGCCCGATCCCTATGCCGCCTTTACTTCTGCACTTGTGATGATCATTGCCCCTCCGGTGGCGCAGGTAATCTCAATACAAGTGGCAGGGGTGGCGGGTGAGATTGCGGAAGCGGCGGGATGAAAAGATCCAACGGCCGCACCCTGGTAGGGATAGTCGCGTACTGCATTAGTCGATGGACAAGTGGGAAACACCGATTGCGATGCGGAAGGGAAGCGAGATAGTCGAGATAGAGGGTACACAGGGTGCGCAGGAGATCAACGCGGAATCACTCGTATTGCGCACAAGCGTGGATCGTCCCCGTAATCAAGCAGTAGACTTCAATATTGTTGAAGTCTCACCATTCTAGAGTAAAGAGGAGGATATGGAGGCGGAAGAATGGAACGAGGGACTGGTATTCGAGTGGGGGAAGACTTCGCACACAAGACAGGTAGCATAGAAATGGTGAAACAAAGAGGGAGGAAATGGGTGCCATGTGTCGGGGAAGGGCAGGCGCTCCGGGATCTGGCGGAAAGAGAGATAGTCAAGGGGACAGCGAGAGAATGACCGGGGACGTCGCCCGATCGCCCGCATCTGTACGTATGCAAAAGGTTGGGTGGGCGGAGGGAGTGGGTGAGGGGTTGCGGGCTCTTCTCCGGCTGGGTTCTACCGCGGATGTTCCGCCATTGCGTTCTTCTTCCTCCTTCGGCAACTTCGGATCTCACTAAGGATCGTCTGTCGGTGCCTGCGATATTGGCCACTTTCCTTTTGCACGCTCCTTCACTTTTCTTTCCGCTTCCTCGTCCCTTCTCTCCTGTTCTTCCCCCTTCGAGGCCTCGTTCGTTTCTGCACTTCACCCTCCTTCGATTTGTGACGCGTTCACTTCCCAGAAGAACGGATCAACGAAGTTGTCCGGATCCAGGTACAGGAGCGACGACAGTTAGTATTGGATCGGGTTGTCGTTCTTGGAAAGGTGTGTCCACAGCAACTGCGGCCTTAGTGTCCTCTCCAGTGTATTTGTCTCTGGTTCTTATCGTTGTGGTACAGGATGTCAAGGGGCAGGTCGTCGAGGAGTTGCGCGAGAGGCACCATAAATTCCTTCGTGATCGGTCTGAAATGATCAACACTCACCTCTCCAAACAGGATGCCCAGCAATTCCCCCTCCACATCCGATCTCCACGCCTGTACGATCAACCACTCAATATCCTTGTCTAGATCGTCAGGATTGGCTGGCTCGGATATGTGACTTTGATGTTGAGCAAGCAAAAACTGAGCGATACGAAGTCCTCCAACCACATTGCCCACCTCTCCTCCTCTAATTTCGGCACCGGGACCGCTTCGAGCTTGAATGACAAAGGCGGTCGGGTAGAAGACTGCCACAGGGTCGGGAAGTCTGATGGCAGCGTGAACGTGGATAGCCGATACTGGTTCATCGAGCCTACTCGCAGGGAACCAGCTCAGGCAGGATCACCTCCGGATCCGTTGGGCGCAGCCGGATCAGGTGGGCGTCGATGTTGTCCGTAGTCACAATTTGCTCTCCCGGCCGCACAAGTCGGTGCCTCCACGTGGTCACCAATTCTTCTGCCCAGCTCCGCAATCGAAAAATACAGCTCGCATGGGCACCATGCCCTTCATACAACGTTGAAAAATCCCCGCTGAAAGAGATTAGCACGGAGACGTGGCTAGCCCCTGGAGGAGAGATTCGCAGAAACGCTGATCCCTCGGCCAAAACCCTCCCCGAAGTCCGGAGAAGGACGAACTTGAACTCGACCGCCGCGTATATACTCGTCGTGCTGAAGAATTGCACAAATCGAAGCAGGTCCGGACTGCGTCGAGGATGATGTACCTTTCGTACTGAAGAGAGGAAGCCTCGTGGTGTCAACATACGTTGACCGATAATATGCTCCGTCGCAAAACTCATGGCGATGGCGGAGACAAAGAGGATAAGCTGAGAAGAGAGGGGGAAGAGGGGGATTATGGTTCCTCGCTTTCCCACTCGGAGGTCGGGAAGGAGCTATGAGGCGATGGAGGGGAGGAGGCAGACAGAGGACGGAGATAGGACACGTGGCGGATGATGGGACGAGGCGATCGACTGCCGGAGACTTCCGGAGCAAGGCACACCTTGTTCACCCCGTTCAGTCCGAGCTCCATTACACGGAATTGGCCAAAGAATCGTGGTGCTAGCTTACCCTGACGAGCACATTTCCTTACCTGGACAATGTCCCCTAATTATATTGGGGCCGAGGCCCAGCATTCCCATTCCTAACCTCGTAGCTCCGGACCTGTCGGCCTTAGGCCATTTCGGTCATTCATTGTCTTTTTCGGGCTAGACGAGGAAAGGTCCGTTCCATCAGTTATAAGTGGCGTTTGACCTTCTCTTTAGTCGTCGCCCTTGTAGAGTGTCGTCTCGTCGTTCAGGCTCCACAAATATATGCAAGCTAGGCTATTAGTCCGTAGTTGGAACGGAGACAGACGCATAGATTCGTAAGGCATCCCACGATGGATGGCCAGGATGTGGTCCACGATGTCGGGCCAACGTCTCGTGTCCTTAGCTGCGATATTCCGCCGCAGGGCTGTCTTAATCAACCGGTTTGCGTTTTGTACTAGTCCGTTCGAGTGTGACATATGGGGAGCAGTGTTCCAAATGGAGACACCATGTACGACCAGACTCCTCAAAACTTCCCCTCGAAACTCTGCTCCATTGTCCATCAAGATTTCTTCGGTATCCTGATGCATCCCGAGGAAACGGTTGACATGCCGCACAATTTTCGTCGTCTGTCTCATTTTACACGGATAGGCCTCAATCCATTTGGAAAAATGATCTACAAATACCAGTAGGACTGAATACGCGCAGCTATTAGGACCAAGGGGAACCACGATGTCCATAGTATTCATGCTAACCCTCTGGAATGGTCGTTCGACTACCGTTGGAACGATGGACCTAGGCGGTTGAATCGGCGCCTTGTCGGCCTAACAAACCGGACAGTTTTTAACTATAAATTTGATGTCGTCCCTTAGGCTAATATTGGACCAGTACCATTCATTTTTGTCGATAACGGCCTCCATAATTTGGACAGCAAAGTGGGCAGCTGTCACTTCGTGGGTCGTCTTTACCCAGTTATATCTCATAAAGGGGTGGGGGACGGCCATCCAGAGGCAACTGCGATCTGTCTTTTACTTTTCTAATCTTCCCTCGTTCCATCAATGGTCCCTTGCCCGTTCGTTGGCCCGGCTACAATCCTCCTTCGAGTATTCTCGGAGGGGATTCCCCACAACCATCGCTCTTAACACGACATCTGTCCAAACTTCAGCATGCCAAAATCTGCGTGTTTTTTCCAGTTCTTCGGAGGTGGCTTCGAGGAATCGAGCCTCCATCGAAATCTTGTCGGTTTGACACAAAGGACACAGCCACGTCTTCTTTGTGCTCCTATACTGAATGCAGGACCTGTGGGCTCTAGTCACACACTGCTTACAATCTACCCAATCAACATACCCTTCCCCATGCGGCCGCATAGGGATAGAGTAGATCTGTGAAATCACTTCACAAAAATAGAAAAATTTATCAGGCAGAGAGAGAAAAGAAGAAGAGGTGGGAGAAAGGGGAGTCTCATCATTACCCTCGCCCAGCATCGCTATGGGCCCACGTGACATTTCTTCTATAGCCGCTAGAGAACTTTCACTTCTCCATAAGCGGGACCCTTGAGAGACTCTGGATCCTTCTACGGAACAATCTCCTTGCACTTAGGTACCTTCCCTGGCCAATGTAATCTTGTTAATTCGTCGGCGTTACCGTGTGGCTCCGTCCTCCGGTGGACGATGTCGAAATCGTACTCCTGGAGTCTGACCCCACAACGCCCAATCACACCTGTGGAATTAGTGAGCTTCTTGAGGGCGAGCAATGGTTTGTGATCGGTGACCAGCCAAAACCTTTGCCCATACAGGTATGGGTCGAAGTGTTGAATTCCGCAGACCACCGCATAGCACTCTCCTTGGGGCGTTGAGTCATTCTGCCTCTCGTTCGGCACAGTCCGAGATGCATACTCGATGACGTGTTCCTTTCAGTCCTTCCCTTTTTGCGCCAAAATAGCGGAGATAGCCTCCGACTGCCAATCAGTGATGAGTATGAACGGTTTCTCTGGGTCCTACCGAATTAGAATAGGGGTCGAGGCCAGGGTGTTCTTCAACGTAGAAAAGGCCCGCTCGCAATCCTCGTCTCAATGCAAAGGTTGATCCTTCCGCAAAAGATTCGTTAGGGGTGTCGCGATTGCAGCGAAGCTCCGGATGAACCATCGATAGTACGAGGCCAATCCCAAAAAGGCCCGGACCTGCGTTAGCAACATCGGTGTGGGCGCTTTCCGAACTGCTTCAATGTTTCATGGATCTGGCCTCAACCCTCTACGCGTCACGATGTAGCCCAAGAATGAGATTTCCGAAAGAAAAAACTCGCTTTTTTTTAGCGCAATTTTGAAGTCCGCGTCCCTCAGTGCCCCTAGTGTCCACTCCACGTGTTGAGCGTGCCCGTGAAACGAGTCGGAGTAGACCAGGATGTCGTCCATGTACACAATGACACAGAAGTTGATCATGCCTTGCATCAGCCGCATCTTTTTGACGAAGTTCTGGAAGGTGACGTTCATCGCTCTATGAAAATTCGCGGACGCATTTCCCATAGGACAACATATCCACTGCCATGTCCCTTCGAACAGAACGAACACCGTTTCCGGCCTGTCTTCCTCTCTAACCACAATATGGTGAAAACTGTGACGAATATCTAACTTGCTAAAATGACTTACACATCCAATCACACAGATCCGCAATCCGGGGTAGGTGTTACACATCCTTAATCGTGATATCATTCAATTTTCGATAATCAATGCAAATGCGTATCAATCCATTCTTTTTAGGTACTAACACCACGGGAAAGGACCAAGGTTGGTGGCGGGTTCAATCCAGCCATTCTCCTCAAACTCTCAGATCCTCTCCAACGCCGTTTTTCTTTTGGCGAGAGAGTATCCGTAGGGTTTGCAGTGAATGGGTGGATGCTCCCCTGCCTGAATTTCATGTTGGATGACTCAAGAGAGACCAATATTTGTATCGGTAATGCTAATCGCTTCATGATATTCACCGAGACCGCGATCATGCGGTGGATGTCATTTGGTACGTACTTTGGTACATGCAGACCATAAGGTTGTCCGTCAATCCAAATCTCTAACTGCTTCATCAGAGTCCGTTTGGGAGTCTGGTCCGGGGGAGATGAGATAAATGAGTGATCAGATCGCCAAGAGAACAAAGTGACAATCATCTGGCATCCACTTTGGTGATTGCCACGTGTTCTTCGGGCGTGATCCCGTCTTCCCTGTCCCGAGGGCTTATCGATTGTTCCGCGATTTTAATCGTGATATAGAAGGAGGGTGTATCAATCCTCGCAAGGAGGTCCAAAGTCTGTATCTCGGCACCCCGACGGAGCATTCATATTTCTTTTCCCGCTGTGAGGAGCTATCGAGAGGGTGTCTCTGTAACGTCGCAAAAAGATTTTTTGTCTAAGTAGCGAGGTAGTAGTGGGCTGGTCGCCTCACACAGGGTTCGAGGGGGTTCCAGAGAGTTTGTCATCCTAAAGAGTTGTACCAGTGGTTCTCCCAGAAACAGCGTGTGTGCGCGCTGAGCCCCTTTGGGCTAGCGCTGGTTTCTGCCATTTCGAAAGTCTTAATTGTTTTCTGACAGATCGGGTATCGTCAGACTCTGCTCATCAGCTCACACACTATCTCTTCATCGTCGGAGCTGCTATCAGAGTCGGAGCGGGGAGAGACGGGGAACTCGCCATCTTCCTCGTTGGTAGAGTCAGACTCGTCTGTTTCTATATGCGGAAGGATCATTCGGATTCCTACTGTCAATTTGGTAGGAACACTGCGGGGTTTGCTAGAAATCGTTTGTAGAGTGAGGCGCATAGGGACACTATATGGCTTCTCTCCAGTGTTTTTCAAAACCACCATACGTCGTTCAACATCCAAGTTTGCTTGCAGTGCATTGAGGGCGGGTAGGCCAATGAGCACATCATACGAGGTCACATCTAGCACAATTACTTCGCCGAGAGCATGCACTTTTCCTTTTCGGAAAGTGACATTCGACATCCGTCCCACAGCCCTGATCTTTCCTTTGTTTGTGGAGATAAGATGGTCTCCTTCTGGGATGGGGATTAGATCTTTCTTTCTTCCTTCGTGCTCAACTAATTTGAGTGATATCGCCAATATTGCGGCTCCTGAATCGAGGATGACGTTGTACAACATTCCCCATACTTCTATATCGCATTCGGCTGATTTCCACGGAATGGGTTTAATGCGCAAAAAGTGGTCATCTTTCTGGATCATTCCCACACGTGGGGGTTCTGAGGCGCTAGCTTTTTCAAGTTCACGTTTCCTGTCGGGTGTTTTTCCTTTACTGGCTGCGAGCTTCGCAAGAGCAAATCGTTTCCTTTTAGCCTTACAGTGTTGCAACATTCTATCGTTGGCGTATTCTGAGATGGATAGGAGATGTCCGATCGGTAATGGGATGCGGTGATCTAGGGCTCTGACTATATCGAGTACGTCGATTTTTCCGGTCACAAATGTCGGTCCTCCCGATTCCATTTCTCGGGGCGAGGGTTTCCATTATGAGACCTCCCGCTCGTCATCAAGTGGTTGAACCGCTCCTATCATGCCCAGAGCCGAATAGCCTAATGTAAGATGTTGGTCGAGGGGGATGAGTTTGTTGCCTCCTCTATAACCGTCGTACTTGGCATCATCCCATGCGCTTCTTCTACCATCGTTCCGACTCATCCTGGCCTACTGACTATGGGTGTAGCGGCCACAGGGGCGGCTCCTACCCGAGCTTGTGGAACTCGATGGAGGCAGTCTCGTGCTATGTGCCCTGGTTGATGGCAGGTATAGCATCCGGCGGTTATGACGACAAGTGCTATAGCGGGTCCTCCGACTACTTGTACAGGTTGGCTCCCGAGAGTATATGACGGGGTTCAGACAGTAATAGGGTGCATCGACCGCATCAGCGTTTCCATCCTGGCATTGTACATTTTTTGTTCCTTCTTGCTTTCTTGCATCAGGTTCACCAAAGTTCTTGTTAGTTCTAACTCTTCGCTGGAATCGTTTGTCTTCCCTACTGTGCTCGTGGACGGTGTTGCAACTTTGGCCATTGATGGTCATGTGGTTAGATCGGAAAAAAGTCTCTTTGCCGCTACCTGCTCCAGGTAGGTGACAGGGCCCGATACAAACCCCATGTTTTCGAACTTGTCCTTGAGTGCAACTAATTCCGCTCGCGCCCGTGCTAGTTCGGTAGAGTCTTTGTCTTTAGCATGGTTTTCCCCTTCGAGGAAGCTAGCGGCGAACTTCCGTTGCCACGTCCATGATTTGTTGCATGGTGTGATTAATGGGGGAGTACTGTTTTCGCAGCTTGGCTCGCATCTAAGCCCGTCGATAAACAGATCTCTCCCGATTTTCTCGTCTCGTTCGGACTTTATGAACAGTATGTAGAACCGGCTTCGGTATTCGGCGATGAACTCGAGAGGTTTCTGTACTCAACCCTTAATTATAAAGAAAGCCTGTTCAGGGTGAATGTAATCAAACCTATGCAAGAAATCCCTTTCGAAGGTCGGGAGATCAATCCAGACGTAAGTACTGAACCAATAATGTGCATCTCCTCCCAGACGGGCGGGGATGTTGATCATGGCTTCATCGTTGTCATATTGTTGTGCTCGAAGTGTGGCAAGCCATGCTCCGGCCAGATGATGTGCAGGGTCGAAAAGATACAAATCGGGTGAGGCAGCAGGTGCACGAACTTGCGCCAGTTGCGGAGGTACAAGCCCTGCTGGATTTGGCCCTCCCTATGCCAGGTTAGCATTGGGGGTAAGATTAGCATTCATGTTGCCCGTCTGTCGACCAACCGACCGGCTTCTGGTGACTACGGGATCTCTCCTTGGCACGTTCCTTTATCTGGACCGTCCTTGCCTGGGGCTCACCATATCGGTCAAGCTATGGAGCCAGATCACTTGTCAGTCCTTGGTCTTGACACGTGTCGGCTCCGACACCAACCTCACGCCCAGCGCAACTTCCTGTTTTCGGAGTGGGAGGGGGCCCGGAAGTGTGTAGTAGGGGTGTGCGAAGGATTTTAGGAAAGTGGGGGTGGAGTCCTAGACCGGAACTGAGATCGTCGGTGCCAAGTTTCAAGGACAGGGATGTAAGTGGTCCAGCGTAGGACCAGATCTTTGGTTTCGCCTTTCCCATAGCCGAGCGGCTAGTTTCGTCGGCCTCGTCGCCTGGGCGGGTTCGTACTGAGTGTCCGGAGGGAACATTGTGGGTGTCTCTTTGTGTAAACATTTGTCGTCGGCGGGCTTCGTAGATCTCAGAATCAGACATGGATGGTCTTAGCCGGAGGCTGTGTTCTCAGCGCTCAGCTTTGGATCGGGTTCGTCGGACAAATCACTCGGCTCGATAGGTGTAATACTGCCGACACTCAGAGCATGGCCTTCTAGGCCAGTAAGGGGCTATCGACTCTCACGGGACGACTGTTAGATTGTGATAAGGGAGAAGGAGGTAGAATGGAGGGAAGTTAGTTCCAATGGCGACGAATCCCGTGTGTGGATCATGCATAAGGAAGATCCAACCCATACCTAGGTGCGTGCACATACGCGGTCTCTGAACAGACTGTAATGTACCCGTTATGCATGCATCTGTCATGACCCGGGTTTATTAAGGGAGATAACCTCTACAAGCTTAACACAGAAATAGACAGTCGATTGATGTTCCACACACAAAAACATGGGTGTAGAAAAAGGGGTCGGGTTCCATACATATTTCCATACCTCCACAGGGCACATATTCCACTCATCATACTCCCTTGGCTCTGCAATCGAGACAACACCCCCCCCTAACAAGTCATTCGAGCAATCAATCAGTTTTGACAATTGTCATACCTTTTGTACTGAAAAGGAAGAAAGGGGGGGAGGGAAGGGAGATAATCCATACATCAACCAAGGAAAAGAAAATCCGAGAGTGCCACAAACGAAGAGGACAGAAACCAGAAATCAAAATTATACAGAGGACGTGAAGAGATAACACCACTTCAACACACTGCTCTCTCTCTCTCGAAGTTCCCACGGTGCGGGCAGTCTGTCGCCTCGCACCTACCAACAATCCGAAGTTGTCATCCCGCTTAGTCTGAATATGCAAGCCAGGTTCGCCCATGTGCCACAGTCCTTCGCGGCCACACGTCAACCCCTCATACCAGCACCAGCTCGTCGGATCACCTAACTCCCTACTCACCGTTCTATCTCCGCTCGTTAGGCGATCCTCTCGACCCCTCTAACTCCCAAATGTAGATTAGAGAGAGAATTAGTCACGCTTGTGAAATTTATAACACTCGGTATTTGCGCGAGATAACTCCGTATTATGCTAAAGCAGGAGGTAGAGAGAAGGAGGGAGTGCCTACGAGTGCATGACGGGGCCGCGACGTGGGGAATGTAGCCGCTCTCCACGCATCAAATTTGGAGAACCTGACAATTATCATAATAATTTGTTTGTTTCCTTTCCAGTTGGCCGATCGCTATCTGTCCATGAAGCCCATGGGCAAGGACTGACTAGGACCTGCTAGAACAGGGAGGGGTTTTACTAAGTTTAAAGGTGCTTGTGTGCATGGTTTGCCTCTCTTACAAACCTGGCAACTCTTAAGCCACCAATACCTTTCTCATACATTGGTCGCGGGCCGTGCGCGCCAAGCTTTGCGGATGCATTTGACCGTCACCGCCAGCCGCTTACGGCCTCCGTATTAACCGCCGCTCTGTTTTTTCTTAGCGGGGAAAGGTGCTGGCGATTTAAACATAAGCATCTCTGGTGTGCATCCCTCTGTACATCAGGCCACCATAGATGCTGCAACAGATTAATATAACTATTTTTTAACCACAAGTACCTTGTCCAGCTACTGATGCCGAGCCTAAATTCGCCCTCCAAAAAAAATCGAACCGAGGGAGGCCTGATTTTGGCTTGCGCCGCCAGCCATTCGGTCCGGTACCCGAACCCCCGAAAATGCAGTTGTAAACGAGCCGCATATTAGTTTTTGAAGTGGGGAAAGGTGTAGGTGGTTTGAATCCGAAAGTGTCTCCCACTGTCATGGCATCCCTATGAACATGACAAGGTTGAGGGACATACTCCTGAGAGATTCATGAGCGGGTAGACAGAGCCTACGAAACCCATCCTTATTGGAGAACAACAATCCTTCAACCATCATATACTTCTCACACCTCTCTATCCTGAATGCACAAGTGGTTAACAGGAACCCCATCTCTTCAGCCCCAGGGTCACTCCCAAAGCACTAAAAATAATATTTCAACTTGTGCCCGGATACACGCCCGGGTGCCCGGCCGCGCATGACCCCCGGGCAGGGTTYTAGGCAACCCCATCGMAAAAAAAAAAAAAAAAAAAAAAAAAACAACAACAACAACAACAACAACGAAAGTCAAAAAATTCCCTAAAAAAACTATGTTGTGTAGAATTGCAATACAAACATCATTTGGTTGAGGGTCATATCAAAATTCCTCACGGAATCGGAGATAAAAATAAAATAATAAAATCATACTAGAGGACCCCCCTTTAACTCCTCTTAGCCCGTTTAAAAATAATTTATACCCCCCTTTCCCCCCTTGACAACCAACTCTCACAAAATGAAATGAGCCCGGACTTGGGTTCCTCGGGGAAAGCGTCGAAAGGCAAAAAAAAAAAAAAAAAAAAAAAAAAAAAAAAAAAAAAAAAAAAAAAAAAAAAAAAAAATTTTTAAAAAAAAATTATGCACGCCCGGATGTCCGCCCGGACATGAAAAACTTCCTAGCATTTGGGGCTATTTTAGTATTTTTTCAAGATTTTTTTTGTCTTTTGCTCTGTTTTGTTTTTGGTCAAGCTTTGTGTGTGTCAAGTTTGGTGTTTGTTAGAAACTTGGAGGTGGCGGTTTTGGCAAGGCCTAAAAAACTGAAAATCCTAAAAAAATGTCATGGGTGAATTCTGCATGCAAAAACAATTTTGCCCTTCGGTTTTGGGCTTTTTTTTTTTTTTTTTTTCACTGTCGGTTGATTTTGTGTCCATTGCTCTATCGACTGGTGGCAGGTTTCATTTAAACCACTACCTCCGATCCTGTTTTTCCCAACCTTGAATTTCACTGCGCACCGAGTTTTGTCGAGCCTGAGTCTCATTGTATTTTCTTTTATGGTACTCCTCGCAAATGAAAGCAACCAACATACAGAATCTGGAGTACATGTGGGAGTGCGCCCTCTGTCGCAAAGTGTCAGCTCTCTATGGATTGCACCCTGCCTCGGTGGCAGGGCACTGAAACTACATCAGAAGGGGGGGAAGGAAACACCGAACGAAAAAATGAAACTAGCTACGATACTGGGTAGATGCATTCCTCCAAACACTGATGTGAGCATTGCTGGTTGACGGTCTTCCCCGACGTCCTTCCTTTGGATACAATTGCATCTTCTTTTTTTCTTTTTTTTTTGCAAATGTGCCCTTAAGGCCGAAACATTTCTTTTTGGTCGATCCTCATCCTGACCTCTGAAAAATGTGGTGTGACGTATATTTCATTTTTTCCAACACTGAGAAAGGTAGTGGTGGCTTAAAAGGTTTTGGGGTTAAAAAAAAAAGAGGAAATTATGCGTATATATTGCGAATCTCAAAAGGATGTCGGGAATCCCTTCACATCTCAACCCGGTATACTTAGGTCAACTTTTTGGGGGTTTGTTATGAAGTTCATGAGAAAAACCTGAAAATTCTAAGCTTTACACAGAGGGTGTGTCTGTATCAGCTTCTTCTACATACACTTGTGTAGAAGCACCCAGAGGAGAATTTGGTGTATATTTAGTTAGCAATGGAACCAATCGTCCTTGTAAAATTTGAGCACCTGGTTTTCCTCATTTACAAGGGTTTGATTTTATGTCGAAACATCACATGCTCGCAGATGTGGTTACTATCATAGGTACGCAAGATACTATATTCGAAGAAGTAGATAGGTAACACTTTGTGTGCCCATTGTCAAAGATTCCTCATTGCTGCCCCCTGTAGGAGTCTAGGTTGTGTCCCAGTCCCAGTGTGGCTGATCATCCGAAAAGACCAGCTCAGCATCGTCAACTTGGTCAGCCTTTACCTAGCCAACTACCTAATACTACGCAGGTTCATCAAACAACGCTAAAAGCTTTAACTATCATTTAAAATTGACTACATTATTTGTGCATAGAAGGAGGCAAATTTTTTACTTCTTTGTCAACTAACACAGAGCTAGAAAAATGAACAAGTATGATACGTATAGCCTACTCTTGTATAAGCATAACCACTTATCTGTGTGTGTTGAGGCATCTGATAATTTTACAGAGAATGTTATCTCCTTGGTAGGATTCTCCCACTTTCTGACATCCATGCCCATTTGATTCCAACTGAAATGCACCTAGGAAATCATCGTGCTTCAATGTGAATATACCACATTGTACCTTATTTTTCTCATGCTTCGGTGTGAATTCATACATTTGGATGAGTTGTATCCAATGCTTAAACCACCAATATACTCGAGCCGAGAGACTCTGGACTGTGAGCCAAGCTTTTTCGAACTGCCAGTGGTGCACTTTTTCATTTTTTTGTTGGTGCCACAAGCCATTGTGGTCCGGCATGTGACGCTCTAACCTCATGCCTTACACAGTTTTCCCGTCGAAGTGACTAAAGCAAGAAAGGGCCTGGAAAGGGGCAAAATGGGGTGTGTCAAGTTTTTTTGGAAATTGAGTGTGGAGACAAATACAAAATTGAAATCTCTCGTGTGGTCCCAAATATGGAGCGACGAACGAAGTGAAAAAAACATAAAAGAGTCCCTCCCTAATGACTATCTAATCCAAAAAATATCTTTGAACTTCGTCATGCGCAGTGCGACGTTTTTTTTCTGGTCGAAAAGGAGGAGGGGCGCACGTCGATTCTCGGGTTCGAACAAGGGACCGATGACCCTCTTTGCAAAGCTTAAAATCCAAGTGGGAGGGTCATAGTCTCTCTGCTTTTTCCTTGAACTCCTCTTCACCACATGTCCGATAGTTGAACTCTTAGGATTAGAAGCGCTTCGTGCGACGACGATCATTGCACAGCGTGCAAAACCAGTAGAGAGCAATTGTCGGTCGCGGGACGACGATCAACTCGTTGAAAGGAAGCGAAACAGAGTACGGAGGAAAATGAGTATCAACAATCACAAAACCCAAATTGACAAACCAGAGCATTCTGCTTTGAAAGGAAAATGACAAGGGTCGATCTTGGTTGTGACTTCTCGCACATCCCACTCGCAGACATGTGTTCTATCCTCGTTATAGGGTAAAGGTCATGAACGGGGAGGTTCGAGAAGTCGGCGCCCCGATGACTTTGTCGGCTCAGTCCACATAGTCGATACGCACGCATCTACCGCTCACAAAATCAGGCGGTCAGATCCCATTGGTTTCGAGAATCACCTTCGCGTAGGAATCGGGCAATACGGTGTAACTTTCAAGTTTGATGCTTTGTCGTGGAGGGGGGGGGTACCCAAGAAACAAATGGAGGAGATAAGGAAGGAGTTTCCGAACAAGCAATCACAAGTTCTTCAAAAAGGGCGAAGACAAAAATAAGTCTCGAGCGACAACAACAAAAATATTGGGTCGTTACATGGATGGGAATTTGCTTTCAAGCGACACGAAGAGCAAAGATCTTCACGAGTTGAGCAAATTTAAGGGATGCTCATTCCAAAACCCTTCGATCAAACTGAAAGGAAAGATTGTTAGATCGGGGTGTTGCTCGTTCAAAATCATGAGGTCGGGCGAATCTCCTCATTACTCTTTTTTTGCAAGTGAAAGATTCTACCAAAAAACGAACCGGCTAAGTCGATTGAAAGCTCGGAGAGGTTCTCCAAGAAAAATATTTAACTAGAGAAAAAATTAAAAGAAAGACGCATACATCCATCATCGATACATCACGTCGATTCTTGAAAGAGGAAGGTAAGAGAGACGTGCATTTCATCAAGGAACCTTCGTCGGTTTTTTCGTTTCAACGATCCTCGTCCAACAAAATCTTGACTACGAAAGGACGAAACGGCTCAAGGACACATTCATTCACATCGACATGAGTCAAACGCATGCAGCAACTATCCATTTACACATATATCCACAAAGGGGAGAAATGAAAGGAGCATATACACTCGCTCGATTAAGAAGACAAATTGACATGTCGCCATACAACCTGACCCCAAATATACGATGAAGAAGAAAACAAGACGCAAAGAGTCTTCCAACTCGAGTTATGACTCCAGGCCATCCAACCAACCTTCACCTTGCTCGAGCACTGGCAATCTCGACTGCCAAGTACCGAGCACTAAGCCTCAACGATCGTCACCACGTCTACTCAACTACTTTGTCGATTCCCCCGGATCTTGCAATCCTTTGTGACGAACTAGCGCGCAATCCACGAAGTTGCAACTAACTCGTATGGATTTTTTGACTCGTTGATCACCACCTCATCTAGCCACTAATCCACCAAAGTTGCATGATATATTGCGAGAGAGTGAAAACGATGCGTTTGCGAGATCTATGGTTGCGAAGGAGAGGAAAAGAAGGATGAAACGGGATACGGAGAGACACGTGGGAGGGTCATGTTGATCCGCGTAGAGTACTTCGTAGCCAATCGAATTGCAGTGTCAGAAGTTCAGAGCCTCAGTACACGTTGTCGTCTCGCTTCTACGATTACTTAGGGGATCAGTAGGTTTTTTTTGCATGTAGACGAAGGTGGGAAAGGGGGTTACAAAAAACAACACGTCGCAAGACCAAGACTCAACGGAAGCAAGAAGAAAGAAAGAGCGTGAAGAAAGGGAGAAAAAAACAACTACAGGTTGTCGATGATCGCGCAAAGAAAGGGGCTAGAAAAGCAAGAAAAGATTGCATTCAGGAGCACAGCGCAAAAGAATGCTTGCGCGCAAGGCCAACAAGGCACCCAAACATTTACGCGAAATGCTAGTGAAGTTGTACCTCATTCCTAAAGTCGAATTGAAATTTAAAAGTCGAAAGAAATTCTGCTCGTGAAATATAAAATGCGTATATTCCTATTTTTTCGTCCATCAACAAAATTTTCACGAGGCTTGCAGGGACATCTGCACAATGTACATGTGAAAAAAAAAGAGTCATTGCAAAGTATCCCAATAGGTACCCGCAATTTTCAAACTTCAATAAAAAATTGAGGATAAAAAGTTATGAGTGCGCTCGCTACGACTCGCGCAATTCCTACGTAAAAATATAGCAAAAGGCAAGGAACATTCTAAAAATTACAAAAACGAAAAGACAAGATCAGGCGACGTGTCTCATGCCTTGGGGGGGCATCAAGCACAAACCCTGCGAACAGCGAGAGACCAAAAACCACGACCGAGATGCCATAAACCCGACATCACCATCCGCCAAAAATGCAACTTGGATCGGGTAGAGGAACTGAGACTGTATTAGACCGACCCCGGTTATCCAGGAAACACTGACAAAAGGAAGGGGCTCAAAATCTCGTTCATGCGCAGAAGTTGGTGCATCCCATGGAGGCATGAGCTACAAATTTTTCAGAGAAGGCGATACACATTTTTTTGCAAAGCAGGGGTGGTGTACTGGCGGCTTAAAAGCATCAAAATTTTTATTTTGTTTTTTATGCTCCACCAACTGCCATGGCTGTGCGGGATGTGGGGGGGAAGAAGCAATGAGATAGTGAAAAGAGAAAGGAGGAGGGGGAGGATGAATGCGACAGCGATTTCGCCCGTCCTGTAGTTGAATGAGAGTTTGAGAGAGAGAGAGAGAGAGAGAGAGAGAGAGAGAGAGAGAGAGAGAGAGAGAGAGAGAGAGAGAGAGAGAAAAAAAAAAAAAGGTATTTTGATCTTTAATGGGTATTCTTCTCTATGAGTTTCCATATATTTTTCTCTACTTCTCTCCTCGTCTTTCGCTTTGCATGTCTCTATAAGAGTGTCTCGTCTCTCGTTATCTCCCTCCCTCTGGAAGCGACATGATATGTTATATTTGATTGGTACCAGTGTCGATGTGCTTCATTGTTTTGTTTTTTTCATTTTTGCTAGACAGTGATCACATGGTACTGATATGTCAGTTGACAAATGAAATGACCAAGGATTACCCCCATGTTGCTGCTCATTGGCCACATGGTAGGTAATCCGCACGTTGCTTTTGAACTAACACGTGCATGAGTAGATGGATGGATGAATGGATGGATGGATGACCAGAGAGAAGTGTGTGGCCAATGATTTGCCATGTGGTGCATGAAGAGACTTTATGTGTTTTATCTCCTTCAACATAGGTCGCATGCTCATCTACCATATGACATATCAAGTGAGCAAGGATTACCCACATGTCGCTTCTCATCCGCCACGTGTGTGATGAAATAGGCAAGGATAACCCAAGAGCGATCGAAGTATGCGGTGGTAACCTTACGGTTTAGAGAGGAGACACTTCACATATGAATCCCTCGAAGGTGTTTTCGCTCGTAAGAATTTGAATGTTTTTTGTGGGTACCGCTAAATACATAAAAAGACTTCAAACCCAAGGTTTCCTCAAAGGAAATGAGCCACAACCATGTTTTGGATATATACACTTTCCTGAAAGTGAAACTAACTTTAGGATTAATGTTATTGTAAAGGGATCGAACGAATGGTTTCGACACGCACAAAATAGATGCCGTATCATGTGGTATTTTTTCACTATATAATGTCACTCTCTGGCCAAAATGTACATAAAACTTGGAACTAGAGCTCAAGTATTTAAGATTGCAGGAAGGGATATGGGTAAACATTTAAATGCAAAACCAAAGAAAATTTTGCGACCTTGTCCTCTTCTTCTTTGCAAAAAAACTTGACATTTCCTTTGTTTCCCTCGTTTTGCTCTTTCACGCCTCTATGTTGTTTTGTGTTTCTCCTCTTCTCTGCCACAAAAAGTAGCTCCACCCCCCCTCAGCCACGATAGGCTTGGATATTGCTACTCGCAACCCTAAGGTTGCGGTAAAGTGGGTTGCTGCGTCTGTGTCGGGGTGGAGGACCAACAACTGTTTGGTTGGTGTCGTGGCGGGAGGCCCAAAAAGGGATCAAAATTCTAAAACAATATATTTTTTTAGGGCGCCAAATTTGACAGTCACCAATGGCAGAGGCGGCCGGCAACTTGTTGCAAGATGTTGAGAGCATCTACTTTGACTTTTTTTTGTAATCAAAATAATTATTGACAATGTTGAGAAAAATGAGGGTCACAGATTGAGCAATGATTGTTCCCCTAAAAAAATAAAAATAAAAATAAATCATCGGAGCAAACAAAAAAATGATGGCGGTTAAACCGCTAGTACATGGCCCCAGCCTTATGGAGAATTATTTCTCACCTACTCCAGAAAAGTCAGAGGTGGCGCGAAGTCGAGAAAATACATCACCGACAGTCGTCACATTTAGGCCTTCAAAATGGGCTGACGACCGATGTATGGCATGCACTGGTGGTTTAAAGAATCCATCTTTTTCCCCCACTGCTACCCGTAGGCCCCCATTGTTTTAGCTCATTGGGCCAGAGCCGGAATTCACAGCCTTAAAACACCAGTCCTTAGCCCAACTATCGGCCGCGGAAAAAAAATAGAGTAGAAACATTTATAGTTGGATGAATTTCAGCACTTTTGTAGTGGCCTATACGTTTCCTAAAATCATGGTTTGTTAACGAACACAACTTTAAAAACTAAGGCTGCGGTAATGTGGGTTCTCGAGAATGTGTTTGCAGCCTAAAGGTTGCAATGGATCTCTCTCTCTCTCTCTCTCTCTCTCTCTCTCTCTCTCTCTCTCTCTCTCTCTCTCTCTCTCTCTCTCTCTCTCTCTCTCTCTCAAAGAACAAAGGAACATAGGCCCTTAGGGCTGCATTTCTCGCGCCTTTGGTAGACAATAACTGTAGTATTACGGGAAACCTTGTAGCAGCAACATCTGCGTTCAAGCCTCCAACGAGGGAACATGCGAAAGCTGCACCCACCATCAGTTGCGATACCTGCTACATCAGGTGGGCGATACCAGCACGGGTTAGCTGGTAGCATCAGGACCGAACTTGATCCGAGTGCCCAGTCGTTGTGCCTCCCCTCTGGTCCCCTCCCCCTACGAATACCAGTACATTTCCCAGCCAAAGAATAAAATATATGGCTTGCATGCAACCGCAACTTTCAGGCCTCCAGAGAAAAATGGTTGGTAACTCCATCCAAAAGGTTTGTGCCACATTGTTTTTGCTTTGGTTTGCATGTCGTTTCCAGCCCCAGAGAAAAGTGCATCGGAAATACTAGTGCACCAGTATGTTTCCCAACGATTTTCAGAAACGTGTCGTGCATTGGGGGGTACCCAGGGGCCGTTTTGCCCGAAATTCATCCGGGCAAGCTGGGGCTCACATGCACCCTGGTACTAGTGGTTTCTATCTCTAGATGAGTTTCCGCAAACCCTGTGAGAATTGAACCCAAGACCTCTTGAATGCCATATGTGCGCCTGACCAATTGAGCTAGGTCGGTGTCCGGGTGTGGAACGAGCCCCTCAGAGGACCCTCAGCCAGGTTCAATGATTCTTCAGTTTTGGCCACCAAGCGTCCAATCGACTTTAGCCATCGACCGTCTGAGTCGATGGACTGTCAAAATCGATGAGAAGCACCCCCAGGGAGGGACCTTGCTCGTCTCAACCGTGCGCTGGATGCCTGTTACGCGGAATGGCCGAGGCGGACCACAGTAGTTCAAATTCATTCACAACTGAATCACTACAATTTTTATTTTTTTTCATGAGGAACATCACACACCGTAGAGCTTGTAATATAATATATCTCCAAACAGAGTTGTACGGTATATTATACAATGGTATATTTTCGTAGTGCATATCTGGCTATCAACATCAAAAGCAAATTAATTAGTTTTTCCCCTTGACTGTTAAGATGGAAACATGAACGGGGCCCCAAAACACTACGCACCAATCAACAGACGGTAAAAAAATGCTCATCACACTGATGGGACACGTCCTTCAGGCTGGGTGCCTTAGCAGAACCACCGCGTGCCTACCTTGCGCGCTCCCGCTCCCGCCCTCGTCCTGCCCCCCGCCCCGTCCCCGCCCTCTCCCCGCCTCCTCTCACCTCCCGCGCCCCAACCCCCCTCGCAAACAAGACGACGGGTCGGGCGCGCTCTCACTTGTGCGACGGTGTGCGACGGCGCTGTGCTCCGCCGGCTAATCCAGCTATTGCCGCTGAAGCAATGAAGAAGATAAGATATGCGATATTGCCAAGCATGGTGCGTGTTGTCTCCTCCATAGCCCAACTTTTTTCCGCAGTTGCATCGCTTTCTTGTTTTTTTTTCTACCATGTTTCAGAACACCTTTCCCATTTTATTTTTTTTTATGTGTCTCTCACTCTCCATGTTCCCAACTGTCTGTGTTTGTATTCTCCCTTGCGCAGAGGCCGCGCCATACCAATCTTCTCTTTGTGTAGATCCAGTTCTAGCGAAATCTCCCCAAGACTCCCTCTCACCTGTGTATGTAATAGTAGTTCTTCCCTCTATCTTTCCTCTCATTTCCTTGCCTTTCTCTCCTCTTACATAGTGAAAGGAACTTATTTATGGTTCCTTCTGCCTTCGGCAGCTGTACGATCACGAGGAGCAGACGGGGGTATGGCCACTTGCGTAGGTGGTGAGTGAAGGTGGGCAAAGAGGGGGGAGGGAGGGGGAGAGGGAACACAGGGGTGCGAGTAGGAGGCAAGTAGCAGGATGGAGATCGACTGAGGGCTCTGGACGACCAACTGTGCTACTCGCCTTATAGTACGCAAGACATGGAAGAATGGAAGACTATCAACGGAGGTGCTGCGAGTGAGTGATAATAGAAAGTTGGTAAGAGAGGAAGGATAAGTCATACGACTAATCGTGGCAGTGACAACGAGTCAAACGACTAATTGTGGCAGTGGCGAAGAGGGCAATGGTGACGAGGCTGACTATGACCAGCAGGGAAGGAAGCAGTCGCTGAGGGAGAGAGGGAGGAGGAGGAAGAGGAGGAGAATACAGTTGCGCGTGCCCTGTTAATCGAGGGACTGTGATGTCGTCACAGATGGCAGTATTGCGGAATGGATCTCGTGCCCGTCTTCCCACGAATAAAAAGTACGGTCATTGTGGCTGTATTTGGGGTAACTTCCAGTCTAGATACAGGGAAAATGGTCATACGTTCTAGTCGGGGGAAGATGGTAAGGGTCAACAATGTTACCCATTTGTCTTTCTCCCCCGAAAGAAGACATGGGCAAAGTGACTGCGTTGTAGGGGTCGATTCTTGCATGTGCGATAAAGCGTAAACCCCGAGATTTTATCTTTTTGGGTCTGATATCTGGGGGGGGAGGAGGGGGAGAAAGGAGGGTAGAAGCTCTCGCTTTGAAACGGTACCCAATCATGATCAAGTGGAAAAGGCGGGAAAAAGAATGGTGGTTGGAGCGCGAAGGTGGGGCGAAAGGCGGGAAGAATTTGTTTAGGAGATGGGAGGTGGTGATATTTCTTTGTTTTTTTTCTGTATTTTTTTTTATGGAGGTGTTGTTGTTATAACGAACGGATCTGGTCAAAAGATAGAGACTCAGCAGGGGAAGCGAACCTGTTGTGGGAAGGTTTTATCCTCGGTGAAGCGACATGAAGAGAGTCTCGGTGCTCTTGTGTTGTATTACTCATATGATGATTTTTGTGGGACATAGAAGAGCGAATTCCCGTTCTTTTTCTGCTTTTTTTCGCCTTTGAAAGAGCGATTTCAAAAGGTTGTGGGGAAGGAGGAGAGGAGGGGGGAGGGGAAGAAGGGAACTTCTTCATCTCGGATTGTCCGTGGGGTCATGGAGTGATGATCCTTGCGATAAGGGGGGAAGAGGGAAGGGATGGGGATCAACAACATTGCACTGCACGACGAAGATCATAGCGCATAGGTGAGGGATTCACGACATCATCGGAAATCGTTGTTTACCTGTGTATGAAACCTACCGTTTTCACCCGAATAGAAAGCCCAGTCATTATTGTTGTATTTGTGGCATTTTCCAATCTAGATGCATTGATAATTACTGGGCCTGTTCGATTAGGGTGAAGACGGGAGGCATACATAGACAATGATTTCCCGAGGCTGGGGGAGAGGAGGAGGAAAGCGGGCGGGATTTGCCCCCCTTACTGCACATCCAAAGACAGCGATTTCCTGAGGTCGAGATGGGGGGGGAAGGAGGGCAAGGCGGGGAGGGCTTCTAACCACGGACAGAGTGTGAGGCCATGGAGCTCGACAACTATCAGAAGAAGAGGTGGGGATCGTCTCAGCACTGTGCTGCGGGTGAGGCAAACGTTTGCCGTGCTGGCGGCGGGAGTTGTTCGTTGCTCTGCTTAAGGACAGGGGGGAGTAGTGTATTGAAGGTGTATCTACTATGTAGACAGTCAAGGTGGAGATCCTCCTGATGAGTCGGTGAAAGTCCGACGAAACGGTCCATTTTAAAAGCATGATTTTTTATCTCACGACGTGCATAAGTTTTGTCGCTCGTCACAAGATGATTAGGGATGGTGGTGACGTGAGTGAAGGAGAAGAAAAAAAAGGGGGGGCGGTGAGAGAGAGAAAAAAAAAAAGAAAAATGAGTAGATAGAAGAATGCTCTTGAACCGTAGAAAATATGTCGATGAGTAGGAAGATTGCTGAATGGATGGTTGACTGTCAGGAAGTGACAAAGTGGAGGGATGGACGTTGGTCGTTGACGCTTTCTGTCATGATTGGGAAAAGGCCCACCACTCACCGACTACTGCCCAACTGTAAAAAAGACATAAGCAAACAGATAGTGGCTCTTTCTTTCCACCTTCTCGTTGAAAAGATACAATTCGTCATTTTGGACAATTTCACACTCCTGGTGAGAGAGCAACGAGGCCCTGAGTGTTCCGTCCTTCTTTCAGTTCTGGGGGTGAATGAGGATATGGACGGGCGGGCGGGGGAAACAGGTCGTGAAGCGGCGAAAAGAATGCGACGCTCGTGTTTTTCTAGTCGAGTAACAATGTTACAGACACGTGGACAACATGATAGACACGTGGGCAACACGACGGATACATGGCAGGTTGACAGACGGGGGTGATGCAGATTGAACGAGGAGCGTGTTTAGCGCAGTGGCGGTGATTATGCAATGAGAGGCTGGCGTCGATGATGACAAAAAAATAATGACACCGGTGTTAGAAATGATGAGAAGGTACGACTTCCCTTGGAGCGGTCATGAAGGTGATGATTATGGTGTCGAATGACAACTTAACTCTGTAATGTGTTCAAGTTGTCTTCGGGCGTGATAGCATCGATTGTGATTGGAGGTGACCCCATTCAAATGGGCATGAGGCCAACGACGGCGAAGAGGGAGGGGGGCTGGAAGGTTGATAAAAAAGGAGGGAGAGGGGTAGGGGGAAAAAGGGAGGGAGAGGGGAGGGCAAGGGTTGATAAAAAGAGACGGAGAAGTGGGGGCAGAGGAGGCTTATAATTTGTGGACGTAGTTGCTTGATGATGGTTACCTTGGGTATGTGGGGGATATGCACGTTGTCACGAGGGTGATTGGCAATGACTATTATTGAGGACGGCGGAGCGGAGGAGGGTTTGGGTGTAATGATGGGCACCTATCCAATCGGGAAGGGTTCCAATACTTCAGTGATGGATTGGTTTGTTTCACTCGTTTCAGTTGGGGGTTAACCCTTGGAAAACTTCAATTGTCATTTTGTTAGATCTGATACGAAAGGAGAAAGGACGAGAAATGGGGGGCTGTGACAGAATCCGCCGTCGGACTTTCACCAAGTCCTCTTGAGACGGAAGCCTCGATAGTTTGCAGAGTCTCGTAACAGGTGGTATTGTAAGTAGTAATCCATCTAATATATTTGAGAGGGAGAGAACTATTTGTGTGTCACACACACACACACACACACACACACACACACACACACACACACACACACACACAGAGAGAGAGAGAGAGAGAGAGAGAGAGAGAGAGA
>BFEA01000161.1:722399-740454 GCA_003427395.1 Chara braunii | reverse complement strand
GCTCTTAGTCTCATTGATTTGGCTACCTTAGGGCTGCATTCCCCGCGCCCACGCGGTAGACAATCACCCCCCCAGCAAATTCACCACCCTTCCAACTACTAATTGACTAAAGGACGAAAAATTGTCGCAGGGATATAAAACGCAACCCTGACGGGCTTCAAACTACCATTTGGACCCGAATGGACGACTGGTATGACCAAATGATGGAAATTTGTCTCAGGGGCATAAAACGCGCCCCTGACGGGCTGCGAATTGAGGGGTATAAAACGCACCCCTGAGAGGGGGTTTAGACTTGGTTTCCAGTACGCACCAGTTCCTGTCATCCGATCTGAAGATCTCACGGCCGCACAGTGGCCTCCTTGAAAAATACTCGAAACGAAGACCAGCACTTCGCTACCGGTAGTGGGACTTCGCCCCGGGACACTATGCACCGATCAACCGATGGCAAAAAAATGCTCATCACACCGATGGGACCAATGGGACACACTTCAGCTTAGCGGAACCACTGCCCGCCCACCTTACGCGCTCCCGTTCCCGCTCCCGTCCCCCTCCCCGCCCTCGTCCCGCCCTCGTCCCGCCCGCGCCCCCGCCCCCGCCCCCGCCCCCGGACCCGGACCCGGACCTGGCGGCTCACCCCCCCTCCGCCTCCCGCCCGCGCGCCCCAACCCCCCCCCGCAGCGAACAAGACTACGGGTCGGGCGCACTCTCACTTGTGCGATGCTGTGCGACGACTCTGTGCTTCTTTGGGCAAGCCAGCTATCGCCGCTGAAGCAACGAAGAAGATAAGACGTGCGACATTGCCGAGCATGGTGCGTGCCGTCTCCTCCATAGCCCAACATCTCTCCGCAGTTGGATCGCTTTTCTTCTTTCTTTTTTTACCCAGTTATCTCTCAGCACCTTTCCCATGTTCTTTTCGTGTGCGTCTCTCGCTCTCCATGTCTCAAGCTGTCTGTGTGCGTAGTTTCCTCGGGCTGAGGCCGTGCCATGCCAATCTTCTCTCTGTGTCGTTCGGTTCTAGCGGAATGTCCCCAAGGACTCCCCCGCTGTCATTCTCTCACCTGTGTATGTCCGCTGAGAGCTGCCTACACCCCTCCCATGTCTTCCTCCCATCTCTCCTCTTACACAGTCAAACGAACTTCTTTATGATTCCTTCTTCCTTGGGCAGCTGTACAAGCACGAGCAGCAGACAGGGGTACAGTCTGTTGCGCAAGTGGGGGGAAAAGGTGGGCGAAGAGGGACGAGGGAGGGAGAGAGGGAACCCGGGATGCGAGTAGGAGGCAGGCAGGTAGCAGGAGCGGACATTGAATGGAGACTCTGGACAGCCAACTGTGCATCTCACCTTATAATTAGAGTCCCGGGAACATGCATGGAATGGAAGACTACCCCCCCAGCTGCTGCATGTGAGCGGCGAGAGGAACTTAACTTGGTGAGAGCAAGGAGTGGAAGACGAGTCAAATGACTAATGGTGGCAGTGACGAAGAGGACGACGAAGACGGGGCTAACTATGACAAGCGGGAGAGCAAGGAGTGGCTGATGGGGGAAGGAGGAGGAGGAGGAGGAGGAGAATATAGTTGCCCACGCCGCCTCAGGCGAGGAGTGCGGTGTGGCCCTAATACTAATGAAGGAATCTTGGACTCGCCTGGGTGGAAGTAATACGCTGAACAGATATCGTGCCCGCGCGAGTGGTGTTTCGGTGGCCGGCCCGCTACGTCTTCTCCCTAATAGGACGCACGGTCGCGCCCTTTGTCTGATTTGGGGTTAGTTTCAGTCTAGATGCAGGGATAATGACCGTACGTTCTAGTCGGGGGAAGACGGTAATGGTCAACAATGCCACTCGGTTGTCTTTCTGTCCCGAATAGAAGACATGAGCAACGCGACTGTCCTGTAGGGGTTCGATTCTTGCGTGCGATAAAGCGTCATCCCCAATTTTTGATTTTTTTGGGTGCAGATATTGCTAAGATTGAGAAGGGGTTGTGGGGGGGGGGGGGGGGGGGGGGGGGGGGKGAAGAAAGGAGGTCAGATGCTCTCGCTTTGAAACGGTATCTGAGCATGACGAGGTGGAAAAGGCGGGAAGAAGAAGAGCCGTAGCTACAGAGGGAAGGTGGTGCGAAAGGCGGGAGAAGCTGCTTAGGAGATGGGGGGTGCTCGTTTTGAAGTTTTTTTTCTTTTTTTCTTTTTAATAAATAAATGGAGGTGCTGATGTGAAGACGAAGGATATCTGGTCGAAAGAGAGAGAGAGACGCAGGAAGGCAAGAGAAGTTGTTGCTGAGGGAAGGTCTTGTCCTGCCTGATGCGACATGAAGTTGGTGGAGAGAGTGTCGGTGCTCTTGTGCTGTATTACTAGTAGTATATGATGATTCGTGTTGGACATAGAAGAGCGATTTCCCGGTTTTTGTTTTGGCTTCTTTTTGCGTTTGAAAGAGCGATTTCCAAAGGTTGTGGTGAAGGAGGAAAGGAGAGGAGAGGAGAGGAGAAGAGACGAGAGGAGAGGAGAAGAGACGAGAGGAGAGGGATCTCGACAGCTATCGGGCTGTTATCCATTAAAGACAGGGCAGGAGGGGGACGTCATCATGCATGTCTAGGCGGGGTAAATCTTATGGCGCGGGCCATGAAAGTCATCATGGCTTGGTGGCTACGCTGATGATGATGATGATGATGATGATGATGATGGGGACGATGGCGATGGAGGTAAAGAGGGAGTAGAACGGGGGTAGGTTTTAGTGTTATGCTAGAACCAATCGGTTCCTTGGTTCTCTCTTAATTGTCCGGATTCAATCTCACGTGTAGCTAGAGTATTATTGATTTACAGACCGGCTTGATGGCTATGAGGAGTATGACGACTATGATAATGATGACGCTGACGAGCATGGTAAGATGGAGTAGAGCGGGGGTAGGTTTTACTCTTAACCAATCAGTTCCTTCGTTCTCAGACCGGCGAAAAAAGAGATCTTAGCGGCGATTTGAAGCCGCAGTTTATTATGAAGTCAGTCGTCTCGTAGTGGCTGTTATATATGTCCTCTTCTCTCTCTCTGCCTACGGTTTACCGGGCAGTTCTGTTTGTGACGATATATATATATTATGTGTATACGTATTGTTTCTGCGTAACAGAGATTTTTGTTCCGTTTTTATTACAGTAAGTCCACTTCGCTCCGCTCCAAGGGCAGAGTGTCTTTTGCCGTTTTTTTTTTTTCCTCTCTCGGGCCTGTGATAGTTCCCCGATTGTACCAGCCACAGTGGTTGGTCTTGCAGATAGATGCCTAGCCGTATTCCCCCGAATGCGACGCATCCTTGTCATGAAGGTAGTGTCTGAACTATGGGCCTCGCTCCTCCACTTGCCACGTGCGCGAAAGAGGAACAAACTGTGGCCGTGTGTGTTTTCATGTTATAGCCGAAGATTCATTCGCACATTTGGTGACGAGTGGTCGAGCGAGGATCTATATTATGTCTTTGTGGCTAGATAGACCATGGTGTTTCTGTTGCGCTGATAGACCGACCCGGATTCCCCCGAACACACCGCACCTCCATCATGAAATGCATACAAGCTACCTTTTCGGTCCGATACGGTCGTGATGACAGAATGTATGTTGTATTCTGGGGGGAAGGACGGGTCGAGCTCCCAAGCATATGATGCAGGGCAATCCGCGTAGTTCTTGTGTGTGTGCGTGTGTGTGTGTGTGTGTGTGTGTGTGTGTTTCGCTTGTCCTCTCTCGTCAACCGTTCCCTACCGCACTACGGCCTTTCCTCTCCTCTCTCTGCTCCACTTCATCGCTTCATGGGTGCACACAACACAAGCCGTCTTTCGGGTCGAATACCGTCGTGACGACGGGGTGCTGTATTCGGGGGAAAGAGACTTGTCGAGCTCCCAAGCATGTATGCGAAAAGGGGTAATCAATCATGTATGGAGTGCATGTGTATGTGTTTTTTTCTGTTGCTTGTCCTCTCTCGTCAACCAAAAACCTCCTCCCGCTCGACGGCCTTCCCTCCTCTCTCTCTCTGCTGCACTTCATCGCGCCTGTTAACCACTGCGACTTTCTCCGTCTCATGGCCCTTGGAAAGAAACGAGTCCGTCACAGTGCTCCTGTGAAGGGCAAGGCAAGTTTCGCTCTATCGCTGTGCTCGCCCTGCACCCGAGTAGACCGCAGCACCGTCCTTATCGCTGTACCTGGACTGAAAGTTGCCCCAAAAACGGCGGCGCTAAAATGACCGTGCGTTCTGTTGCGGTGAAGACGGGCACACGGCTTTCCTCGCCTGAAACCGACGGTAATTGCCCTGTTTGGACGGATGCATTTCCCTGGCCGAATCAGACCGTAACTGCAGTCAGATGCATCGGCGCGCGATTACCCCCAATTTTTGAAGCCGTACGAGCTCGTTCATGATGGATGATAGGTGAAGCTTGTGGTTAATTGAAAAAAGCAAAAAGCGCTTGTGGTGGAGTAGTAATAATCGTATTAAGTGGTCCACACGCGTTTTAGGGTTGGGACTGTGTGGCCGCGGAGGATCGCAGAACGAGTCGTGATGATGAATGATGGGATGATGGTGCGCGATGATAGCGGGCAGGGAGTATGGTGTGTGCCGATGGTGGGTGACGGACGATGGACGACGGTGGGCGACTCAGACGATGATGGTTGGATTGGAAAGAGACGAAGCAAGGGGGTGGTCGTGACGATGCGTCAGAGACAGACGCAGCGCACTGGTAGTGGGTAGGTAGGTAGGGAGGGAAGGTAGTTGATGCGGCCTGGTCAATCAATCGATTAGTGCCTATATCCCGCGGCTAATCAGGACTGAACTGTAGGAGACCTACCTTAATTACTAGTAGGAGGGTATGCACTCACGCTGCGGAGACCTACCTGACGTACCTTAATTAGTAGGGTATGCACTCGCACTGGAGAGAGAGACCTACCTTACCCCAGGTAGTAAGTAGGGCATATAATACTCACACCGGAACATTCTCTCGAAAATAGCCGTCAGATACATCCAGCTACAAGCCCTACTGGTAGTAGTAGTGTTGATGGATTTGGACGAGTAAGCAGCCAGGGATTTATGTGTATATAAATATATCGCCTTCGCATTCAAGGGATCTTAGCTTGATCGAATCCAACGTAAATGTTAACGGATGTGTTAAAAAAAAAGAAAAGAAAAGAAAAAAAAGGAAAGAGTTTGCAAGTGAAGGATACAACAATGATGATGCGCCATGAGTGGAGGGAGCGATAGTCGTGGTAGCGAGAGTTAAGGAGGAGGATGACGACTTACTGGTTACGAGGAGGAGGATGATAACGATGATGATGATGGATGATGATGATGATGGATGATGATAATGATGATGACGACGACGATAATGTTTCCATGGTGAATGCGGCGCTTGGACCACGCCTCTCATGGGATGCTCCTTGTTCTTATCGGAGCTGTTTGCGGCGAGCCTCTACGTCTTCCCCCGAACATAACGCACCCTCTTGGGGAATGGCTACAAGCAATAAATGCGGCCGAGTACTACAGTCATATTGAGGGTGCGTTGTGTCCGAGGGAAGATGATAGTCGCTATACATCTGGCAAAAGCACAGATTTCAATAAAGGTGTGTATTCTTGTCCGTGTAGCTCTGTCTACCGCATCTTCCCACCTAGTCCGCCGTAAACTCAGCGAAGGGGTCTCTATCCGTCCTCTCTTGCTCTCTAATAGACTTCTATAGCTGGAAACTCTCTCCTTCTCCGTCTTCCCTCGGGCGTCCGGTCTTTGCTGCTCCTCCCCCCACCAATGCTCCTCGCCCTCTATCTCTTTCTCTCTCTCCCCGCCTGTCTTAACCACCCCCCTCGATTACTCTTCGCCTTGATTCCTCCCTTGCCACACTGCGAGCTAGGCCCCGGACTTTCAAACAGAGTCTCCATCTTCGAGTATAGTTCACAGCAGACACACACACACACACACACACACACACACACACACACACACGCGGAGACAGAGACACACAGAGATAGATAGATAGATAGATAGATAGATAGATAGATATAGATAGATAGATAGATAGATAGATAGATAGATAGATAGAGAGAGAGAGAGAGAGAGAGAGAGAGAGAGAGAGANAGAGAGAGAGAGAGAGAGAGAGAGAGAGAGAGAGAGAGAGAGAGAGAGAGAGAGAGAGAGAGAGAGAGAGAGGTACTGATGGAAGGTGGAAGGTGGAAGGTCGGGCCAGGATCTGCTGAAAAACTGAGGACAATGCCAGGTAAAGATCTCGCAATTGTATAAGCCCAGCGATTTGCAAATCGGCGGAGGGAGTGGGCTGAACATCCACAGCAACATATATAACCGACACTAGATTAGGATTGCTTCTACAAAATGGATATAGGATTAAAGCACCTCTTCCGCCGATCCTGTGTTGGTGTGTTGCTGCTGGAGTCCCAGGCAAGAGCACACCGCTTTGGCCTTACTGGATACAAGGGGGTTGAGGGGGGGGGGGGGGGGGGGGGGGGTGCGATTTTTTTTTTTTTTTTTTTTTTTTTGAGGCTAATTCTTTCTGTCCAGATTTGACAGGTGATTGAATTGGTTGGGGTGCGAAATTCCGAGCACCTGGACTTGGGCAAAATTTAATCCTAATTTCCAGCGACAAAAAAATGGAAAAGAAACCAGGGGCGTTGCTTAGGTTACCCCGCATCAACCAGCGAGCCTAGCTCAGCTGGTACACCCATAAATTGTCGAAATCCAGACCCGTGTTCAAATCCAGATGCAACCAGATGAACAGAGTATAATAATTCTGAGTTTTTTTTTTTTTCAGGGGAAAAAAAATAGAAAAACACAAAAAATGTTTTGAGCCATGAACAAACGTTCGCACCAAACTCAATGCATGTTTTCTAAATATTAATCGAAATCGTTGTGACCAGTTAGGAGTGATGTTGACCCCGCAGGAGTGAAGTTTCAGGCTACCGCCTTCCCCCCAACTCAACGCCCCCTTATTTTGGCTGCATCTGGCCGGAAATATAGCTTGTATACTTTCATTTTTAGGGTGCGTTATGTTCGGGGGAAGACGGTAGGCAAGCCTCGGGTGAACTCGTGGTTTAAACCACCGGTATGTTTCCCAGGCATTTTTCTCCACGGAAGGTGTCCATGTAGGTGGGTTGGGTTTTACGCTCCAGTACACTTCCCAGCAATTTTCCCCCAACGCCGTGAACTGGTGGTTTAAACCACCAGTATGTTTTAACCACCAGCTATTTTGTTTCAATGCTGTGTCCATGCAGCTGCAAGTTTGGGAGGTCGGCCTACTGGAGCAAAATCTTGTCTTTTTAAACCACCAGTACTTGGCCCAGCTATCTATGCCGAGCCTGGAATGCCCCTGCCTGCCAATTTTTGCTGAAGCGCGGGGGTACCGTTTTGAAAAGTTTTTGGCTGGCGCTTCCAGCCATTGTGGTCCGGTACCCCGAAGCCCTAAAGGCGCGGCACGTTAACGGGAAAGCGCCGCGGCCGATAGCTGGGCCAAGTACTCGTGGTTTAATCAAACGAACACAAAGGCTGATACTCCCGCGTGTGTAGCAAGGTCTCTCTTTTCCCCCTCCTCTGAGAGTTCCGGTCTTGAGTGATTTGTGAGTGAGTGGGTGGGCCCGCTGTGCCGACAGGGGGGGCTGATCCTGGCGCATAAAGCCCCTGCCGGACCCAGGGAACAGGTGGGTGGGCTGAACCAGGCGCATAAAGCCCCTGCCGGACCCAGGGAACAGGTGGGCGGGCTGAACCGGTTGCATAAAGCCCCTGCCGGACTTCCTCCTCTCTGGGTCATATCCCCCCCTCCCCCCCCCTCCCCTCCCCAACCGGGAACCCTTTCGAAAAACAAAAGTCCGAGTTTTGATCGATATTTGTGGAGTTGGTATATCTTTCTGGAAAAGATGGATTTGAAGATTTGAAGTGGTGTATAAAATTACTATAAATATGTGAGTATGTACTATTTAGTATAACTCTTGTGTTTGTATGCGTACACTTGTAGATGTGCGATATGTAGACAACTTTGTGATAGGCATTACCGGCCCAAAGACTGACACAATTGAGATATGTGATCTTATATCGACCTTCTAAGTATTTCAGCCAATGTTGACAGCTTTGTGATAGGCATTACCGGCCCAAAGACTGACGCAATTGAGATATGGGATCTTATATCGACCTTCTTAAGTATTTCAGCCAAAAGAAGGCCTGCGTCGGTTCACTTTTTTCTTTTTTTTTGGGCGTGCAGTTAGTTTCGAGGCTCGGCGAGGGAAGGGTCAAAAGTACTGGTGGTTTAAACCACACTCCGTCCGACATCAAGAAATTGGGGGAACCGGTAGCACAGGTTCATTAGGGCTACCGGTAGTACAGTGTGGACAACCGGAAGAAACACAAATATTGAAAATGTGTTGAAACTTGAAATGCCTCCGCGATTTATTTTGTGGTTTATTCAATTTTTAACTAGTCTACCCGAGTGGCCCGGGGCCACTTGCCCGGCCGGGCCAAAAAAAATAAAAAATAAAAATAAAAATATTATTTTGAATTATTTTTTATTTCAAATTTGGTAATTTTTAATTTTATTTTTGAAAGGTTAATTCTTTAAGCCCAACCAATTCAATTACCTGTCAAATCTAGACAGGACGGCCTTTCAGGCTTTTTTTATTGTCATTATAGTATTACGGGGAACCCTGTAGCAGCCACATCCGTGCTCAAGCCTCCAACGAGGGAACGTGCGGGAGCTGCACCCACCGGCAGGTGCGATACCTGCTACAACAGGTGGGCGATACCGGCCAGGGGTCAGCCGGTAGCATCAGGACTGAGCTTCTTCGATGGGCCAGTCACTGTGCCTCCCTGCTGGCTATTTCAGGCTGGTGGAGGGAGTGGTGGTTTAAACCACCAGTACCTCTGAGCCTCTTTTTCCAACTTTTGTCAAACCCGTGGGGCACAAAATCAACTTCATTTGGCTGGCATCATCAACCTTTTTGTTTCGGTAGGCAGAGCCCTGAAAAATGTGGGGCCCGCTCAGAACAAAATAGCCCGCTCAGAACAAAATAGCTGGTAAAAGCACTACTGTCTTCACCTGAATAGAACACCCGGTCATTATAGCCGTATTTCATGCAATTTGCGGTCTACTACCATCTTCACCCGAATAGAACACCCGGTCATTATAGCCATATTTCATGCAATTTGCGGTCTACATACAGCAATAATGACCGGGCGTTCTACTCGGGTGAAGACGTAGTGGTTTTACAAGAGGGACTGAACCCCCTCGCCTGTGGCTGGCTCACTTCACACAGCATGGAAAAAAGTTCAAGTTGACGGCTAACTGTCAGACACGTAGAGAGGCCTGCACCGAACTCCTTAGCTTAAACCACCAGTACTTCCTACAGTCGCGTAGCATTAACGCTACGCAATTTTAGAAAACGTACGGGCCACTACAGGAGCGCCCAAATTCATCCAACTAGAAACGTTTCTACTCTATTTTTTTTCCGCGGCCGATAGCTGGGCCAAGTACTGGTGGTTTAATGGCAGACCGGATGTTGAAAGTGCGCCGGCATGTGTAGGACCTCCAAACTTTCTGTTAGGTATTCGTGGACTATGTCGGTTTGGACCTCACTGCACCACTCACCAAAATCTGCTATTGGGTAATGCCCTGCGGCCACACATGTCAACTGGAAGCTAGGAGATGCAAAAAATCCGGTTATCAATGCAATCGCGACGCCGGTGAGAACTTGGCAAAATCACCAGGCATATCAGGCACAAAATCAACGCCCCAAAAGTTACCCCAATTGGTGGCACTGGTGCGGCCACCAATTTGGAGGTTGTCAAAAAGTTACTCCAAAAAGTTACCCCAGGCATAGCGGGCACAAAATCCACGCCCAAAAAGTCACCCCAATTGGTGGCGCTGGTGCGGCCACCAATTTGGAGGTTGCGAAAAAGTTACTCCAAAAAGTTACCCCAATTGGTGGCGCTGGTGCGGCCACCAATTTGGAGGTTGCAAAAAAGTTACGGATTTTTCTGCCTGCTATGCCTTGCCTTTGGGGTAACTTTTTGGCGACCCCCAAATTGGTGGCCGCAAGTCCATTAGTATGTGTCTGTTGGGCCTTATGGCGACACGATAACAACCGTAAGACCGATAGATATCAATTTGATTGAATCGATGATTCAGCCACACTGAACAGGTGCGCTTTTTTTTTTTTTTTTTTTGCCTTGTTTCTCGAGTATAATTTCATTTTGATATAGAAGAGCCTTCAGAAGGCTTAAACCACCAGTACTTGGCCCAGCTATCGGCCGTGGAGAAAAATAGAGTAGAAACATTTCTATTTGGATGAATCTGGGCGCTCCTGTAGTGGCCGGTACGTTTTCTGAAATCATGGCTTGTTAACGGGCACAACTTTAGGAAGTACCGGTCGCTTAACTTTAGGAAGGACCTCTCACTGAATTGGGAGTTTGATGACGAGTTCTCACCAACAGAAAAAAGGTTAAGAAAGCTTGTCAAAGCGAGGCCTTGCCGAGCCACCTCATTTGAACTTGTGGACTCACCAAATGGTGTCCAGAGGGGTCTGCATTCTTGTGGAGGTGGTGCCGCAGCCTATGTTTGCGGAGAAAAAAACACCATTTCTGAACCAGGCATATCTGGACCGGACATATATGGACCGGGCATATCTGGACCGGACAGGACCGGACATATCTGGACCGGACATATATGGACTGGGCGTATCTAGACTGGACGCATCTGGATGAGCTTTGGGGTGAGCAATGCCCAACGCAAAACAAGAAACCAGACCGGTCTCCTACTCACTGTTTTGGTGGGACATCGAGAGGAGAGGTGGGGAAGGTGCTGGATGTGGCGAGTCCTCATCACCAGTGCCACTTTTGACGTCCCCTTCTTTTTTTTTTTTTCTTCTTCTTCTTCTTCTTCAATGATCCTGGCTATCTTGCAGTGCAACACCTCGAAGAAAGACAATGCCGTTAGATTGCAGCTGAAATGAAAAAACTTGGGAAGGAAACAAATAGATAAAGGAAGCAGAAGAAATAAGAATGGAAGGAGAAGAGGAAGATGAACACCAGCAAAGACAAATGTCAATCCCCCTTCATCTCGCCACCATCGTCATAGATAAAGGAAGAAGAAGAAATAAGAATAGAAGGAGAAGAAGAAGATGAACACCACCCGCCGCAGCGAAGCCACGGCCCAGAGACAGGGATAAAAGATGAAACGCAAAGGAGGGCCATGTCACGGGAGAGGGCGGTATAGTGACCCCAGAACGCTAAGCCTTTTTGGTTTTACCCCCAAAACAACAACAACAAAAACTGCTAAGCCCAACCTGAGCACACCAGCTGCTAACTGGTGTAGCTCAGGGCATACCCACACGAGCAGTTTTCGGGATGGAATTGCGGCCAGATGCGTATAAGTCCGGCTGTAAATGCGGTCAGGTACATTTAAACCATGAGTGCGTGGACCAGCTAGCGGCTGTGGGAAAAAATAGAGTAGAAACGTTTCTAGTCGGATGAATCTGGGTGCTTCTGTAGTGACCCGTACGTCTCCTAAAATTGTGGCTTGTTAATGGGCACAACTTTAGGAAGTACTGGTGGTTTAAGATAGTGGTAGTGTGAGTATGCCTTCAGTTGGTACACCCCTGAACCATTGAAATACAGACTGAGTTTGAACTCCACTTGAAGCAGATGAGCAAAATACTACAATTCCAGATGCATATGAGCCTGGCCGTAAATGCGGTCGGGTACAGTTTTTAGATAGCGGCAGTGTGAGTATGCCCTCAGTTGGTACACACCCGAACCATCGGAATACAGACCTGAGTTTGAATTTCGGTTGAAGCCAGATAGACAAAATACTACAATTGGGGCCGGTCAGTTCTATGATCAGATCTCAAGGCCGTCAGACGGAAAATTTTGGTGGTGTATCGTTCTCGATTTATGCGTGTCATCCGTCCACAGGGGCCAGGCCTCCCTCCACTGTACACCACGAGCATGAAAAAATAAAGAATATAGCAGTGTATCTTTCCATGTTCCATGCAAAGATTAATTTCATTTGTGTATCTGGCGAGTAGTGGGAGGGAGCCCGTCAAAAGTGCAAAAAAAGTGCAGTGTAGTTTTTTTTTCTTCTTAAGTGCAGATATGAGGGCCTTGCTCCTCGACTCACAAAAAGTGCAATATGGGACTGAATCCAGGTGCAGTGTAGTTAAAATGAAAAAAAGAAAAAGAAGTGCAGGTATGAGGGCGGCCTTGCTCCACGACTCGCCATGCGAAATGGGAGTGAATCCAACACTAGAACATGGAAAGATAGTTTAAGATACACGTTGCCATCTTTTTTGTCGTTTGTGCATGTGGAGAGTAGTGCAGCGAGGCCCATGAGAATGGATATTCTGCTGGAACATGGTAGTGGGAGGGAGCCTGTTAAAAATGCAAAAAAAGTGCAACGTCATATTTTCTGTCTTTTGTGCACGCGGTGATACACCACATAAGTGGAAAACGACAAAACACTGCCTGCGCAGCAGCCCTCACAACGACCAAAAGAAAAAGAAACACGGTGCATTTCTGCTTGTTTTCAAAGCGCAGCCCCTATGTACTTGGATTCGAGCATGTGACGACGGGCTCGAAAACGCGCCAGGTGATTCGGGGGACCAGGGCCGTGGGCCCAACGGGGAATGGCAGGTTTCCCAACGCTAGCAGCCAGGCCTCGCGGCACCATCATGCGAGACTCGCTCCTGTCTTTATTAAGAGTATCGATGATCACAATAACAATGAATGAAAGAATGAACCAGAACCAATGTCCAAATCCTCTGCTTATTGCCAGCCACTCAAGGGGTCCACCATAGCCATCCCGTACGCCTTCCTCCTACTTGGTCAAGCAGGTGGCTATGGCGGACTACCAGAGTATAGCCATCCCGTACGCCTTCCTCCTACTTGGTCAAGCAGGTGGCTATGGCGGACTACCAGAGTGAAGCTCCGATGTTCAAAGAAGAACGCAAAGCTAATGTGCCCCTACTACTATGGCAGCCAAGCCTAGCACTACCCCGGAGTCTTTCTTGTAAGTTTCAACCCCCAACTGGGGCCTTCCAGGGGCAGCGCCAACCAAGACGATGAAGATGCAGACCACGATAGCCAGGTAAGCTCCCCCGCCACTCTTCTTTGCTCGTGGTCTTCCTCCTCCTCCTCCTCCTCCTCCTTCCCCCTTGGTCTCTTTAATTGATTTCCAAAGGGGACAAAGCCGGTCCGCCACCGCCGAGGTGGAAGGCCAAGCCACCTTCTTCCTCCACACCATGTTCCTCCCCCTGGGCAGTCACTTCAGCAGCATGCCTCCAAACTGCATATGTGCGCAAATGAGGCGGAGCCTCTTGCCTCCACCAAAGATGTACTGGAGTGTTGCCCCTTCACGCGGTTGCTCCTAGGCTGCACAGCCTCAAGTCTACCCTGTGGCCCTGTGTTTCGGGGGGAAACATCATTGCAGTCTGATATCCCCTCCTGCAGGCTCTGGACTCAGCTACTGGACTGGTACTCCTAGCCTCTAAGCCTACCGGACTTCATAAATCCCCTCGGCCTCTAAAGGTACTAACTTTTTTGCCTTCTTCTGCCTACCTGCCCAATAGAGTGTTTTTCAACCTACGCGGGCCTAGCATAACTTTTAGTTTCCCGCTGCACGGCCACAGGTAAGCACCAGGCCTGTAGGCCTTCCCAGCACACAAGCACCCTGGAGGGTCACACACACACCCAAGCAAGCATGCAGTCTGGCAAACACATGGAAACTCGTCAATCATGCACGCACACATACTTAGGAATCTCAGCACAAATCTCAGCAAGTCACTCAGTCCTGCAGCAAAACTCAGAAAAAAACAGCAGGTCTCTCAGTCTGTGATTTTGCCAGGTAATGACATTTTCCACTTTTTTGACATCTGCAAATGAATTATCTTACAGAGAAGAACAGCTAAGGTGGTGCGATGACGTAAACGTCACCAAAAGGAGCTGCGAGGCCTGACTGGTTTTGGCAATCATGGATACTGTGTGTCTGTTTTTGCCTTTCAGCACTCACACATAAAGAGGCTTTCATTAAGGTGCCTTTCAACACTTCGAAATCCTGAAAAGGAAACACTGCAATTCCCCAATCGTCCGAAAGTGGGTGGGTATACATGTCCTACAGCCAAAAAGAAGAAGAAGAGGGGGAATAAGAAATCTCCTCCTTGTCTCCCTCTTTCCCCCACTCCCTCTCTTCCTCTCTCCCCCCCTCTCTTGCTTGTAACTCAGATCCTGAATGGCGAAAGCTGCTGTCTTGAACCACGGCAGATCGCACAGTAAAGGCCGGCTATGGCCGTCACACAGTCCGCAAGCTATGGCGCACAGCGAGTGCTTCTTTGTCCGATGCTGCTGCACACCTCCCCTCTTGCTAGTGTCTCCTTCCTCTACTAATCGCTGACTCCAACTGTGCTTTGCTACTCTATACTGCTAACTCCTTTGCTCTCCATAAGCCTGGCACCGAAAGTGCCAACTTTGGTCCCCAACCTATGTCCAGGCACAGCTACATACCAGTCGATCTCTACCTCTACCACCCGGTAGACAACCTGCTTCGTTGATCAAAACCGGATCCAGTGGTCCAGAGGAGAGGCTCAGGTTGTGGTTTAGGCCCAATGTCAAAAACGTGTGACCTACGGTCGTCAGTTGCATCAGCAGCTAAACCTCTAGTCCTGCTGGACAAGACAAGGACTGGGCCTAACAATAACAAACCGATCCAGTCCTGCTACTGACAAAACTCTTGCAGAGTCTCAGGCTTAATCTGAAATGATGCTATCCCAGAAGGGACATAACACCGGAAACAGATAAAATCTGAGAAACAAAGCAAAAATCAGAGATATAGTTTAGAAATTAGAAGACACAACAATAATTTATATTGTCTGGGATGAAAGGGACCAAGGCCCTAAGGCCGCCGAGAATGAGGGTTACACACCCCAGGGGCTAGGGCACTTTGGTTTGGCCCACAAGGGTTTGTGCGGGAGGCCTGCTGATACCACACAGGCTCGGAGCAACTCTCCCCCTTCCTCTTCCCCTTCCCTCCCGTTTGCTTCCTTCTGTTGCCTTTCCCTCCCTTTGCTCCGTTTCACTTCCATTTGTATTAATCTTCTTTTCTTCTCTTTGACCACTTCACTTGTTATGAAGTTGCGTACGAGGGTGAGTCTCACTCAACTCATGCTCGTAAATAAATGTGTTGGCAAGGTCCAGATTATGCACCGGGAACATAAGAACTGACTAGGAACATGGACAACTGATTGCATCAGGCTGTTTGCAGCATTCGCATTCAGATTATGCAGCAGGCCACCTGCACCATTCATATCCAAACGGCCAGGCCTGTTGCGGGCTTGTTTTTGGAGTTCTCGCTTGCAAAAACTGCTCTTTCCCGCACTGTGATCAAACTGGCACCTGGTGTGATGGCCGCGATGCAATACTGATCGTTTTGTAGAGTGATCAGATGTGGGTGATATTGCATGTTGGTCAGCTGCAGGCCATGGGCATTCAGTCTCCTCATAGAAAGTGCAGAGATAGACCATTTTGTCGGCTTTTGTGGGGATCCAGGTGTGTGCGTGCATTACATCTTAGCAGAAAGAGCTGGATGAGCCGATTCGATGCGTGCCCCACACATTTTGCTGAACTCAGGTAGACGGGCGCACATACCTGACATAATTTTGGTAAAGAGGGTGGCTGGGCACACTCATGCCAGCATACGTTGTGGGGGTAGTGAGAAAAAAGCTGGGTGTGGGACAGTGCACAAAACCAAATCTCAAAGTGTCACCTCTTCCCCCTCCCTTCCCACGCGTTGCACTTTGAACAAAAGGCAGTGCACTCCCCTATGTCATGTGCTGTTCCGCAACATGAGTCTGCTGGATGTCTACTCCCCAATGTGTCCTGCTCGCGGTCTGTCTTCGCGAAGATCTGTAGTTTGGAGATGAAATTAACGATTTAGATGCGGTGTGCAGTTGAGATTCACTATGCTGGACATGCTTGCTGAGTTAGGACCTGCGAAGCATGATGTCAAAGACAATCCACCTTGGTTTGTCTGAAGAGACATTAAGACAACTTCGCATAGGACCCGGAGGTGGGTAAGTGATCTCCGGCCATCTAGAAGATGATGCAGCTGATCCTCAGGGGTGCATGTGGATGGGGATGTCACAGGAACACAAGCGTCAATAAGATCGGCAAATCTTCTGTTCATCCCTATTTGAAAGGTGGCAAGGGTGATGGTGACGCCTAAAAGACGTCACCATAAGGCCCTAATGATCAAATCTAGACCGGAAAGCAGTCTTATGCTCGTCCTGTCCTTGACCAGACGGATTTGTCGATAACCGCTACTCGTCAGATATGCCAAGTGTGAACTGTGGTTTTGCTTATCATCCTTTTCATCTAGGAGGGATGACCACCCTTCCAATTCAGATGGCTATTGTGAAACTGATCAGATTGCATTATGTCAAAGATGGAGTCATCCCCGATGTTCCGAACATCATCCCCGATGTTCCGAACATCATCCCCGATGTTCCTAACATGGAAGGTGCATTTCTCGTGAAAACAGGACACCTTGTGAAGACTAATTGGCATACGCAAGGGTAGGAAAACAAACGATTTGGAACTACTTTATTATCAATAAGGGTCCTACCATTACCTAAAGTTACTGTAGTGGGATGCGTATGGCTGGTATAGAGTGAAGACAAGCCTTGTCGACATGGAGATGGACAGAGTTGCTTGTGGAATAGAAATCCATGACGCACAATACACCGTCATGCTTATTCCCAAACCAACAGGAATGACGAAGAGGGTGCAACTCATATCCTAGGATCTTTGGGCCACAACATGCGTGGTTGACCAGGAGGGTACAACCAAGGTGCTCTTGGGGAGCGTGGACACACAAGGTCCAAAAAGCTAATTATCTCCTTTGTGGATTTTGGATACGGGTAGAATACTACATCTAGTTGTGTGAAGAGCGCCCTGGGAAGGGTGGGAAGTGGAAGACGACGGTGCATCTAAACTACTTTACAAAGTTGGTGCCTCATGGGGTGGCGAGGAAGAAGGTGGGTCAATTCAAGCTCCGACAGAGTCGTTAGCAATGTAGGAAGCGACTTGAAAGAGTGAGCCTTGATTGTAATGCTGCCTTCAAAATGAGAATTTAGAGGAATGGGACAAAGCAACTAGCTGGATGTGGGAGGTGGGTCTCGATCTGGGGCGAGAGGACTGAGAACGTTGTGGTCATAAATCAGCAAAATGTTGAGTCAAGGCCTTCATGTAGGGGCGTTGTGACGATGCAACGATCTTGAAGACTGGCGCGCTTGGCCTCTGTCAACTAGGCCCGAGGGATGACGCACCTTGCTGGATGAGGCAACTGCAGAACGGAAGGACTAGTTTGTGGAGGTGCGGTACACTGACGCTGGAGTGCTACGTACACACAAAGCCAGGTGCTTACTAAGTGGAAGAGCCTCGTTAGAAAGGTGAGCTTGCAAGGGAGCACCTTAACTCCACTTTGCTTTGTGTACACCTGGAGTGGGGATCGGCAGGTTCCTCAACCTTTTCTCCTATCACATCGAAGAGTAGTGTAGCGCTCCCACTGAGTACCATTGGTTTCCCCAGTACCCTACGCCTACGGTAGCAGGCATACCCACTCGAGGCATATCCTGTGCCTGGGACCCTAGGCACATGTCGGACCATGCCACGTTGTTGGATCCTTTGATTCATCCATTCAGTCGGACCATGCCACGTTCAGCTGCTGCCTCTCGTGTGTGTCCATCTCCTCTCTCTCTCTCACCATCTCCGCACGTGCCCCCTGCACGTGCGTCACAAGCAGAGTCCCAGGCTGGCCAAAGACCCACTGTGTGCCACAATGGCGATGAGGAGAGCTGCAGCCATATGACGGTTGCACAACGATATTGCAGGGTATGGTTGGCTGTGTAGATTGAGCAGTAACGGGAACCTGGGAGTGGACCTGTTGGATCTCGTGAATTGTACTAGATCGTCTATTGGGTACAATAATATCTGCAGATGGAATTCTTGAGGTACACCTGTATGGTATCGCTCAACCATGCCCAGCAGGAAATGCCCTCGCGAGGAAGCTGC
>BFEA01000161.1:710061-720899 GCA_003427395.1 Chara braunii | reverse complement strand
TGAAGGGGAGCCAATTGAACCGCCCAGTGGACAACTGTGAAGGGGAAGCGACAGTATGTATAATTGGAGCGGTCGGACCACCAACACAGACAGAAATGCAAGTAACGTACCAATGTCTTGATTGTTGCTGATGCTGTTCCAATGCCAAGTTTGTGTGGAAGCATGGGATGGAGAATGACATCAGTGGAGTCAATGTAAGTGAGCTGATAAACTAAGGAAGTCGACGGCTGTCTTGCGGCTGTATCTGCCGCAAGTATCACATCATCGACGAACCCACAACGGAGTATCCATAGAGATACTTGAAGATGTGCTGGGAAGCAACAGAACGGTGAGATTGCAGGTGAATCTGGACACAATTGCAACCAGGTGGGTTGCTTTGGATTGATGCCAAATGGAGGATGCACTTGGATGGAGCTTCAACAATCCTTGTGAAAAACATGGATGAGGAGACCCGATGTTGATGAAAAACACGGATGAAGAGACCATGCCAGATTAGCAATGCCACAAACAAGGGTCCAAGGATGCATATGGTAAGCCAGTCGGACCAGAACATCTGCTACCCAAATATTGATGCAATCACCCATGCCCAGGAGGTGACGATGCATGGTGATACATAATACTGATCAATTAGTGTTGCGGAGGCAGAATTCAGTGGGTGCCCACAAAGTGGGTGTTGCTAAAAAAAAACACCAATAGATGAGTGGTGCCAACAAAGTGGGTGTTGCAAGAGACAACACCAACAGGCAGAATTCAGTCGGAGTCCATACCGTGGGTCACCTGACAATAGCACTTGATGACAAAGTGGTGCCATGATGTTCATTGTTTGGGCAGTCGGAGTCCATACCCTGTCATATAGCCATGTGAGGAAGGGAACGGCATGTGGGCCACCTGACAATAGCACTTGATGATGAAGTGGTACCGTGATGTTCTCCGTCTGGGTAGCATAGTGTGTGGATGGTCGGAAACAGTGCACACATGTTGCGATGAAGTGGAGGGGAGGAAGGAGGAGGCTGTAGGCAACGACATCCAACAACACACGAAAAGGAGTTGGGCTCAGTTGGCATGGGTGTAGCAACTGAAAGCAACTGGATGCATCCAAATGAATGCTGAACCAGAAACATGCACAATGATATACATGGACGATCAATGGACTAACCTAGACATCGGGCCTAATCAGGGTTGTCGACCCCCAAGCTGAGGGTCTGGTGGTGGGCACTCCCAACCCGGGGGTCTGACTTCTCCTCCGCCCCTCTCGAAGGAACAAAAATAAAAAATGAAAGCGGAGGGGGGTATGCAGTGATGCAGCAAAAACCCCTCGTACATTTTTGACTGCCTGGTGATTGTCAAGGACCCCTCCCCTCCCCCTCGGGGACACTGTCCTTCCACCCCACCATGGGTGCAGGGGTGGGGTGTTGGGGTGTAGGGGTCCGGGGCGGAGTCGTCTCCGTGGGGGCGGGGGCTTGGTGGTGGGGTGGAGGCGGGGGAGGGGTGTGTGAGGGGTGCGGAGGTGGGGGTGACCCCTCTAGGAGTAGAGGTGGGGTTGTGGGGTCGGGGGCAGTGCGGTGGTGATGGGGGGCAGGGCTCCCGGGGAAGTGGGGCTGGGTGAGGGTCAGGGGTGTGCAGCGGCGACAGGGGTTGGTGGCGCAGGGTGGGGAGGGATGTTAGGGGAGTTTGGGAAGGAGGCCAGATGGGCATGTATCAACACATGACTTCCCTGCTGATTGTCCACATCGACACATTTGTCATTTGGTCGGATACTCGGCGGAGTTCCGAGCATATATCCAGCTTCGCGCCTACACATTACTGTGTAAGCACCCCAAGAAGATGATGAGGTGCCAAACGACTCCGTCGATATGAGCTCTTGGGAGTCATCAGCCTCTTATCCCCAGTGTACCTTTCGGTGTGGCGACAGGGGTGAGGCGGGAAGGGGGGACGGACCCTGAGGGGAGGAGGGGAAGGAGGAGGTTTGTTATTTTTTTGCTTTGTTTTCAAGCAATCGATCAATCAATCGATCAATCAATCAATCAGCCAATCAAGCTCCATTGGTTGGTTGGTTGATTGATTGATTGAGAAAAACGGGGCAGTGGGTGGCATGGCGGTGAGTGGTGGGAGTGGGATGGTCAGGGGTGGAGGGGCGAGGGTGAGGAGAAGTTTTCTTTGTTTTTCACTTTTTTAATCAATCAGCCGATTGATCAATCAATCAATCAGTCACTCAAGCTCTCGGTTGGTTGGTTGGTTGATTGATTGATTGGAAAAGAAAAAATGGGGCAGCTGGCGGCGCAATTGTTTGATTGAAACAATCAATTAATCATTCAATCAATTGACCAATCAAGATCGATGGATTGGTTGGTTGAATGAGTGGATTGATTGATCAACTGATCAATTGGTTTTTGCTTTTTTTATAATCAATCAATCAATTGACCAATCAAGATCGATCGATTGGTTGGTTGATTGGATTGATTGATTGATTGATTGATTGATTGACGGGGAATAAAAAAGTCGGGCTGTGCACAGTGTGGTGGTAAGTGGTGGAAGGGGGAGGACTGTCGGAGGCGGGCCGGGGAGGTGGCACAGCCTGGATGCACGGGGAGAGGGTGGGCGCGGGGCTTAGGTCAGGTGTGGGAGTGGGGTGGGTGCGGGGGTAGGGATGTTGTGAGGGCGGGTGCCGGGCTGGGATGGGAGTGGGTTTGGGCAGGGATCGGGGAGCGAAGAGGGCTTCGTGGGCTGGGGGTGTGGGCTGGGGGTCGGGGGCTGTGCTGCTGGGGGTCGGGGGTAAGGGTGCAGGGGCGGAGGGGTCGGTAAACCAGGGGTCCACTGCGCTGGGGCTTCATTTTTTTTTTCAGTCCCCACGTGACACTCGTTAATTAAAAAAAGCGTCCCTGCATTTCTCTTTGAGGGGAATTCAGAGACTGAAAAAAAAANTTTTTTTTTTTTTTTGTGTGTGTGTGTGTGTGTGTGTGTGTGTGTGTGTGTGTAATGCTTTACAAAGCAAACTGATGGATGCTGTTTGTTCATCTGAGTGTCTGGGAATTGATTCAACGCAGGACCAACACGGGACCCGCGTTGAAGCCGCGGTCAAACGGCGTTAAAATGCCTGTGTACCGCGATTTACTGCGACCCGTGAAGATTTATTTCCCAGCAAAAAAAACACAAAGGAAAAAAGAAAAAAAAAGAAAAAGAAAAAAAGAAACAGGGTTGTAGAATCAATGTAGATGTCATTATTTCTCATATTTTTCCCCGTTTTTTTTCGAACTTCGAATATATTTTTCAAATCAAAAACATGAAAAGTTGAAAACACACAACAAAACTATGTTACCAGTTGTCCGATGGCAGGACGTCCTGGCCGGACAGTCAGGGGGGGTCCGATGGCAGAGCGTCCTGGCCGGACAGGCACAACAAAACGTTTTTGTTGTTTTTTAGTTTAATCGCAAGGGGGTGCTGGGCCATGCACCCAAGCCCCTGCGGACCCTGTCTGTTGAAAAACAAACGGCGGGAGGGCCCCCGTTTTTTATTCAACGGGATTTCAACGAGGGTATGGGGGAATTAAACGGCTTTCAACAGCCGTCTAATTCCAGCCGCCCTGTTGAACCCGTTACTCGGTATTCGGGTGAAGACGATAGCGACTGTATCTTGCCATCTCTGTCACGGTGGGAAGATACATTTGTTCTTTTATCGTAGCGACTTTATCTTGCCATCTGTGTTGGCAAATACATTCCTTTTTTTTATCGTTTGCTATGTTGTGTGGCGAGACCCAGTGACACTGATCCCTTAATGAGTGAGACAAGTGTTTTCTTTATTTTTGTTTTTCCTGAGTGCCGTGAAATGCTGCCAGGACTGAGCACCCAGGGGGTGTGTAAACATGTCCTAAGAGCTGAGAGATTTCCCTGAATGTATCGGACGGTTATTTTGCACAATGTGCACTCCAAGAACTGGGACTTAGGGGGTAACAAACTGTCCCTTGGTTTCAGATACGGAACCCGAGTGTTGGAAGAGGATTTCAATCTCGCTTGTCCCTGATTGACGGCGGAATGGAAGGGTGTGGCGTTTAGCATCCACATTTGGGCCGTTGTGCCTGTGGTTGGAACGATGGATCGACTGATTATGCTCCTCCCTTGCTATTGGTGCGTTGGAGCTGCTGGATGAGATGTTTCTGCCCGCATTTTTTATTCGATTGGAATTGCACATGAGCTCACAGGTTGGTGACCCTGATTTGGTCATGTCGCCGGTGTTCCGCTCATCGGCGGGAAGGGTTTGGATTGCAACGTTCAGCTTCACACGATTTTGATGTTATTTTTGTTATGTAATTAGTAATATGACTGGGTGAATTTTTGTGTGCTGGGTTCGCTTAGTTACAGTGATTAAGATTCGGCGATTAAGGAATTGTAAATTAAATTTGGCTCTTAATTGGCGATTTAGAACCTCATAATCTACAGAACCGGAGGAGGTTGTGGAGTGATTAGGGGATACTAATTAGAACACAGGGTAATTTGGGAACAAGAGCGTTATAGACCGGTGCGGCAAGGTGTATTGCAGCTCAGACACCCCTTGGAGCAGCTGGGTCAAAAAAGGCATAATCAGAATAAAGGACATATGTGACTCATGGAAGGGGGACTGGAAAACAGTGCCGCAACTGAGGGCCATACTAAAGCACTGTCACAATGTTGAAGAGAACATTGAATTGTTGATTTTTGCTATCCCCTTAGACTGCATGCGCATCCTGCGCAAAGGGCCGTGGCTTGCAGAAGGAGACTGGGTAGTTGCCCCGGGTGACTCGGAAAGTGTAGGAAATGTGGTGGAGGCACGCGCGGACGAAACACTGGTTAACCTCTTCCACATAAGCAAGGATAATGTGCTCAATCGGTACACCCCAGAGGTGATGAGATTGTGGAGGAGTGCAGATCTGCACAGGGTCTGCGTGCTGTGGGATAAAGATGTATGGATCGCATACCAGCCAAGTGGCCGAGCTCCCCTTTGACCCCCCGAGGAGTGGCAGTGGAACCGTACTCGGGGGGCTCTTGTTTACTGAGTTGAGCAGCTCCGGATGCGAATTTTCTCTAAATTGTGCTTGCTTTTCAATCGCTGGTTAGTAGCAGTTAGGGTTTGTGCAACCTTTGATTGATTTGTTGGGTGCACTCGGGGATGGGATTGGTCGGGAGTGGTTTTCCCATCCCGGTATGGCCGCGGCTTATATGTAAGGGATGCGGGACCCGTTTTTGGCAGGAAAAAAAGGGGGAAATTTCAGAGAGGAAAGAAAACGTTGTTCCGCCCAAAAAACAAAAACAAACAAGACAAAACAACACTAAAAATGCAGCCCCTGACTGGAACTGCTGGCACAATTTCTGGACTGCTCATTCTTATTAGCACCAACGGACTGTGATAGTCCTCTGGATACCCCTGATCGGTATTAGCGGGGTCTATGTTCAACACGGGTGTGAGTGTGAGCGCGAGTGGGTTGTGTGTGGTGTGTGGGAGAGTGTTGGCCATAGCCTCTGCTGCTACTCGATGAAGATTGGGGGACGATGAGAAAGGGAGGCACAGCTACTGGCAGGTCTCGGTCTTTGTGTTAGCCAGACCCCCACTGGCGGCCCCAACCCTGTACCCTAACCATTAGGGGCAAGGGGCAGCATGAAATCTCCCCTTCACAGAGAGAGGAAAACTATGCTTGCAGGGGTCCCCTCTAGATAGTCTTAGGAGTAGGTAGTGGAAGGTAAACAAACAGAAGTTGAGAGAAGAATATAGACAGTTGTGATCACCCCAAAAAAAAAAAAAAAAAAAAAAGGTAAGGTACACACCCCCAGGGGTGGTGGGGTGCGGGGGTCGTCAACTCCCTCGCGGGAGTGCGGGGATGTCAAACCTCAACCCCGGCTTGGCCCCTGGGGATCCCCACGGGACAACACTGGGGGTAATGGTCCAGGAACAGTCTGGTGGTCTAGAAGTGAACCGGATCGACCAGGAGCTTGTCTCAAAAGGCGTACAGCTACATTGTTGATCTGTGAAGGCCATTGGATGTGAGATGGCTGCGCACAGTTAATGAAGTGTGTAATGTCTGTTCCCCAATTCGCTAAATCTGACCTGTGTTTTTTCCTTTATCAGCAACAAAATTGAATGCATGTTGTATAGGCGAATATTCTGTGTTTTTTCCTTTATTGACAACAAAATTGAAAGCATGTTGTATAGGCGAATATTCTTTGAAGAGTCGAAATGGGAGTTTCAAAATTTTGCTGATGAGTGCAACGAAGTGCTCAATGTATTTACCGAAGCTCGTTTTTTGTCGTTGACTTGTTTTTTGCTGTTCTTTTGGAGTTGTTGTTGCTTGCTGGTGTTCCTCGCGCTTGTCGGTGTCGTGGGTTATTGGGATTGTTATGGCTTTTGGAGTACTTTTTGTAGTGTTGTCTCTGCAGAATGTGCTGCTATTGCTGTGGTTGTGATTGTGTCTTCCTGTTGTACTGTTGTTTATCCATTCTCAGTCTTCTTCCCCTTCGTCTCTCTCCTCCTCCTCCCACCTTTTTTCCATTCTCCCCTACCTCCCCTTGTCCCTTAACTGCTTTCCTGTCTCCTGTCTCCCTCCCTCCTTCCATACCTGCTTATGCGTCCTGTATCTGCCTCTCCTCCTGTTCTTCCGTTTACCCATCCCTGACTTCCGGGCTTCTCTTCTTCCTCACATTGTTCTTTCCTCCGTTCTTTTTGTCCCCCCTTTCCTTCCTCCCTCCCACCTATCTTTCTTTGCCTTTTGCACCTCCTTTCGTCCCTCCTTCCCTCCTTCCCTCCCTCCCTCCCTTGCCATTCTCCTCCCTACATTCCCTCCGCTGTCTCCTCCTGTTCCTCCCTCACTCCCTCCCCTCTCCCTCCTTGCGTCTCGCCCTCCTTGCCCTCCCCACTTCCCGTTCTCCTTTCCCTGCTCGCTGCCCTTCCTCCCCTCGTCACGCCTCTCCCCCTCTCCCTCGTCTCCTTCTCTCTCCCTCTTGCTGTTTCCTTCTCCCCTTGCTGTCCTTCCTTCCCTGTCCCTACCTCCATCCCTTGCTTCCTCCTTTCTTCCCTTCCTCCCTGCACCCCTTCCCTGCCTTCCTCCCGTGCTCGCCTTCCCTTTGTCGCTTCCTCTCGATGTCTGTTGCCATTAGTGCTGCTGATGCTCTGACTGTTGCTGTTGTGATCGTTGTCTCCGCTTTCGTTGGTGGCATTGTTGCGTTCATCGCTGTTGTTATGGTTGTCATGGTGGTTTACTAATTGCCGTTCTTGGTGGCAGCCCATTGTTGTGCTGTTCTTGTCGTTGTTTGTTTCACCAGTTGTTTTAGCCATTGTCCATCCGTCACGCGACTCTTTATGAAATGCCCGTCAGGAGCACAACGATGAGTTGAAAGGAGCCGAAGTTCTTGGCAACATGTGGTGGGCTTCCTGGAGTTCATGTGGATTTGCTGATGAGCCACATTGCACCTGGTCATCAGCTTGAGGGAAGGGAGTGAGTCACTTGGCCCATGCTCTCCCTGAGGTCTCATTTTAATGGAGGAGAGGCTTTTGCCCTTCCGTGAGAGAATTTGAAGTTGTTTCACTGCGGTGGTTTCCCCGGGTTGCAGGTTCTAGATGCCTCCTCTGTCCAGTGAATGCCTGTGCTATCTTCTCACCAGGCCCCCTCTGCATGGCAGTCAAAGCTAACCACCATTTCTTGATGGAAGACTTTTCATAGATTGAAAGTCAAGGCAGTTGGACTTTTTGCCGTTTAGGAGAAGCCTATATATATATATATGTATATTTCCACCTCTGTGTTCTGAGAACCCTTTCGAACTCACTCTGAGAGGAATCCGCCTCCCAGGAGTTAGGGACGGACAATTCGGCAGTGGTGAGATGGTATAGAACAATGACTGCCTATCTTGAATGTGGCAGAAGATTGTAAGTAAGGATGGATGGCGCTGGTCGCTTCACCACTGGCTTTGTGCAATGTGATTCACGGTGGGCTGCACGGCGGCTGACCGGGGATTGGATAGCAGTTGCCCGGGTGTCAAGTACAGAACACATCCGCGATGTCTGGATGTGATGATCAACTAGGACCTGAGCCGAAAAGGTCCAAAGCTAGTGGTACCTCCCCTAAGTTCAGCGCAGAACGAAAACCAACTGGCGAGGAGAGTGGATCGGTAGAAGGGCTTGTCTGGGGCCTGGCTCGGGGCACAGACAGTAGCCGTGGCCGTAACTGTGACCTTATGGCGGCTGAGACCGAGGAGGACAAGCAGAAGAGATTGCAGAGAGAGCTCCGAGCAGCAGCAGCAGAGAGGCGGAGGTCCGGAGTCCCAGCAGTGTCGAGCACATGCGAAGTTGATGTTTCACCCTCCTCGGAATACACGACTTCACCGGCGTCGTCTGCACTAACTTCAGCACCGTCTGGCGCGGCTCAAGGATCAGCACTATCCCCTGCAGCAGTGAGAGAAACGCCAGGGAATCCGTGTGTAGTGGTTGACGCTGTGAGTGCGTCACCTGAGAGACGTGTTGCTGCAGACGCAGCAGTGCCTTATGCACAGTCAGTTACATCACCAGCCAAGTCTCAAGGAACACCGGGAGGTAGAGGTGCCGCCGAAATGCAAAGACCAGGCGCTGCGCAAGGTGGGCAGAACAATTCTGGCCGGGCCACCAGTGGTGGACGAGGTGCCGGACAATCGGGAGGCTCAGGGGGAGCTGGAGGAGCAGGAGCCGCCGACCTAATGGAGGGGCAGTTGTCCGTGGTAGCCGCGAAGAAGTTATATCGAATTGTTTTTGGAACACAGACATCACCGGAGGTCTTGACTCAATGGTGCCGGCAAGGTTTCAACTTCAGCACAGATCCAGAAACCTCCATGGGTCTTGTCCAACTGGAAGGCGGCCCATGTGGTGTATTGGCACCCATTCAGGCGCTTGTTCTCAAGTACCTGATCTTTGTCAAAGAGGATGAGGAGGACTATGATATTGACTGGGTGGGGGCTGGCGACTCTAGGGCGCATCAAGCAACGGCGCAAGCGGGTATGGACGTAGACGAGCAACTGCAGTTCAGTGAGGTGGAGCGCAACAGGGCATTGGTGCGAGCCATTGGCGAAGCCGTCTTGCAGGCGGGCCAAGGAAGGAGGGCGGTGGTGGCGTTTCTGAGACCTGGGCTGGAGGAAGCAGATATGCAAGTGGACGATGCCAGTGGCCCAGGGAAAGATATACTGCCGCTCAAGTCAGCTGAGGTATTGCACGAGACAGTGCGTGTCCGGTACTGCCGCTCGGTGGAAGAGCTTCACCGTTTCTTGTTAGATCGGCTAAGTGCCCTGCGAAGTGGTTATGGGGCGCTTCTTGTCCTTTTCTCAGCGCTGCTTTCTCGGGGCCTTGATGGTGTGCAAGCGGATCGTGACGACCCCGACCACCCTCTGATTACACCTCCTTTTGGCCATGCCTCTCAAGAGGTTGTCAATCTGCTCCTCTGCGGGCATGCCGTTGCCAATGTCTTTGATGGGTCTATCAACATGGGTGGTGGGATCTGTCTCAATGGTGTGCCCAGCGATGTGCAGGTTGGGTTTTTAACCCTCCTGGAGTCGCTGAATCTATGCAAGGTCGGACAGAATCTAAAGCGTCCACAGTGGCCTGTATGGGTGCTTGGCAGTGAATCGCATTACACAGTTCTCTTTGCACTGTCCACAAGTGTGCAAGAGGAAAGTGAAGCGGAGGACAGGGAAGCGCGTGTGCGGCGAGCGTTTGACTCATTAGATGTGAGCGGAGGCGGCGGATTCATAGGCTCGGAAGTGCTCAATCAGGTACTGCAGGCGGCAAACGTGGCAATGCCGGACAACATGCGTGCTTCACTTGCAGGTGGAGGGATCATAGTGTGGCAGGACTTCTGGAAGGCACTTTGCTTACTGCCAAAGTCGAAAGGTGGATTCGCAGGGACGGGTGTGGGGGGAACGACGGAGAAGAGGCGGTTCACGCTATTCCATTTCAATGGCATTGCAAAGAGTGTTAATGGAACACCTGTCAATGTGCCGGTTGCTGGCGGGAGGGAAGGGGGTGCTAGCCAAGGTGGGGCAGATGCAGCCTGGGGAGCAGCAGCAGTAGTGCAAAAACCTCGGCTGACTCGGCTGCATGTTGTGGTGCCTCCTAAGTGGACCTGTGAAAGTGCGATGGCAGAAGAGCTGGAAGCAGCTGCTGCTTCTGGAGTCGGAGAGGGGGGGAAAAGCGGTGACACGGATAGTGGGGGGGCAACGAGCAAGGAGAGGACTGGGGCCAGTGCTGAGGAAGGAGAAGATAGTCTGGAGGAGAAGGGGACAGCAGGTCAGGCCCCTCTTGTTGATTGTATTCGGACACGGTGGCCTCGTGCTGTGTGTTATTGGGTGGGAGATCCACCCAGCATCGTCTAACTAACCTGTCTTGTAGTTTTGTCAGCAATACTGGTTTTTCTGAAACAGTAATGTGTATTTAGACTGCCAGGTCATCTGGTTCGCTCACTGTGTTGCCCAGGTCATGATGTCCTTTTGTTGTCCATCCATTTTCTAGCCTCAGTCTCTTTCTTAGTCATCCTAGCCTGTGCTGGAAATGGTCCTTCCTGCGTCGTTGTGGTGGTGAAGCCGTCTTCTATTCACAGTGCCCACTCAGTTGTTTGATGACTCCTGTCCTAATGTCCTTCCCTTCTGGAAATGGGCATGGGTGAGGGTTCCCTTGTTACTCTCGAGGATACCAGCTGCATTATGTTGTGCATTTGCTATGATTTCTAGCTCTGTCCCTGATTTTCAATTGTTCTGATTCGTCTTCCATCACCACCATCGTCTCTCTCTCTCTCTCTCTCTCTCTCTCTCTCTCTCTCTCTCTCTCTCTCTCTCTCTCTCTCTCTCTCTCTCTCTCTCTCT
>BFEA01000161.1:634982-661131 GCA_003427395.1 Chara braunii | reverse complement strand
AAAAAAAAAAAAACATTCACATAAGATTACCTATCAGAGCTGACAGGAAGAAAAGGTTCACGGAGTCCCCCTCCTAAACTGGGAAGTCTCGTTTCAGGGGTATCTGGGCGAAGGAGAAACCGCTGCTTACTTCCGCTGCCTCAGGAAATAAGGCTTTGGCCCCAGACTAATTGGGAAAGGGGGGGGGGGGGGGGGACTGTGACAAGTCGGTGATAGATTTCAGGCTGAGGTGGTATCGATCTCAAAAGGATTTCCTCACAGCCCATGGTTAGGCGGTTCAGGCTTTTGGGTTCTACCGTGGCTGAGCTGTCGGACAGGTATCGATCTCAAAAGGATTTTCTCGCAGCCCATGGTTATCTGCTGCTGGTGTTTTGCTCATTGGGTGGGCCGCAAATCACACAAGCGGAACACAAAGGGAACTGAGATCGGCGATGGGCTTTTCTGGTGTACAAACAATGACCACGCGCATGTTCTTAAACAGAAGACCACACGGGCAACAATACACACCTTTATTGAAATCTGTGCTTTTGCCAGATATATAGCGACTACCATCTTCCCTCACACACAACTCACCCTCAATATGAGTGTAGTACTCGGCCGCATTTATTGCTTGTCGCCATTCCCCATGAGGGTGCGTTGTGTTCGGGGGAAGACGTAGGCTCGCCGCAAACAGTTTCGATAGGAACAAGGAGCATCCCGTGAGAAGTGTGGTCCAAGTGCCGCATTCACCATGGGAACATTATCGTCGTCGTCATCATCATTATCATCATCATCATCATCCATCATCATCATCGTTATCATCCTCCTCCTCCTCGTAACCAGCAAGTCATCATCCTCCTCCTTAACTCGCTACCACGACTATCGCTCCCTTAACCTTTTCCACTCATGGCGCATCATCATTGTTTTCACTTGCAAATTCTTTCCTTTTTTTTTCTTTTCTTTTCTTTTTTTTTAACACATCCGTTAACAGTTACGTTGGATTCGATCAAGCTAAGATCCCTTGAATGCGAAGGCGATATATTTATATACACATAAATCCGTGGCTGCTTACTCGTCCAAATCCATCAACACTACTACTACCAGTAGGGCTTGTAGCTGGATGTTTCTGACGGCTATTTTCGAGAGAATGTTCCAGTATGAGTATTATATGCCCTACTTACTACCTGGGGTAAGGTAGGTCTCTCTCTCCAGTACGAGTGCACACCCTACTAATGAAGGTAGATCAGCTAGGTATCAGCAGCGTAAGTGCATACCCTACTACTAGTAATTAAGGTAGGTCTCCTACAGTTCAGTCCTGATTAGCCGCGGGATATAGGCACTAATCGATTGATTGACCAGGCCGCCTCAACTACCTTCCCTCCCTGTTTGTTATTCCTTCAACAATCACCTACCTACCCACTACCGGTGCGCTGCGTCCGTCTCTGACGCATCGTCACGACCACCCTCTTGCTTCGTCTCTTTCCAATCCAACCATCATCGTCTGAGTCGCCCACCGTCGCCCAGCGTCCGTCACCCACCATCGGCACACACCATACTCCCTGCCCACTATCATCGCGCACCATCATCCCATCACTCATCATCAGGACTCGTCATGCGATCCTCCGCGGCCACACCGTCCAACCCTAAAACGCGTGTGGACTACTTTATACACTTCTTACTGATCAACCACAAGCGCTTTTTACCTTTTTCAATTAACCGCAAGCTTCATTTATCATCCATCATGAACAAGCTCGTACGGCTTCAAAAATTGGCGGATAATCGCGCGCCGATGCATCTGACTGCAGTTACGGTCTGATTCGGCCAGGGAAATGCATCCCTCCTAACAGGGCAATTACCGTCAGGTTTCAGGCGAGGAAAGCCGTGTGCCCGTCTTCACCGCAACAGAACGCACGGTCATTTTAGCGCCGCCGTTTTTGGGGCAACTTTCAGTCCAGGTACAGCGATAAGGACCGTACTGCGGTCTACTCGGGTGAAGGAAGACGCGGCAGGGCGAGCACAGCGATAGAGCGAAACTTGCCTTGCCCTTCACAGGAGCGCTGTGACGGACTCGTTGCTTTCCAAGGGCCATGAGACGAAGCAAGTCGCAGTGGTTAACAGGCGCAATGAAGTGCAGCAGAGAGAGAGGAGGGAAGGCCGTCGAGCGGGAGGAGGTTTTTAGTTGACGAGAGAGGACGAGCGAAGAAAAACACATACACATGCACTCCATACATGATTGATTACCCCTTTTGCATACATGCTTGGGGACTCGACAAGTCTCTTTCCCCCGAATACAGCACCCCGTCGTCACGACTGTATCTGACCCGAAAGACGGCTTGTGTCGTGTGCATCCATGAAGCGATGAAGTGGAGCAGAGAGAGGAGAGGAAAGGCCGTCGTGCGGTAGGGTACGGTTGACGAGAGCGGACGAGGGAACACACACACACACACACACACACAAGAACTACGCAGATTGCCCTGCTGCATATGCTTGGGAGCTCGACTCGTCTTTCCCCCCCGAATACCACATACATACCGTCATCACGACCGTATCGGACCGAAAAGGTAGCTTGTATGCATTTCATGATGGAGGTGCGTTGTGTTGGGGGGAAGCCGGGTAGGTCTATCAGCGCAACAGAAACACCATGGTCTACCTAGCCACAGATATACTTAATATAGACCCTCGCTCGAGACCACTCATCACCACATGTGCGAATGAATCCTCAGCTATAACATGGAACGATACACGGCCATAGTTTGTTCCTCTTTCGCGCACGCGGCAAGTGGAGGAGCGAGGCCCATAGTTCATACACTACATGCATGACAAGGACATTCGGGGGAATACGGCTAGGCATCTATCTGCAAGACCAACCACTGTGGCTGGTACAATCGGGGAACTATCACAGGCCCGAGAGAGAAAAAAAAAAAAACGGCAAAAAACACTCTGCCCTTGGAGCGGAGCGAAGTAGACTTACTGTAATAAAAACAGAACAAAAATTTCTGTTACGCAGAAACAATATATAACAGCCACTACGAGACGACTGTCTTCATAATCAACTGCGGCTTCACATCGCCACTAAGATCTCTTTCTCCGCCGGTCTGAGAACGAAGGAACTGATTGGTTAAGAGTAAAACCTACCCCCGCTCTACTCCATCTTACCATCCTCGTCAGCGTCATCATCATCATAGTCGTCATACTCCTCATAGCCATCAAGCTGGTCTGTAAATCAATAATACTGTAGTTACACGTGAGATTGAATCCGGACAATTAAGAGAGAACCAAGGAACCGATTGGTTCTAGCATAACAGTAAAACCTACCCCCGCTCTACTCTCTCTTTACCATCATCGTCATCGTCCCCATCATCATCAGCAGCAGCAGCAGCAGCGTAGCCACCAAGCCATGATGACTTTCATGGCCCGCGCCATAAGATTTACCCGCCTAGACATGCATGATGACGTCCCACTCCTGCCCTGTCGTTAATGGATAACAACCCCGATAGCTGTCGAGATCCCTCTCCTCTCCTCTCCTCTCCTTCACCACAACTTTTGGAAATCGCTCTTTCAAACGCAGAAAGAAGCCAAAACAAAAACCGGGAAATCGCTCTTCTATGTCCCCGGGACTCTAATTATAAGGTGAGATGCACAGTAGGCTGTCCAGAGTCTCCGTTCAATGTCCGCTCCTGCTACCTGCCTGCCTCCTACTCGGATCCCCGGTTCCCTCTCTCCCTCCCTCGTCCCTCTTCGCCCACCTTTGCTCCCCACCTGCGCAACAGACTGTACCCCTGTCTGGTGCTCGTGCTTGTACAGCTGCCCAAGGAAGAAGGAATCATAAAGAAGTTCGTTTGACTATGTAAGAGGAGAGATGGGAGGAAGAGATGGGAGGGGTGTAGGCAGCTCTCAGCGGACATACACAGGTGAGAGGATGACAGCGGGGGAGTCCTTGGGGAAATTCCGCTACAACTGAACGACACAGAGAGAAGATTGGCATGGCACGGCCTCTGCCCAAGGAAACTACGCACACAGACAGCTTCAGACATGGAGAGCGAGAGGCGCACACGGAAATAACATGGGAAAGATGCTGAGAGATAACTGGGTAAACAAAGAAAGAAGAAAAGCGATCCAACTGCGGAGAGATGTTGAGCTATGGAGGAGACGGCACGCACCATGCTCGGCAATGTCGCACGTCTTATCTTCTTCGTTGCTTCAGCGGCGACAGCTGACTTGCCCAAGGAAGCACAGAGTCGTCGCACAGCATCGCACGAGTGAGAGTGCGCCCGACCCGTAGTCTTGTTCGCTGCGGGGCGGGGTTGGGGCGCGCGGGCAGGAGGCGGAGGGGGCGTGAGCCGCCAGGTCCAGGTCCGGGTCCGGGGACAGGGGCGGGGGCGGGGGCGGGCGCGCGGGCGGGACGAGGGCGGGACGAGGGCGGGGAGGGGGACGGGAGCGGGAACGGGAGCTCGCAAGGTGGGCACGCAGTGGTTCCGCTAAGCTGAAGTGTGTCCCATTGGTCCCAGGTGTGATGAGCATTTTTTTGCCATCGGTTGATTGGTGCGTAGTGTCCCGGGGCGAAGTCCCACTACCCGTAGCGAACTGCTGGTCTTCGTTTCGAGTATTTTTTTTTTCAGGGAGGCCACTGTGCGGCCGTGAGATCTTCAGATCGGATGACAGGAACTCGTGCGTACTCGAAACCAAGGGCTTCGCTGCACTACTCTTGAAATGTGCAAAACGAGAGTGRATCTTCCGCTAGAATATGGACAGATACACCGCCATGATTTTTGTCTTTTGTGCATTTCAAGAGTAGTGCAGCGAGGCCCCAAGTCTAAACCCCCGCTACCCGTCAGGGGCGCGTTTTATACCCCTGAATTCCCAGCCCGTCAGGGGTGCGTTTTATACCCCTGAGACAAATTTCCGTCATTTGGTCATACCAGTCTTCGTTCGGGTCCAAATGGTAGTTTGAAGCCCGTTAGGGTTGCGGTTGCATTTTTTATACCCGTTTAGTCATGTCCAAATGGTAGTTGGAAGGGTGGTGAATTTGCTGGGGGGTGATTCCAGGGATGGGAAAGTCGTTGCTTGCAGAGAACCGGTAGCTGCTCATAGGAGGCCGCGGCCCTTGAGTTCAGCATTTCAAAATCGAAAAGGCATGGGTCCATTGACTTACCGTGAGGACATGGGTAAACAGCCCGAGTTTGTTTTTTTATGTGGTTGGGGAAGGGTAAGGTAGTGATTATGCTTTATGTTTTGTCATGTTCGCTGTACTGACATGCCGCGAAGCCGCGGGCTCGCAGCCCGTAGTGCCGACCAGCGTAATATGGTCGCAAACATTTGTCACGTAGTCGCATGAGAAACCAATATGCATGAGCTTAGACAGAGCACCGTCCTGTCAGCAGAAATCGTTGATGTTTTGGCTTACCGAAGAGTTTGGGTGTGACGCTATTGGCTGTCAGTTGCTATAGGCTACAAACTCATTTTTTTCGTCGTTTTTTTTTTTACTCTCTTTCTTTTTGGGATAATTTGCACAATATCGTCATAAGTTGAAATATATGTCAAAATGCTCCTAAAAGATGTGGGTAGAGCGGAACACCCCTCTAACAAAAATAAAAGTTTGTGAAATGCCCCTAGGATCGGTTGGATCTTCGTCTTTGCAATATACCTGTATCCGGTACCATCCAATTTTCAAAAATGCCCCAATAGTTATCAACTTTTCTTAGGCGCTATTGAAAAAGTCCAAGGTCCAAACGGGAAGTTTCAAATTGCAAAGTTATATACCCGCCTGACAGGGCCACAACAGAAAGATTTCGGCCAAAAAAGGCATTCCACTCAACCCACATGTTCCTTGAGCATTTTGACGTATATCTCAAATTATGGGGGTATTTTGCAAATTATCTCTTTTTTTTTTCAACGAAGTTGAAGTTGCAGGCTTTTTATTAATTGAGTGAGAACAAGGGGGGGAAGGTTTTTTATTAATAGGGTGATAACGAGGGCGACAATATTCGTCATTGCTCATATTAGGCTTATGTTGGAAATCGGGTTCAGCATCCCCGAGTTGCAAATTTGTAATTGAATAGCAAATGGACTAATAAATATAGCAACCAGCAATAAAGGAGGCAAAGGGGACAAATGTCTCATGTAAAGAGGTCGGAACTTTGACCTTTTAAACTAGAGGAAAAAACGAGCTTATTGCTTCGCCTGGGCTAGTGCAAAAAAACAGGTATAGCGTTCGATGAATCTGGATAGGTCTAAAATAAAACCTTATTTTGAGAGATCCGAATACTGAAAATCATGAAGACGGGAATGGGCTATTACGTCATAGGCCTGCTTGGGCTTCACACCAGTGTTTTTGGCCAACACTTATTGAGTCAAGACTTCAATTGAAGTCGCTCTGATAGATGGATTAATATGTCTAGCGAATGTTGTTGTGTCTATAAAGCGTCTCGTGATTTGTGTATTTCGGTATAAAACCTGTTCAAATTTATCCATCGTATGCATAAATTTAGTTAGTTTTTCCATCAAACCTCAATGCATGCATTTTTTCTTTGTAAGTCTGTCCATGATACATGGAATGTCAAGCTCATGAAACGCTATAATTATATATCCGCCAGTTGCAGCATTGGTTGAACGTATTGGGTTTGTGAAATATTTGTTGGCACCAAATGGCGTCCCAAAACGAACTGATGCGACACAAACGACACACGACAGTGGTTGGCAGATAGCTCGAAGTGTCATGATTGCTACCAGCTTTGAGCATTTGAACGTCGGACCAAAGAATAGCAGTTGGGCCATGATAAAAAACAATATTATTGCCTCATATCCAGACAGTACAATCAATCCGATGTGTGTAAAGTCTAACAACAACGATGTATGTAAAGTCTAACAACAACGATGTGTACTGAACCAATCGCCACACCATTAAGGAGCATATGACACATTTTGTTTGCGATACTTCGTATTGTATATCGTAATAAAAACACATTTCTCGCCCGACCAATATGATGTCGGTTGAAGCTTGATGATGTTATTCCCGATATGATAAGCAACTCGAACATAACAAAAATTTGTTGTATGGGTTTGATTGGAATGCATTGCATGGTGATAGATTTGTACAAGAAAACAAGAGAAGAAATAAAAGTGTCGATGTCAACAAGTGTTAAAAAATGAAACATGTTGTCATATAATTATTGGTAATGTTGTACATCGTTGAGGGTATTGTAACGAAGATGATGGGTTGTGTGAGGGAAGACCTTTATTAATATAGACGGAAAAGTTGTTCATACGATGGAAACAAAAATTGAATATGGGGACACAACATGGAGAAGGAAAAACGTTTTCAATGGTCCTCGTTTATTTATTATTTATATTATGACGATTCGACAGAGTCAAGCTTGGATTCACAAAGGCATGAAGACAAAAGCATAAAAAAAAAGGTTTTAAAAAGTATTCGAAAATGCAAATTAATGGGGTTTTGTAAAAGTGGTATGAGAGGGGGCAAAGGGCATTTTGGGAGGTTAGGTAAGTTGGTGTTACCTTGTATGAAGACGTGTGGATGCGCAAGTCGAGATAAGCATATATTATATATTTGTTGATTTGTGTACAACACAACTTTGAAAAAACAAATTTGAAGCGAAGGAAGGCTAAAGATTTGAAGCTTCACAAAGCAAAGCGAGAAGACAGAGATATAATAGGTAAGAATGTGGCAATATTGATTGTAAATTGTGGGCGATGAGTTCGTTATGGACAACTCTCCTGTAGTATGGCATGTCTACTTGTAAGAAATCGGAGATATGCAAAAATGGGTCGTTTAATAATAAATGACGAATCATAATAAGTATAAAAACACCGCAGTCTGCGGTGTTGCATTGAGAAGGACCATTTAAAATTCGGCAAGGAGCGTTTTCGAGCTTCTTGAGGTCATCGCGTCGTTGAGACAACCAATGTTTGATTATATTAAAAAAGGTTTTGTCGTTGAAATATAAATATTATAATAGATAATTTAGAAATTTTCAAAGTTGAGAAATCTTAAAACCCAATGATTATTGTTGCAATGAATAAGGAGAAAAAAATGTTTGATAGTTGAAAGAGGACACTCTCGAATACATATTCATTGTTATATTTTGCAATTCCATGACTGTATGTAAAGCGGTTGGTAATAATGGCAGTGTCATATTTAAACATCAGCAAGTCAACGTACTCATTAATAGGTATATCCGACACCCATATTGTGACATGACATATTATATATAAACATTCTTCGGAATCTACCAGATAAGGAAAAATTTCATCTGAATCATCATTGTCAGAAAACAATTCATTGAGATTAAACAAAAGTACAAAAAATGTGAAGGCAAAAAGGGATATAGAGCAGACAATAATAAGGAGAAAAAAATGTTTGATAGTTGAAAAAGGACACCCTTGAAGATATATTCATTGTTATTTTTTGCAATTCCATGACTATATGTAAAGCGGTTGGTAATGATGGCAGTGTCATATTCAAACATCAGCAAGTCAACATATTCATTAATAGATATATCTGACAACCATACTGTGGCATGACATATTATATATAAACATTCTTCGAAATATACCAGATAAGGAAAAATTTCACTGAATCATCATTGTCAGAAAACAATTAATTGAGATTAAACAAAAGTACAAAAAACGTAAAGGCAGGAGAGGATATAGAGCAGACGATATAATCGAACAACATTTTGTCAGGCTGAGTGTCGTATAAAGGATTGGGATGTTGTTGAGAAACTTTGGCAGCAAATGTATCCAAAAAATATGGTTTGAATTGGTGTTGTCGAAAAATATTTCATTTGCGTCAGCAAGAGGGCGAACAACGTAGAGGCATGTGAAGGTGTAAGGCGGTCAGCGAAATATGAATACGTTTTAATAATATAGACGTTGCACGAAGGATGGGGAAGCAAGATTCATGTCGACTACGAGCTGATTTTTTTGTGTAGATAGATGTTGAGAGAAGAGTCAAGAAGTGAGGACGAAAAAGATAATGATGGTAGAATTTGCGAATCAGGCGATGAAGACAGAGGAAATAAAGACTTTATGAAGTCGGAGCAAAGAAAAAAATCAAAAGAAGAAAGTAGTTTATTGTCCTCAATGAGTACATCACCAGCGGGTTTGAAGAACTCTATGAGAAGGTAGCGGTTTCAATGTAAGAAAGACGTGTCAATTTATAGCGAGTCAGGGGATGCCGATTTATTTTTTTTTTCGATGCAAGGTTACTCATCCAGCTGACGATAACCAGAGATGTAAAGTTTCGCTTCGATATTGTCAAATATAAACGATATAGTAAAAACGAACGCGAAACAAATGAAAACTGCTTAGGATAAAGTGTGCATGATCGATTGGGATTGTCTGGCGTTGATGGGAATTGAACAGTGACAGATCGCCTTATACGTTGTCTGAGAACAGGGCAAGTGTCAGCAACAGATGCATCATCATGTGGAAATGCAAATGCAACAAAGCATTTGGTTTGAGTAGGGTAACAAAAATGACATCAGATGAATAATTTAGACAGAGAACATTAAAGTCATATTATTATGTATAAGGCGAAACTGTGTGGACGGTGAAAATTGACTTGAATGCAATATCGTGAATATTTTATTAACAATACCACGATGCGGATTAACATTGTAGGTAAACATGATTGGCATTATTGGAAACAGGTCGAGAAATCGGGCATATCTACCAAACAAATTGTCAGGCAATTCCATGATGTATCGAATTTCTTTTTTGTTTTTATTTTCTAAAGGTTTTTCAAAATTGACAAGTATTCGTACAGAATAGTGAGATCGAGAAAGTGTTTTGAAAAAATACTTTGTATATGTATGTATAAGATGTGTCCTTGTTTGATTATCGGGAGTTAAATAAATCTTCGTTTGAGGCGGACTGATGTTTAGCAATGATATGGTCGAAATATATTTTTGGGGGTTTGGTGAAATGATAGTTGAATGATTAATTGAAAAGACCCTGTGATTAATTATATCGACAAACGTTTTATCCAAATGCCCTTTCGTGTGGCGAAGCATCCTACACCTCATTCGGGATCTGAAGTGAATCAAACACTCATCTAAAATAACAATAGTAGAAAATAAACGCTACAGTCGGAAGCCCTCATTGTCCCATGTGGTGTTGGCGAGTTTAGGCACAGGGCAAAAATAAATAGATACACGGAAAACATGAGGCATTTCGATGTAATCCCCTGTCAACATTATATATATCCCACCAAACAGAATATATTTTTTATGTATAACGAAGTGCAATGTCTAATCGGACGATATAAAGTTTCTCATCATACTAATTTTATTTATAATGAGTAGATCGAATTTAGTATGAAAACCAAGAATGCCTTTTAAAGTAGTTGCACATTCATCAAATGAGTTTGAAGGTTGGAGATAATGCATTATAATTTAGTTGTGGAACGTCATTTCTGCAATATCTACAACCGCTTTGCCTGTCATTGCAGTTTTTCCAAGTGTTTTTTGGTGCATTCATGAGATAGAGAATGTTTGAATTGCATCAATAACATATAATTTTTCTGTTCCTCCTTCGCCCGTTAGAAACATGAGGAATCGTCCAGTTGCGAGTTCGTTTTTAATTGTTTTAAGTGAAGGCGGGCAAAGAGAAGGGTTATTTTTTTAAGTTTTACCAAGTTAGTGAAAGAGCATCTGCAACAAAGGCGAAAACAATGTGTTGTCACCGTTTGAGATTAAACAATTTTGACATCTCTGAAGTAAGAAGGCATTTTTTGTTAGGCGATGGAGATTCCATTGTGAGTGGTAGGAATGTTCTGTTTTGACGTTGAGACACGTTGAATATCAAATGGACAGTTGTAGAGCAGATATCGTATCGGAAAAGTAATTGTGTTTGTCTTCCCGCTTGATCACAAAATCCACTACTCAGTTTTTATTATATCTGAGATAGGTGTTTCCATTGTAATATTGTTTTTGTAGATAAAAAAATTATTTTATCGCCAAACTCTATCTTCAAGGATATTATCAAATTAATACAAATCAACATTTTCAGTGAGCGATGTTACTTTTAGCCATGTTTCTCTGCATTGAGTATCAAAATCGTTTTACGATATTTTTAATTAATGTATCGATGTCAACGGTTTGATAGTAAGTTATTGTTGGACAAAGTGTAAACGGAGTCTTGAAATCATTTATAAAACCAGTGTTATAAGCGATTTTGAAGGGTTGAGGCAGAATGAAAGGATAGAGGTTTGGATCATTTCGGGACATCGTGGATAACTTTAGCGAATAAATGAATAAATTGTCATTATCAGCGAAATACGGAAGATTAAAAGTAAAATTTGGTAATAATATTTCGTCATCGTCATCTGATTCATGGTAATTTTTAGAGTGAATGAACTTTAACCACAACGTATGCAGAATGTTGAACTTGTGTCTCATGTGCTCGTTGACGAGTAACATAAAAATCTTGCATATATAAACAAATTGTGCAAGTAAAAGAAAACATTTCGTTTTAGAAATTATAGAACGCAGAATTTCAATCTTCAGTACCGGAGAATAAATCTGTCAATGTTCGCAAAAGTTTAAACAGTAGGAGTGTCAACTGGGCATGATGCTCTTTAGTTTCGAATGTATGACGTTCAATACAATCAGAAATACGAGCTGATAGTGGAATATTATAAATGAATGTCACACGACGTTAACACAAACATTTCACTTTTGAAAGCGGATGTTTTCGAAAAACACAAAGTCATCGACGTCGATGTCATTTTTTGTTACTGTGGAGTACAACATAGTAAAATCGTAAACACATAAGCATGACAATTTGGGTGGACGATATTTGTAGTCATTCAAAAGGTGCAGTATAGTGTAAGAATGTTCAACCTACTCAACATTGCATAAAATATTTTAGTCGCTGATAATTTGTTTAAGCATTTGTTTCAAGGGAATGAGTTTGTACATGTTGCTTGTATATGCACAAGATTGACATACTGAACTTACAATTGTTTTTTTGTTTGTCAGTATAAACAATTGTAATGTTATTCGTCGATGTACTTTTGCATCCATATAGAGAGGGGCAGTCTCTTATGCAAGTAGTTCACAAGTTTATTGTAAATCAAATGCTGTAATTTGTAATGTTATATCATATCCTTCGTTGTATATCGACATGAGTAATATATATGATCTTCAGCATTTGCGCATCCAAAGAGAGGTTGGATGTCAATGATTATATTTGAAAGTCAAAAGAATTATGTCGTTGTAACTCATGCCAAAAACCCCGACGAAGGTTAATATTTACTTGTTGAAGTTCGGTGACATCGTTACGAGGCTGTAGAAAAAAATATCGATAAACTTTATCAGTATTTGTTGTGCGAGAATATTTAAAACATGATTCAGTATGTGGCCAATGATAAGTTTCGACAAGGTAAGGAAGGAAACATATTACAAATTGGAAACAAAACGTTGCCATATCGCACGGATAAAAAATGATATTTGTAAAATATTAAACCAAAGAATGAAGAATAACATAATTATTTTGAAGTCGCGAATAAAATTATTGCTTGAGATTGTGTAATTGAAGATCGTCATATGAAGTTGTAATTGAAGATTGTGATATGGAGTTGCAGCTACTGAAATCAATACGGCTTGACGCATAAGACATTGAGAGCTGAAAAAATATATATATATATTTACAATGTCGACATTGTCATGAAAGCGGTTCTTCTAACTTTGATGGATCATGATGCTTCAGAAATTGTGAAAGATGCGTTGTAACAAGCAGCGGGAATGGGTCATATGTAGGCGAAAAAACTGGATATGAGGAGTAAGGAGGGAAGAAAATTTGAAAAGGCAAAAATGTTGTGATAATGTTGTCCGCAAAGGTTGTTACAATGTCAGCGAAATCAGGTTTGGATTTTTATAAACGAACAAAGTCATATGTAGTCAATGATACATTTTGAAGCCAGATGAGATAGTGAAGGTGTAACGTTCCTCGGCCTTGAGTCTCAACCATACCAAAATAAGCATTAATGTAACAAAAAGAACTGTCATCTGTTTTGGGCTGGCGGACCTTGATATCAAAATCAAGAACATCTGTTATGAAGATAGTGATCTGTCGATCAAAAAATCGTGCAACTGCAACATTGTGAGACATTGATAATTGTTTTAAATGGGGTAAAGAAATTTGTGAAACATGTTCGAAAACATTTAGGAACTTCACAGTAGATATTAGACCAGCATATGATGCGAAAGTAATAGGAGTGATTCTCATAAATAAACTCGATTGGTCGAAAATATCACAAGTTGCAAATGCTTTCTGACGCCTTGCACGACTTTCAACATTGTTGCCCCAAACATAAGCAACACTGCATTCAACCGCTCATAATAATTTACCAACTGCAGAGGGAACGGGCAATGGCAGATGACCACATCGATGACTGCGATCTTTTTCGAACCCTCTTTTGAGTTGTTTTATAGTAACTGCAGAGATCGCGAAAGGAAAGTGAGGAATAACTTTACATGTGATGCTTGCCATTATGTAACTACGGTCAAACTATAACCGATCAAACGACACCATGACATAATAAGGATCTTGCACGAATCGGCGATGACTAAGAAGGTAGTAATGCTTAATGCATAATTGTTTAGAAACATGTATTTTATGCTTCGGTTCACCTGGATGACCTCTTCCGTACAGAAAGAGATGTGGAAATATTTTAGCCTAAATGGTTGTATCGAAAACATTAGAGAATTTAGAGGATGATCGAATGACAAAAAATAGAGTGTCATTATCGGGGCCATTTTAATTATGTATAATATATTTTATGATAGTGGCATCAACAACAGCCGAAGTATGACTGAAAATGACCGTTTTTCTAATGTACGTTGTTTTTTCGGAGCAGTCAGCAAACGAATTGAGCCCTTCCTGTTCTTTGTCTATTGCGTCCACAATGCTAAGTATGATCGAAGAGAATATGGGGTATATATCGATCCGCGTTGTCGGCGAATTTATTGATTGTATCCTTGTTGACGTTAACGTCATCGTAGAAAGGATTAAAGGATTTGTAGAACGAAAACAAATCCAATATAACCACATGACGGATAATGTGCGAATTATGGATCTGGTTCAGTTATGCGTTAGTAAATGTCCCCGTTATAATTGTACAGTAGAAAGTATTTTCGTCTAATTTGAAGGAAAATACTGTTATAGGAGGGTCATGATGACATAATAAAACAAGAGATGAGACCGAATTGCTCGGTGAAAATATCCATACATTATTCATGTTTGAACCATGATGGTTATGATACTTTTCATGATAATCTCTGACCATGTTGGTGTAGGTAGTTAGGGTGGCAGAGCGCTAATGAAGAAGTGGTTTGCAATTGAAAATTTAGGTAGACGTAGGGGATGCCTTATGTCAAAAAGCGACTTTCCCCAATTAACGCAAACATTGAATCGTATGGAGCTTGGGTCCAAAATATCAATTCCAGTTAGTGAAATCATCAAGTCGATGAAATGAGGATGGATATCAAAACAATCATAATAAGCGAGAAAAGGTTGTGACAAATCTTCATGAGGACATCGAAGACATTTATGCAAGGGCATCAACATCTGACTCGGAGGCAAAATAAGTAATAATAACACTATATGAATGTAGTGTGTCACATATGCTGCAAACCATTTCTGTGAGTGCATTTGGGCCAAACGATTTTACCAAACAATCTAGAATGGTTTATTTCACATCATCGAAAACTGGCGAAAAGTCCGACAACAGGGAAGAATTGAATTTTTTTATCTCTCGCGCGATATTCTTAAAGTGGATATGATGTATTGAGACGACATGCTTATCAAATTGTTCTTTTTCACATGCGAGTTGTTTTAATTATGGGGGACGTTTTCGGAAAGACAAATTGTTCTGTAAAATTTCTAATTGCCTTGCCGTTCGTTTTTTCGCTTCTCGTGCACGCCAATGCCACAATGCATTGGCATCCAGTCGTTTTTGTCATTGTTTAGCTATTTTTTTTTGTTCTCTAAGTTTGTAAGCCTCATAGACCTTTTTTTGCTGCTCATTCTGCTCATAGGGAATCTAAGGGTGACCATCAATATAAAGATTTTTTGACGATCTCAACATCTGTGTCATGAGGATGTATATAAATACAAAATATATAATAAAAAATATGGAATGAAGACGGAGAGGATAAACAAAAACATGAATATAGAAATCGAACAATGAGGAACCACAAAAATAGATAGAAGACAAAGGCAATGTTAGTCAATATAGAAAACAAACACCTTAGCGAAACTAGTTTAAACCATTTCACATCATGTCTGATTGCAATGAGTTGGTAGGGGAGCAAAGATCATTTTTAAATTTTCATTTGTGCGTTTAAGCTTTGGGGTTTTAAAGGAGTGAGGAGAGGGGGGGGAAATAAAGTCTTTTATTAAAAAAAAAAAAAAACCTCCTTAACTCATCAAAAATACAAATTATCGACTATTAGTTAGTGTTGCATTTTAAAGAGAAACCACAACGTAAGTGTGTTATCAAATTTTGAATTGTGTTTGCCGATTCACTAATATACAACGATTTTTGTTTGAATGATTTGGTGTTGAGGATTTTTCTGTTTTTAAGTATTGTAGACCTGCATGTGAGACCAGGAAGTGTATGTTAGATCGAATAGACTTGGGTTTAAAGCGGAGCCCAAATTAAAAAGGGCGATAATATATAATTAGGTCGATCTACAATTTTGCATTTGGGAACTCAATGCAATGAAGACCTTTGTACATGCTATTTTTTGGAGCCGAGCTCTTAAGAGTGTTCTTAATGTATTTTTGTTTTCGCAAGAAAATAGTGAAATAATGTTGAATTTAGTTTGTAGCTAAATCAGATTGGGCACATTCAAAGTTGTTTCAAACATCAACCAATACTTTTGTTTTAAGATAAACCAGGAAGCTTCAGACTGGGAACAAAAACCTGTTAGGTGAGCGCCTATGTAGCAGCGTATTCACGTTCGGAGGAGAACATGAACATGTTCGCTTGAACGCGAACAAGTATCGAAAACCCTCCGAACCAAAAAAATAAAAAATAAAAAAAAATCATAAAAATTTGTAAAACATGTATGTTATGTAAAATAACAATGCAAGCAACTTTTGCCTTGGATTCTTGTTCAAATTTGTAGTCTATCATGAGTTCAAAATCGAAAGTCGAACTTTTAAAATTGATCTTGATTTTTTTTTTTTTTTTATAAAAAATAGTAGAACAACAGAAAAATTCCCACAAGAAATGAAAGTTGAAAAAACATGCCATAAAAAAAAAATCCTTCATATTTATATGTTATCATTCCAATGTTTGTCAAATTCTAAAATTTCCAATTTTATTTGATATGTTATCGTCTAAATATGAGTTTTCCCTTCCAACTACATCTATTTGTTCAAGATGGAATGAAAGTCTGGACGAGTTTATGAAATGTTGTAATTAAACTTTCATTCTACTACAACAGATATGTTCTAATTGAGATTGGATTAACTTATTTATGACTGAAAATCCTTACTTAGAATGACAGTCTTATTAAAATATTTCATGAAATCGTTCAGACTTTCATTCCATCCTCAGCATGAAGTTCAAATAAGAAGGGATACCCCATTCTTGGAAGGAAAGTTCTCAAGTAAGACAAAAAATTTTAAAATTGGAATGACATTTTTGAAGATGGAATGAAAATTTAAAATTTAGAATGTAATTTTACTCTAGAATGAATATTTGATTCTGCAAAATTTTTATGTTGAAAGATGTTGGACGTGGTTTGAAAAATGAAGCAAATTCTTCGAAGTGGATTAAGAAGAGTGGAAAGATGAAGAACAAGGCATGATAATGGATATGTTAGAGTTCTTTGATTACAATGGGCAGATAATGAGTTTGGTTTTGTCGGCTGTCAGTCGACTGTGTAAGCGATTAGTCGGTGGCAGATTCGCACTTTATGTATTTGTCTGCCAGGTCAGTATAAAGATATGCATGAACGAATTGTTATCATTGTTCGGCTTGTTTGAGTTAGGAGTTTTATAGAAGAGGTTCATGGTTACGTTATGTCTTTGTTTCGGGGGGAGGAGCAGTGCTGCAAGCGGGATAGAATATTGGGGTCCCATTAACGGCAGAGATTAAGCAGGAGAGTACTGAGGCATGACTTTCTTGGAAATACATGATAACAGGTATACCTGATGAGAGAGGCAAGAAGAACGAATGGTGGTCTGATATGTATCGAGGAGTTATATCAGCGTTGCTTCGGTTGACGACGTGTAGGAAAACATGTGGTCAAGGTTGTTTCAGGAATTGATAAGTAGCTTGGTTTAAAACCTAGTGTTGCAACCAGGGGATCATGGTGGAAAGATGGAGAACAAGGCACGATAGCCGAATCAACTAAAATTCTTTCATTATAAAGGGCAGACAATGAGTTTGGCTCTACCGACTGTCAGTCTATTCTATGGACGATTTGTTGGTGGTAGGTTCACACTTTAGGTACTTGTGCGCTTGTTAAGTATAAAGGTATGCATGGACCAATTATTATCATAGTTCAACGAGATTGAGTTGGGAGTTCTATAGAAGAAATTCATGGTTACCGTATGTCTTTGTTTTGGGGGAAGGAGAAGAGCCGCATAGAATATCGGTGACCCATTAGCGATAGAGATCAGACAAAAGGGTATTGAGGCAGGGCTTTCTTGGGGATACAAGATAGGAGATTCACTTGATGACAGAGGTAAGGAGAATGAATGGTGGCCTAATACGTATCCATGATCGACAACAGAGTTGCTTTGGCTGACGACTTGCAAAAAAACTTGTGGCCAGGGATGTTTTAGGAATCGATCGATGGTTTGGTTTGAGTTGTAGTGTTGCAACCAGGGGATTATAGTGTCACAGCATGACTCCCCACGTAGTTGTCTTTCAATTTGGCAATGTGTAGAATGAACATGAAAACACACACACACACACACAATTCATAAAGGGAACGAGAAAGAAAATTCTGGGTTTCTTAAAAGAACATAGAGTTTATGATTTTACAAAATAATCTACTGGATTAAAGCGAAGCGCTACAATGTGTGGCCGGGGAGACGACAGTATTGTATCAACTGTCGAAGTGGGAGTGCTATGTACGGCCCCAGTCGAGAGCCAACTATAGGTAAGACCTTCCATATGGATTATGCATATGACATAGTATGATCTACATCGAGTAGAGTAAATGCAGTCTCCTAACCTTTGTTGAGCATTCATAAGATCTATGGGGTGATGCCAGAAGGGGCTGCATGATGAGTTGGGTCATTCTTTATTATTGGGAGATGAAGGCTTTTCGCGCATCATCAGTTGCAGTTGGTGCATAACAAGAAAAAAACCAGTTGGTGTTCTCAAAAGAGGCCAGAGTGATTTTATGCAGCAACCTCATGTTTCAGCAGAATATCATATGGCATGTCAGCAGCAGCAGCAAAATAAAGGACAGGGAGGATAGGTCCAACGTCTCTAGACTATGATGATGCTTAACAAAGGGCAAACGTATGTTGTTGGTTGTAAGTTATAAGAACAACAGCCATTGCATGTGACAAAAATCAAACTGTCTTGATATAATATCATATGGCAGGTCAGCAGCAGCAGGAGCAAGGTGGGGAACGGGGAGGATAGGCTTACCATCTTGAAATCATGACGATGCCCAATAAAAGTCAGCCATGTCTATACAACACTCTGTGAAAATATATTCTCATGATTCCGCCGTGTGTTTTTATTTTCAAGGACAACAACCATCCTATCCGACGTAATTCAAACTGATCGGCCTTATGTAATTCAATCAATAGTTTAGGGGTATATCAACTGAGTCAGGCCAGTTGCTGATGTTTTTTTTTTTTTTTTTTTCGTTGTCCTTTTTTGCCGTCTTTTTTTTTTATAGAGGTAACGAGCTTGAGATGCTATCATTGGATGGACTGGTCGTGGACAATTTAGAATTGCGGTATTTCATATTAGCATAACGTAGGTTAGTTTGTCAAGTAATGACATCTAATAGAGACCTAGGCTAGCTGGTCAGCATCGACATCTGTATGTACGACTATTGAGCACATGTTTGATTTGACAGTCCGGGATTCAAAGCAGAGGTAAGATTTGGAGGCCTGACAGTATAATTGGGCAACCATGCAGTTGTGCGTCTGAGAGTTTGGTGTGGCAGAGGCCTCCGGCCACGGCCATTTTTCGAAGTCGAGCTTACATGAGGTTTTTTTTTTTTTTTTTTTTTTTAGCCCAGAGTATTGCAGAGGCGAAAGACCAAACCCGTGGCGATTGCAGCTAGCAGAAACCAATGGATGTCATGACATGATAGGTCACCTATCCTACCCATCCCCACGTTAACATTCCTGGCGCACCGCCTGTCCCTACTAACGTACCTCTGTGTGACCACACTAAAAATCATTATTCTACCTACCCAAGGCTAGGCGGAACTCAAACTAGCCGGAGCGACTTATATCCCTACCCTATCGTAGAGCTAAGCCATGTGTAAGTAGACCCTGTCATATACCTGATAGACCCCCCCATCCCAGTATCGTAGTTGTGTGTATGTGTGTATGGCCAGAGGCCATGTATGTTTGTATGAGCTCAAGGGGCCTTGCTTTTTGTCTCTACCCGAAGGCTATTTGTGCTCCGTATAACTGTGTAGCGAGATATATGTGCCCAAAAGCCGGATATGTGCAGTACTATGTAGAGGGAACTATGTGTTCATTTGAGGAGATGACAGGTCAAGCTGGAAAGGAAACCCCCTCCTAAAGTCCCAAGCCAAAGTCAAACTCGTGATCTATGATGTATGTCCTGAAGACTCTACCATTTGAGGAAGAATCACAAACGGTCACTGTATTTGATATGCCAGACTGGGGAAATCAACAGAACAACCATGAACAACAACCACAAGCAACCCACACAGTATGAAAACCTGACATACAACACCATAGACAACATTTGGGTGGTGCGTAGGCAGTGTCTGAATCAGCTTACTGTGCGTCAGCCCAAGAGGGTGTGTGTCGAGTTGTGCGTTGTTCTAACGCCCTGCCAGTGTGCATGCGCAAGGCTGCAATTGAGTTTTGAATATGCAACCTCATACCACAATGCGCATTTCCAACCGGTGCTCAAACCACTGAGCTACATCAACTGAACCTAATTTATTTGCGCTTCGAATAGAAAATAGTGGAGGAACGCTGGACACGGTTTCCAGTCAAGTCAGACTAGGTATATACATAGCTGTTGCTGACATAAACCAGTAACTTTATATTCAGACAAAGCAGGAAGTTCGAGACTGGGAATAAGAACTTGTCAGGCAAGTACTTGTAAGCCAAGCAAATTGACGTTGTAAGTGTTCCATTTCATTGCATAAATGTTGCATATACAAGGGTATGTTTTTGGTTCTTGTCTGAGGTAGATTAGAGATGTCCCAAAGGAGTGGCAAAAGTCACTGATACCGACTGGTCTGAACGCACGATTAACTACAAGATCAACTACATCAATTGGAAGGGGGCCAAGGTGGCTGCAACAGCAGCAGTAACTGACACACATCAAGAGAAAAAACAACAAAATAGTCTGAAAAATCTCTGTCTCAACAGAATTTCATGTGATAGGTCAATAACAATAGCAACAAGGTGAAAAACAGGGATAATAGTCCCAACATCCCTACATTATGATGATGCTTAATTCTATATTGGTATCGCATACACACAGATACATATACACACATACATACATATACATACATACATGCATGGCATAGTAGAGAACACTCTATGCCCTGTTGTCATAAGGATTATCTTGCTGCTCGGTTGGGTGTTGCTAACACGCTTCACGACTCAATTTAAGAGAGGGAGCGGTGAATTTGAGTTGGGGATGATCTGTAGCAGCCCCCCTTTGCTTAAGCGGTTTGAACTACAAGGGAATGAGTGTTTTCTTCTCTTATTTCGTTCGTTTGTTTCTTCTCCTCTATTAATTATAAAAATATGTTTGTCGATGATAAGCAACTGGATGACAAAAATCTCTGTCTCTACAAAAATCTAAGCGGCAATCGAAAAAGATTCACGACCCTGATACGATGTCCCTTGTTCATTACCTTTGGACAAAGTCAAACATAAAATATCTCGTATTTTGTGAAGCAGTCTGACAATCTAAAAAAAATAATATTTTATTATTTTATCTTCAGAAGGTCCAACAAGTATTAAAAGAATTTTCAAACTGCATTTCCAACATTTTCTCTATACATGATGACATTAAAGTAAGCCGTCCAACAAACTGTATATATGTATATATGTACATGATGTTATTTTTAACATTTCTAACATTTTCAACAATTTATATATAGATATAGATATATGCGTATTGTCAAACGAAGTTGCCCAACAAAATGTAGGCAGAGAAGGAAAAAATGACAATAAATGAGAGGCTGCAATAAATAATTTTGTTGGAGTTTGTATATATATTTTCCGCTTCAAACCCACAAACTCCTAGTTGGGCTATTTATTTCGGAGGGCAATGATGTGGTTGCTCTCGACCAACAAACGTGAACCCAAAACAGATGAGCATGGAAAACAAGTATTTAGGGCCTGATTGAGAAATCTTTATTGATACTGAGTTATTCTTAACCCGTGTGTGTATTGATATGACTTCCAACGTTGCCCATTCAGAATTGTTTTTTTGTAACGCTAAGCTTATTTTACATCTCCTCTTTATTCCTTCATCGTCTTTATACTTGTCATACCCATTGTTACATTTTAATGCGTGTTTCTTGCAACAGTCATATCGTCTTTTTTTTTGTAATGATTGTAGAATTGGTATCAGTAGATGTGTTAGTCTACATTCATTTCCACCCATCATAGTCAATTAGTCTTAAATCGTCGGTAGACATTTCTATCTGCCAATGACATAGAAGCTTGGAGTCATGTTGTTGTATGTCGTGTTGTCTTTATCGAACTAGTCGTGAGTAAGGAACGAATATGTACGCGTTGTTATGTGGAGTGAAAGAAAATTGCTTGAACCATGCGCATATAGCAGATGTGAGACGGAAAAGAAGGAATACTATCGGGAGCTAATGATTCATGAGCGGTCTTATGACAAAAAAAGGTGGCGGCTCCAATTGGAGGGATCATTTGCGTAAGACCATATTCACAACCTGTGACTTTGCGTAAGATAGTGAACTCGGCATTGTGGCCATCAGTACGGTCAGTAATCATCCTATCATTAAGAACAATCGGAGACTGTGTTTCTACAATATCAGCAAGAAATATTTGTAGTAGGCGTCGGTCAGACCACCCATGAATACAATATAATACGAGCAACCCTCTTTCTTCCACAATATCGAATCCCGAGAAAAATCCGTGGCGTTTGACATCAACAATGTTTGTTATATAATTCTTTATCTCCGCAGTCAATGAAGGAATAACATGTCTTATCGGAATGGCAACCATAATGTTCTGCAAAATATCGACGAACAATAATCGACTTCCATATCGAAAGTAGTAGACATCATAAGAAAAGTTGAAACCTACAATATTAAGTAGGTCTCACATGGTAATGATCGGTGCAGCGAATACCAAATAATAATAGCAGAGATTTATCACAATCGGAATCACGCTTCCGGTTCTATATAGATATCGAACGATAGTCAGAGTGAAGAAAACAATGTGCGATAAAGCAAAGCAGAGGAGAAAGAAAATTCCTCTCTGGAATTTCATTTGAGGATTATTGCTCTCAGGGGTGTCAGGGCATTCGGAAGACCAGGAGGGAAACATGACACCTCACATATTTGCTGCTCAACTTTGCCGCCCAAGTTTTAATTCAGACACAACAAAATTAGTAGAACGAAACATTTATGGATTAAATCACCACTCACCCCAATATCGCAAATTCACGGGACCGATAGCAGAGGTCCACGAGGGTCACTGGTAGTATTGTGAGAAAAACCGGTAGAGCGACGAAAATAAAAAATAGGATGAATTACCGCCACAAGTCGTTTCACAATTGAACCAATTAATATATATATATGTACAGGGTAACAGACGTTCAGGACGGGGCGAACGATCGAACGTATGCAACCCCTTGAGGATGCGTTCGACCGTTCGGGTCAAACGCGGACCAAAAAAAAAAAAAAAAAAAGTCATCAAACAAATCTGAAAAAGGATATGTTATAGAGAAAAATAAACTAAACAAGATTTGCCTGAGCATTACATCCGAATTCCTTACCAAATTTGAAATAAAAATAAAATACAAAAAATAAATACTAATAATAAAAATAAATAAAAATAAAAAGAGAATTAAATTTAGTGAGTGCAAGAGCATGTTTTCGACACCGCCATTTTTGGCGATTTTTTATTTTTTTTTGGCATAGTTAAATGCCATGAAAATTTACAGATGTGTACTTCACATAATACAAAACCCACTAAAAAAGCTTAAAAAAATAATAAAATTGTTTAGACCCCAAACTAAAGTGAAAACAAAAAGTAAAAAGTGAAAAAATACGTTTTGACACGCAATTTTTCCTGAATTTTTTTTGTGAGTTCTCTATGATGTAACCTACACACCTGTAAATTTTGAAGTCATTCTGCTAAGCCAAAAAAAACATTAAAAATCGTCAAAGATGGGGGTGTCAAAACGTGCTCGCCCACTCACTTTTTTTTTTTTTTTTTCACTTTTAACTTTTTGTTTTCACTTTATTTCGGGGCCTAAGACATTTTATTATTTTTTAAAACTTTTTTAACGAGTTATTGATTATGTAAAATACATATCTATAAATTTTCAGGGCATTTGTCCATGAAAAAAAATAATTAAAAATCGACAAAGATGGCAGTGTCGAAAAGGTGTTGGCACACTCACTCATTTTAATTCTCTTTTTATTTTTTCTTATTTTTATCATAGTGTTTATTTTCTGTATTTGATTTTTAATTCAAATTTGGTAAAGAATTTGGATGTAGTGCCCGGACAAATGTTGTTTAGTTTAATTTTCTTCATAACATAGTTTGTTTTCGAAATTTTTTAAAAACTTTTTTGTTTTTTTTTTTTTTTTTTTTTTTGGTCCGCGTTCGGCCGAACGACCGAACGCCTTCCGAAGGGCTCCCGTACGTTCGGGCGTTCGGGTTTGGGCGTTCGGCCCGTCCAAAACGCCGGCAACCCTGTGTATATATATATATATATTCTTGGAAAAATCATGATTATAGAGCCTCACATTTGCATATATTTTTACAAGTTCTTCTGAGTGTGAAAAGTCGTTGAAATTGCGACACTTTTCCCATTGGTCCAAAAGTTGTAAACTGCAAAAAAAAAACACGAGTTGAATCGACGCAAAATTTATTTCACGACCTAAGCAATTTTCTCAAATTTTTTGGCATTTATCCTCGGAAGACGAAAAGTCAATGTACAAAATATAAAAATTTTAGAGTTTTTTTTTTTAATTTTTGCAAGTGCAAAAAAAATCACGAAGTCGACGTTTGAAAATTGTGAGACCAGAGCCGCTCTCGTTTTTCGGTTTGCAGATCTTTTTACAAGTTCTTTTGAGCGTGAAAAGTTGTTGAAATTGTTACACTTTTCTCGGTGGTCCAAAAGTTGTAGGCTGCAAAAATGGAAAACACGTCGAATTGACGCAACATTTATTTAACGGCCTAAACAATTTTCTCAATTTTTTTGGTATTTATCCTCAGAAGACCAAAAGTCAATGTACAAGATATAAAAATTTCAGAGTTTTTTTTAAATTCTTGCAAGTACGGAAAAAATCACGAAGTCGACATTTGAAAATTGCGGTACCAGAGTCGCTCACGCCTTTCGGTCCCCCCCCCCCCCTTCTAACCCCACCCCGACTCACTAAAATGTTAATTTTCAGGCGTTGGATAGAGTCATCGTTTAAGTAGGGATGGATGAAGGCGGAATCCTAGGAGCATGTTCCACCACGACATATCGTTTTTCATTTCGTTTCAAATTTGTAGACACATAATAAAAAAAATAAAAATAAAAAAATCCCTATGAATATGTCAAGTGTTATTATACATAGCCAAGGCAAGAAACAAATGTTGGCTGGAACGAGGCCATATCAGCAAGTAAGCCTACCTTGATTGAATGATTTGATCAGAATGACAATCGAACGAATGACTGTGAAACCAACGTATAAAACTTATTAATAAATTTATATATTTTGTGTATTTTAAACAAGCACAGCAAGACAATACACCAACATGTCAGCATTAATAATTCAGATGATCCTAGTGGTTGTCATACCGCCGTTGGTGTTATCTATTGTACGACACTACGTGGTTACAACTTATCATCCCCATCCTCGTCATCATCGCCATCACCATCACCGTCTTCGTTTTTTTCTTCCTCCTTGTCCTTGTGTACTCTTCCTTCTCCATATCATCCCTCGCCTTCAACAAATTTTTCGTCGGCTTCCTAATTTTCTCCATCTTCATCTTCGTCTTCTCTTTCTTCTTACTATTCTTCTTCTTCTTCTTCTTTGCCACATAAGAATCATATAGGGTCAGGTCGAAGACCCTGATCGAGACTTGCTCGTCGGTATGTGTACAGACACGAGGGTGGCATCCGACGCAAGGCTGAGAGGGATCCCTTGTCGATGTGAGGATGACACGCACATCCTCTTCTCATCCTTGTGTTCATGACCAGGGGGATTGTACCTTAAGCACGGGTTCAGAGAAGCCGGATCGTTCTGATGCAACAACTCTTGTTTTTTGTCTAGTTAGGGTAGAGTTTGCAGGTGAACGAAAAGACACGACCAGGTGAGATGTATCTTAACGACGAAGTTTTGATCATATTCGACTTCCCCTCTCATGTGATCTGTAAAGAGAGAGATACCACCTACCCTTCTCATCTGACGATGCGAAGTGAGATAGAGAATAACGACCGACGAAGCGGATACCTCCGGTAACACTGGTTTTCGCTTTATGATGATTATGATATAATAACACTGTCTGACTTACGTGGTGAGGAGGCTAAATATCCCATTTCCCTCCCACTTCCTCTGCCCTCCTAACCCTTAACCACCCCCCTGATGTGTTCAATAAGCAAGAGGTGCTCGGTAAAAATGAATGTTGGCGGCGAACTTGAAAGATGCTAGGTGAAAGCGTGGAAGGTCGCAAAGGAAGGGGGGGGGGAGAGAGAGAGAGAGAGAGAGAGAGAGAGAGAGAGAGAGAGAGA
>BFEA01000161.1:571816-604228 GCA_003427395.1 Chara braunii | reverse complement strand
TTCCGAAGGGGTCCCGTACGTTCAGGCGTTCGGGTTCGGGCATTCGGGTTCGGGCGTTCGGCCCGTTCCGAACGCCGGCAACCCTTCTCGGTGGGATAGTTGTAGGTCGCCCGTAAAAATGTGATGGACTGGTCCTTTGATTATTTTTTCCCCTCCCATACCCCTTTATGCGTTGTCAAGCGCAGGGGTCCCGCACCACGCAAGGCGGGACCCTCTCGGCTGCATAACGAAGGAGAGGGTCTGATCCTCGTCGTGAATACACATGGAGCTTCCGCAAGACGCTCCGGCCGAGTGCGCCAACCATACCTCTCGAGAGCCCCTACGATAGGATAGGGTCAACGCGAGGCACGACTTACCTCCACCTTACATGAGTTGTCACCTCTCTTCGGTGGGCGTATCGCCGCCGAGCTGCCAGTTCACAGTACAAAAGCTAATCAGCTGCAATCGCAGAGGTGAACCAGCCGAGAGCGTTTCTCGTTCGCTGTAGCATAGGGGGTACACACGGTTTTTACGTCTCTATTGGACCCACACGTGAGCCGACGTGTTGGGGGGCTGAGGTTCCAACCGCGACTCGTCGTCGGTCGACTAGGACGCATCTCACTTAGTACATGTTACACTACTCTAAAGACACAAAAATTAAAACACACACACACATACAAAACGATACAAACAACACAGCGCACACAATCCTAGTCCCTTCAGTAGCCATCTCATAACTCTCGGATGTGGAAATCGGATATGCGACATGCGCGAGACTTAGTATAAAACCTCGTGGGCGCAGGGCTTTCTCATATCGACTAACAATATATGAATGTGCAAGCAGTCGCGATGATGGCGTACTATGTAGTGCCCATAATCAAGCGGTCCCTCGTGGGTTCGAGTACCGCTTATGACACTCAAGTGTCATACTCGAAATATGATGAAGGTCTACCCCTGCACGATATTGCACGGTTGAAGGAACAGTCGTGCGGCCTTCGCAGCACCTCTGACCTTTAGGTTGAGTGTCCTGGTGGGCAGGGCAAATAGGCTCTGTGAGAGGGGTGATCCTTTCCACGCGGAGTCTAGGAACTGGGATGTCCTGGACAAGGACCTCGAATCCAGGTTCAGGACCAACATCCGACTAAGAAACCTCTAAGAAGTAGACAACAGTAAAGGGAGAGAGCTTCCTTCCTTTCTCAACCTCGACCCCAACTAAACCCTTAAGCGTGCGCTCGTTAGGCCACGAGAACACCCAAACATAGGTATGTAAGTATATATGTAGTGAAGTTAAGTATGTGATGATCACTTCTTACAGTCACCACAGGACTCCTCTCATCCATATATATGTATGTGATCGCATGCTGTCAATCCAAAGTTTGAACCACAACACATACTTGCAATCACATCAAAGAGTGAACAGAAGCCCGCACACTATACGGGGTCAACTTCAACCATTCTCTATGCTCATACCCCTCGCTTTAGCAATACAAGCCTCAAACTTTGTCCAACCTTCCATAATTAAAAACTCAGTACCTTAGTTAAATGATCGTTCAATAAAAGTCCAGGTGAAAACCTTAATAAAATAATAGAAACCACCAGGGCTGAAACCTTTTATGTTGAGTATTGAAGATAGATTGAAGTTGAGTCGTAGACCGACAAACCGGCAACCGACATGTTATCAGTGATAACAGAAGATGATCCTCGTGGGATCAAGCTGAATCTATTCCAGATCCTAAATCAAACGATCACGAGGACCTGTAACACAGGACAGACCAATACCCAAGTTAAATTCATAAGTGTCTGGGGAATAAAGTTTCATAGCATATTTTCACCCAAGGTCCTCCTACAAGCTAAGCCTAGGCCTACCTCCAAGCCAATACCCAACGCAATATATACCTATGGCAGTATCTCCCCTATTCAGGGTGGATTGCCAGAATTGTCACTTGTCAAAATATAATCTAACTCCTTTAAACTAAGAAAATTTCGGTAGCGCTTCCCGTAAGAAAAGTGTCTTCTCATAATTTATACTAACTCAATTATGAAAACAAAAACAATTTTTAATTCTGGAAAGTCAAATTTTGTCTAACTCCCTGAATTAATGAAAATTTGGGCAACACTCCCTTTAGAAAAGAAAACTTGCGAAATTTTTACCAAGCCAGATATGAACCCAGAGCAAAACATGAGTTCAACTAACACAGAATTTAACCAACTCCTTAGATTTGTAAAAATTTTGGCAGCACTCCCTTTAGAAAAGTGGTAATCCAATATTTATACAAAGCTAAGTTCATAACCTAAAATAACTTTGACCTCCCAAGGTCCAATTTTATCCAATTCCTTGAATTAACAAAAATTTGGTCAACACTTCCTTTAGAAACGAGGATTTTTCATATTTTTACTAAGTCATATATAAAATTTAGACAAATTGAATTTTAAAAGGTCGAAATTTGACTAATTCATTAGATTTGCAGAAATTTCGACAGCGCTTCCCGTAAAGAAAGTAGCTTACCAAAAGTTATACAAAGGCAAGTATAAAAAATGATCCCAGAAAATGTGAGAATTGACCTGAGTAAAAAACAATTCGCTAAGAAAATGCAAAACTTTGAGCTAACTCCTATCGCTCAAGCACGTGGCAAGCAACTAAAGCAACTACCTGTCAAACTGAAACTCAGCCTAAGTAGTGATCTCACTCAGCCACATGCAAGACTAAACCACAAATGTAAGTATTGTCACCAACTCAAAGTTAACCTTGACAAACAATAGTTCATATTCCTTCAATGATTTATCCCCTTATACCCAACTTACATAATGCATAAAGTCGGATCACCCAAACTTATGGAACGTGTCTAGCCCGGCCATTTAATATATACAAACAAACGGGACACCAATTTTCCTCTTCTTTGAGCATATGACTAGGTCGCTCTCGTTGCCCTTAACTGTTTAAGTATCTCAGTTTTATATAATTATCTGCACTTAGTCTTTTGAGATAGCATATAATTGAACCGATCATCTTTAGCTCGCGACTCAGTCTACCCCTTCGTACGACAAGTTTATTCTTAGTTAATACCATTTTCCGTTTGTGATAAGCTATAGTCAGACCACCCAAACTGATGGAAAATTGTCTGACTAGCCTGTTCATAGATGAAGTAATAATAAAATATAGTCAAGTTATACCCTTTTGGTTCCAGCATGCGTGTGGCATTGGACAAAAGCCACCCAAACTTATGGAACATGTCTGGTCCTCTGCCTGATTCGTTCCCTTAAATAAAACAGGAAGAGGTTGAGTCACTCAAACTTATGGAACATGCTAAGAACCCCTCGTTCATAACCAAAATAAACTTAGAAAACCCAAAATAAGCAAAACAACCAAGCCACCCAAACTTATGAGACAATGCTTGGTTCCCAAGAAGTCAACCACAGACAACCCTCGCAAATCATAGCAACCCGGCCACCCAAACTTATAGAACATGTTTGGTTCTCCAAGCAACTCAAAAACAAACATAGCACTGGGCCTCCCCAAACTTATGGAGACTTCTCCAGCCTTTGATTGACCCAGTCACACACAAGCAAAACTGCCTTTCTCCCATTCTTCCCCCAGATGCAATCCCATAATCTGCTTTCAGTCAGACAACAAAATGGAAACTGACATTACACATGCATTCCTTTACTTAAGTCTGAATCATGTCTTGAAAGTCAAACTCAAAGTCGAAGTAGGGACACACGCAGTATACTCATTCAACCATAGCAAGAATTACAGTTAGGGGTTATAACTGGGTTTACAGAAGGAGATGAAAGATTATCTCTCAACTCCCTGTCTTCATAACTTTTCCTGAGTTATGGCAGAGTTCCTTCAATCGGTGGGCTGACTCCCCACAGAGTTTTGTTGAGGTCCTACGGGTTGCAATCCCGCCTGCCGCCGTCCTCTCAGAACAAGACTCTCGAGATACTGGAGGGCGACAGAAGATAAGGGGTTTCAGACTCGCGAGATACTGGAGGGCGACAAACTCAACTTCCGGGAGGGGGCCTTGTAGTCTTCATACACCTGAGGGCCCCGCAATGATGGTCGAAACGCAGTAGGGGCTTGGTTAATCGACGTCAGACTGCGAGTTGTTGACCATCTGGCGGTCCTCTGTCTCACAACAAAAACTTCCTTTTCGCAGTCAGACCTCTCCCCCTAAGCTCTTATGCGAAGCGTGAGTAAACCGTAGTAAACCTTAACTTGAATAATGCGTGCACACTACTCGTGTGCAACAACGATGGCAGTAGCCGAACAAACATCGGGTCCCGGCACGATACTCCATAAAAATCACAACAGCCATCCCCTCCTTTTCACAATCAAGCTTGATTACTTCTTCACACAGCCGCTTTTTCCCCGACTCCCACTATGCGGTTTGGAAACGCTGCGTTTGTTCAGGACACATCCCTTTCCCTGAGTGCTGATTCAGTTTTTGTGTAACGAAGGCACAACGACGAATACAGCAGAACGTTGTGCAACAGCAACAGGCAGTTGACAGTGGCGGCTCCTCCCTTGGCCCGCCTTCAAGTCTTGACTTCACAACCACTCCGAAACAGCCTTAACCGTGAACAACAATACCCGAAAATACTGTTTTTAGTAATTCCTCCTGGACTTTGCACCAGACAGAGACCTGGCTGTTCGACTGTACTATCAAAGGTGCACAGTCACAGGTTGGCTCACAATCAAGTCCTCCCCCCCTTTCTTGGATAATCGTGGGTGACTGGTAACCTACTTCGAGGTAAGTCCCTAAACTCCTCTTTCTCCTTAGCATTTCTTTAGATCCTGCACTCGCCTTACCTGGTAACTTTTACTTACTCGCACACGCAACTACTTACTGGCTACGCAGCTCGAGACTGAATCTCCCCCCCCCCGTTCATACCGTGTCATCTCTCCTACGACCTATCCGTCATATACAGTGGTTTGAAGTTGGTCAAGGTGGCGGGAACGACGTCTGTCCAAACGACCGCATCAACACCTCGAACAATCAGCACTATAATTTCGTACGATGGGCATTCAGATGATGGAAACGAAAGCTTGATGAAAAGGGGGATCGCGGGCTCATCGATCGAGGGGTGTAGATGGACGTTGATCATAGTAACATAACAATTACAGAGTCAGTCAACGTTGTGCTAATCGAGGCAGAACCTTCTGTCGAATTACAGCCAGGTGCACTCTCTCAGAATGTACAACGTATCGGCCAACAGGTAAAGATCCCCAAACTTCGCAGTTGTCCTCATGTTTCCTCCATCGATAGGTCGTGCAACATCGAAAGGAGCTTCCACTAGGAACCAGAGAGGTATACCCCCGAGTCTGGCCCAAGTGTTCGGGCAAAATACACGTCCGACGTCGCTACCCTCCCCGCTCACTCTGCTAAGTCCTCGCGTAACCCATTCTCTCTCTCTCCCTATTTCTACTAACTTCAGTACCAAACTAATCCTCATCACTCCCTTTGCAGCTCCCCAAAACCCCCAGTCAGCACTCTAATCCGCTCGATTCCATAGCGAATCGACCGAGATCCAATTTTCACTCCCGTCATCTTTCTATATCCGCGCGGCCTTCTACACATGGAGAGGTAAGATCACTCAGTATCTTGCTAGTCTAACCACATAATAGGACTCGCCTTGTTTGAAAACCCCAAAATCCCATCTTCACTCGCTTCTTTTCGTTGAGAAACGAGCGAGCCATGTTAATCTCACTCCCGTTTTCCTTTCCTCCTTCTCCTCGACTCCTCCACGCAGCACTTTTTCTATCTAACTCCCAACTTATTATTTTTCTACTAATTCTATCTTCAAAATCGAGGTCGCCAGCTTCTTTACTTTGCCTTTTTCCATCATGAAATGGGCAAACAATTCATCTTTCTACCTTCGCCACTCCTTGCTTCCTTCATATCTCAGCGCACAACTTTCTCTACTATCGTTCTTTCTAGTAATCCATTGTCAATACTAACCCCGTCGTTCGATTCGCAACCATCAAATACCCCTAATTAGCTTTTTCCCTCGCGCGATTCCGTTCAGAATCAGGTGAACAATCCTCTTTTCTATTTTGTCGTGTCCATCATCGCCATCTCCAGCTCTATCTTGGAATGCACCTAGCGCAAACCGCTTTTAGCGCAGCGACCTACTCGACACTGCTCCCATTGAATACACAACCCACCTCCCACCACACAGGTAGATCTCCGCTCGACGACTTTTACTATTGCCGATATGAGGAATAATGCACCGACCGAACATGTAAGGACTCTCCCGTCACGGCGCCTTCAGCGGGTCCGTCGAAACGATCTGTTCGTGAATACTAGTAGCGGCCTTCACTACTGTAGTCTGTCGTCGGTGCCACCCTGTGTTCCAACCTAAACACCTCAACGGGTGCCAATTAACACAGGCAGCGGGTCGGTGGTCAAACCCGCCGAAGAATACAGCCTGCTTCAAACTGTTTGCGGCCACTCCGTCCCTTCGGGAAGTAGAAGGGCGTCGGTCGGCTGCAATCCCCGGCGTACGGGCTTGGATGAGAAGGGCCCGGTGCATATTTTCATGGTAGAAGCAACCGCTGCGGAGAAAGGGCCCATGTAAATAGGCCTCACCGCGGCCTCCACCCTAGTGCCCCAGTCGCGCCCTGACGTATATTAGCACCTTACGGGGCCCTGCGGGCGTACTCACACTCAAATCTCTCACAGCAGGTTATGGTTGGTGGACGGTGCACCCGTGACACTCCCGCCACCCAGGTTTCCTCCGCCTCACGACTAATCACTCACCGGCTCACATGCACATTGAACTCCTCGGTCCATACTTAAAGACGGTGGAATAGATAAATTTTCACCAATATCCCGAACACGCAGAGTCAGAACGGGCCCGTCAAGAAAGGTCCATACTTAAGGTCCTGACTACCGGGACAACCACTAAACCCGTCGTCGTGTCCAAGCCAAACGGAACGCCAGAGCCAAATAATAAAAATAATATGACAATAAAAAAAAAAAAAAAATTATGAACTTTTAATTGTTAGAAGACGGTGAACGAGAAAAGGAGAAAAACGTTGGCGTCGTTCTTACGCAGTTGACGACAAAACCAGGGGGGATAGCCTCGCCTGACTCTCAACCCCTCGGTCCGTTCACGCTACTCTGATATCCCTGCGTCGTCGTCACACGACCTTGATCCCTGAATCTCTCTGATGAAAGTCCGACGCTGTAACCAATAATGCTAAACCCAAGTCTGGGTCAAATTTGACGGACACCTAAAATAAACTGATATTGCGCGACACGCGGCCTACCGAAACGTTTTCATAATCACGTGTTGTCGACGTTGTCCTTCGCACATATGCATAAGTTTCAGGAAAGCGCATCAATCAACGAGACGTAATCTCTTTAATCCTAGTTTAATTAGAACAAAAATATGGCCGACAACTACGCCGATTTTCACAATCATAAATCAAAAAATAAAAAGATAACGCGCGCCTTGAGTCTGCGCACCCACACATTCTCTATCCTAACCAACCATTAAGTCGACGTAAAGTACAGATACAGTGGCGCCTCGTGCGGTATACTTAAACTCTAAACCAACTTATTTTCTGTAACTTGCAAAAACCAGGGCGGATGCCCATGTAAGGGTATTCACACCAACAATGCTGGTCGCCCACTGCCTAAAAATGTGTCACCTTGACACAGACGCCCAAACCCACCATATCGAAACCCTTAGGGCCAAAAATAAAAAAACCTGAAAATATTGTCATATCCAAATTTGATAGGTAATTGAATTTGTTGGGCCTAAAAAAATGTCTTATATATTAAAAAAATGTTCGCAATTCCTCCACAAAGAACAAAAAAAACAAAATTGTGACCATTATCCAACTTCGATGCAGACTTTGGAATTAGGCCCTAAGACAAAAATGACCAACATAAGACCGAGTGAAACCCAATCTTGGTAATCCACAAAGAAAGGAGCCACATGGCCTGAAACCGCTTCATAGGGGACCGACTGGAGCTTCTCTACCAACACACTCCAATCATGCGATACTGAACGAATAACAACGATCTACTCAATCGCGGGTGCTACCAACATGATAGCCTTATGATGGGTATGTGCTTCATAGCTGCTTCGTCTCACTAGAGAGTCGACTGTAAGCCATCGAAAAAGAGGATTAGGAGTCGTATCGGGTAGCCGAAATATATATTGCTAATACTCTAGGAGGTCACAAATACAAAGACAGTTAAGTACCATATGGCGGAAGTAGAGACGAATTGAGGAGCAAGATTCCTTCTCCGGAATCCAAAGGGTCAAGAAAAAAAAAACGACATAATAAAAGAGTTAGTATGACTTTGTTAGGAAAATTACATTATGCCTTCGGACATTGATTGTAGGGAAATAACGGTTCAAGGAAGGGAAGTGAAGTTTAAAGTCAATACGTTAATCAAACAAATAAATATGAATTGGCTCAAGGAGCATATAGTGATGATTATCATTCGAAAATGAACAATATTTATGTCGAGGAAGGTAAAAGAGGACATCATCCGAGCATACAAAGACAGCAAGATTCAGAACGACACATCTGAAGCCGAGAAACTCAAACGAGAAAAGATTAAGATTCAGAGTCACAACGTGGTTTTCTATGTTGTCAAAAATAAGACCATATTAAGCGACGTCCCCGTCACTTCGCAAAAGCAAAAAGCTATCAGTTCATTCATAGTTAAAATTGCGGACAGAAAAGGAACCAAGCCGATTAGCCAACAAACTCCGGTTCGAGGCCTGCATCAAATCATGCCAACACAACTGCTGCAAGGATTTTAACATGGTCTCCATTATCTTGACATTAGGACGTCGGGATACTGACACTATACTACAACATAAGTTCCAACGACCTTCTTAATTGTCCTCTCCCCTTTGTCCTAGACAAAAGTCAGCTTCTCGTTAGGTGTCTCTATTATCTACCCTATAAATAGGACCATAACTAGGGACGGGCCCTAACCGAGACCTTCGAAGACATTCTTGCCTGCCTCCAATAATTCTCATAATCAAACATATATATATATACATATAAATCTTATCTCAGATTCTTCCTGCAGTCTAGTACAGGAAGTTCACGTCTTCATCTTGACCCACCATAGTCTGGGTGATCGTGCCAGATCTATGGCCCATAACGTTGTTATTTTAGCGGTAGTGCCCTCGCAGGTTGTGGCATGATAGACTTTCTCCTAATAAGCATTAAATCAGGACTCAAAAATGACTCAATTGACTCGACTCTTATCCCATGTCGTTCCGCAGGAGCAAAACCCTCCTTGGCGGCCACACCCTTGGCAAGACACAGACTTGTTGTTCATGTTACGCCGATCAGCAACGAACACTAGGGGTTGCGCCCTAATAATGCTAAGCTTTACCGTTAGCTTGGTATTCTCATAAATGCCCTAAGATTACCACAAGCGGCTGGACGGTGTGTCGTAACAATACAGACCTATCACGGGACTACGCAAACGTCTGTCAGACATAAATGGTATTTACCAGTCCTCTGTGGGACAACACAGAGAAACACGACAACCTCTCTACATTCACAAATCAGAATCACCGTCAGACTCACAAGGTCGTGACATCCCAACTTAATCAGAGTAAGAAAATCACACATCTCAATGACATCTTACAAATGAACCATTCTTGCGACCTCCAAAATTTCACCAATGGTCAAACAAAAAACTTGGTCCTTTTCGTCAGACTTTATCATTCAACTCAGCTTTCCATGCCATTAAATCTATTAACCACCTTCCATACGAAGGAGGTCTCACTCATTAGGTATCTCAGTCATCCTTTTCTTCTTTAGGATGAACTTTCACGCGATCTTTCCTTAAAACATCTTCCCTCTCTGAAAATGAGCCTTCAAATAAGTACAAGGGTATTTTCTTATTTGAAGAGGTCTCCACCATAAAACAACTCAAACTGAGAGACCAACTTATGAGTCTTCATCACAACTCGACAATAAACATCCGACATGGTAAGCATTCGAGTCTCAAAGACTCATAAATCTCTTATGATTCTCACATTTTTCACAACGACAGATGATCTTCCTCCCCTTATAACCGGCTTTATCATCCGCCCGTATACAAACCGCACGAGTATGCCGAAGAGTAGGCAGTTCACATCCATTCACATTCACAAAATACGTAGCACACAAGATGTCTCTCATACATCTCTCACACAAAACATTCGTACATCAAGACAAATCCACACATGTGAGAGCGATAGTGATTGTCATATACAAGGAAACAGTCTCAAATAAGCCTCTACTCAAAGCACACTCGGGGATGAGATATCTCATCGAGACACACAAATAATAGTCCTGATCCGTAACTCACTCGGACCAAACGAAACCCACCCAAATATGGTACATGACTGACCATACTACCAGGAATGCCCCGAAACAGGAACTGAATCCGCCTCTCAATGGGTCAAAGAGAGAGAGTAACCTCAACATACACATGGGATCTCAATGAATCCTGATCCTCACGTTTACTAATGAGAAACTCAATGGCAATCATACGTTGTGGTCCCCTATATGTACAACTAACAGCATAGGCACCCAAGCTTCTAACAGGACAAAAATAGACCAAAGATAGAAACTAATATCCAATCAAGAATGCATACTCCACTCAATCTTGCCATGCCATAGTGGCTATGCACACATAGGCGAACGAGTCCCTACTCACTCATCTCCTTCAAGTTTTGCCTATATAGTTGAGCCTTATCCCCGTCGGCAGTCCGTTCTACCACTCGACCCTGCCTATTGTGCATCCTTCCACCTTCCTTTGTGACCCTTATTGCTGCCTTATCTTTGAGGAACTTTGGACACTGCAGGGCCTGATGTTCCCCTTCCTTGCAGAAAAAACAGGTCACGTCATATGACTTCTTGGACCTCTTCTTCTTCCTCTGAGACACGGGTGACGAAGGTGCCTCACTGGCCTCTTTGGTCATCTCATGGCTCTGGGGTATACTTATAGACTCCTTCGGTCTCTCTTCCAACTTCTGAGTGCTTGGCTCTGTCCGCATCCCAACTCCCTCAAGCTTGTACTAAGGAGTGTCCAACCTCTGGGATCTACCCTCACAGACACCCTCCATTGCAACCACCACCTCGCCCTCATGAGGCTCCTCCACCCTCTGCTCAGGCATAAACAGACTCGTCTCCTCCTGCATAGTGTCGACTGCCTCAAGGAGTACATCCATGGACCCTTCGTCAGATCCAAGTGCAGGCTCGCTGACAGCTGTCTGTAGTCTGTCTCCGCCTGGTGGTGTCCCCCGTCGCTGGCCCTGAACAAGTCATAAGTTGGGCGGCAAGCTCGGTAGGGGCCCTAAACTCAAAGGCCTCCTTCTCTGCCTCCCTCTTCGCCTTTGCTTCTTCCGGCTCTAGGATGGTCTTCCCAATAGATGACTCCTGAGAAGGTCCTGCCGTAGACGACTGTCCAGATAGACCCTGCACTGCTTCGCCCCGGATACCATAGCGACGGTTTTCAGTCTAGTCCATCACTCTAGTGGGTGCCGCCTGGTCCATCCTAACTGCCATATCCTAAGTTGCTGCCTTATCTCCTGGACGGTGGCGGCCTGACTAGCTGTCAATGCCCTGAGTTCTCGAACCTCTGCCTCAACTGCCTCCAATCGTACCTCATGACTTACTTTTTTTGTCTTCTTTCCGACCAGATCATCTTCCAACATCAGATGCCTATTGAAAGAAGTCTTGGCCCGAAAACGGATCTCACAGTCCAAGTACCCTTCCGCTGACCTCACCGTCTCGAGTCCTGCTCTCTCTGGAGCTGCCAACTCCTCGCCGTACTGGCCCAAAACCTCATCCCACATCTCCTTGACTCCACATGGTTTAGGGGGCGCGTCAGGTGGTTGATTTGGGAGTGTTCCTGCCGCCTCTAATCTCGGCCTCTCCTCCCAGGTCTCCTCCACGTGCTTCTCGATCCTGGTCCCTCTCTCTTCTGCTGTCTCTTCTACCGGTACACTCCCTCTCGTGCGATAGTCCTTTCTCTCTGGAATCTCAGCCCACGCCTCTCTCTCTGCCTAATGAGGCTCCCGTGGTGGCTCCATAGGCCTCTCGATGTCAGGGTGCTCCTGGGCATGCCCAACCAGATACCTATCGATCGTAGAAAGGGTCTCTCTCCTCCAGACAGTCCTCTCTCGCTCCATCTCTATCCTCACCCCTAGCGAAAGAGTCGTATCTAGGGAAGGTGGTGGAACCTCTCCCTGCTGGAGCTCCTCCCCTGCCTCTTTAGCAACATCCGACACTATCTCAGGTCCAGTTTTTGGAGTCGGCGTCCGAGGCGGAGTATCCTCTCCAACCTCTATCACCTCCTCTATCACTTGTCCTCCTTGAGCACCCCGTTCCGCCTCTCGAACTGGCTTATGGACCTCCTCTCGTGGTACACCTCCAGCCGGCTTACCGCGCCTCTCATCAGTCTGAGGCACCCTCCATTGTGATATATCCAAGTGTGTCTCCAACTCCTGCAGTGATCCTCCGGATGGCGGCACCTCCTCTCTCGCGCGCTGAGGGGATCCTCTCAGTCCCTCTCTAGTAAAACGATGAAAAAACACCGGGCCAAGTCCGCACTCAGGATATGCTCCTCGCTCCTCCGTCTCGAGTACTAACTCCTCCTCCCGCTTGGCGAGTGTCTTTCGTCCTCCTCGAGATGGGATGGCTTTTCTGGCCTCAAGGCCCCTCTGCCTCTTCCTCCTCTGCCGCCTCTCAACCCTATGCTGAGGTGGCTCTGGTCGTGGAAAAACCTCCCTCAGGTATGCCCTGCAACTCTCCCAGTCTCGAGCCATATCCCTGATCTGTCGGGCCAACGGTCTCTCCGCCTTCCAGGTCCATAGAGGTAGCACCCTCGCCAACTCATCCTTGAATATGTTATGCTCGTGCATGAATTGCTCAAGAGCAGGGATGAACTCTTCCACATTCCCAATCTCTAGGCGGATCGGCACGCTGTTTGGTCCCACGGGCGATGGCCTCAACTCCTGCATCCTTAACTCTACATTTGACCAAGTCCTCGCCTCTCTGAGAATCCGTGCGATGGGCTCCTCAAACCTACCAACTCCCCTCAACCTCTCTATCCTCTATGCCACCATCCACCCCATATGCTCCGTATACCCTCGAAAATCGTCCAGGAAGAGTTTTGTATCCCCGTCGTCATACACGGGCATGTGCTCCCTCCAGTGAGACCCATGTCGTTCGTAACCCCCTGATGCTCCCAACGGCCTCCGTGGTGGCCGCGTCTCCCTCCTCTCGGTATGGCTGCCTTCGTAAAGGCGAAGGAGACGATAGGCACACCACAGGGATAAGCAAATAGGCAGGCATGGTTCACTCAGATCAAAAGGCAAGCACACATCCTACTCATACATTCTACCATCTCACGCCTTTCCTTATATGCCTATTTTCTTCTTAATCCCATACCCGCATGTCGTTTCACCAGGGACAACGGTAGGTTTCCGTAATCCCCAACAACAGTGCCAGCTGGCGAACGCATCGGTCCCACACCGCGCAGGGGAGGACCCTCCTGGGCGCGTCACGCAGGAGTTGGTTTGATCCTCGTCGCGAATACTCATGGAGCTTCCGCAAACCGCTCTGGCCGAGTGCACCAGTCATACCTCTCGCGCGCCCCTACGACAGCATAGGGTCAACCCGAGGCACGACTTACCTCCACCTTACGGGAGTTGTCACCTCCCTTCGGTGGGCGTATCCCCGCCGAACTACCAGTCCACAGTCTGAAAGTTAATCAGCTGCAATCGCAGAGGTGGATCAACCGAGGGCGTTTCTCGTTCGCTGTAGCATAGGGGGTACGCGAGGTTTTTACGCCTCTATCGGACCCTCACGTGAGCCGACGCGTTGGGGGGCTGAGGTTCCAACCGCGACTCGTCGTCAGTCGACTAAGATGCATCCCACTTACCACACGTTACACTAATCTACGAACATAAAAATTAAAATACGCACACACACAAAATGACACAAACAACACAATGCACATAATCCTAGTCCCTTTGGTAGCCATCCCATAACTCTCTGATGTGGAAATTGGATATGCAACGAGTGTGAGACTTAGTATAAAACCGCGTGGACGCAGGACCTTCCCATATCGACTAGCAATGTATGAATATGCAAGCAGTCGTAATGATGGTGTACTATGTAGTGTCCATAATCAAGCGGTCCCTTGTGGGTTCGAGTACCGCTTATGACACTCAAGTTGCATACTCGAAATATCATGAAGGTCTACCCCTTCACGATATTGCATGGCTGAAAGAACAGTCGTGCGTTCTCCACGGCACCTCCGACCTTTAGGCTGAATCTCCCGGTGGCCAGGGCAAATAGGCTCTGTGGGGGGGGTGATCCCTTTCACGTGGAGTCTAAAGGGAGGATTTTTTTTTTCCTTTCTCAACCTCGACCCCAATTAAACCCTTAAGCGTGGGCTCCTTAGGCCATGAGAACACCCAAACATAGGTATGTAAGCATATATGTAGTGGTGGTAAATATGTGACGATCACTTCTCATAGTCACCGAGGGACTTCTCCCAACCATATATATGTATGTCATCGCATGAAGTTAAATTCAAGGTCTGGACCACAAAACATATCTGCAATCACATTAAAGAGTCAACAGAAGCCCACGCACTACACGGGGTTAACTTCAATCATTCTCTATGCCCATACCCCTCGCTTTAGCCATACAAGCCCCAACCTTTGTCCAACCTTCCATAATTAAATACTCAGCACTTTTGTTAACTAGTTATTCAATAAAAGTATGGGTGAAAACCTTAATAAAACAATAGAAACCACAAGGGCTAAAGCCTTTTAGGTTGAGTATTGAGAATGGATTGAAGTTGAGTCGTAGAACGACGAATCGGCAACCGACCTGTTATCAGTCATAACAGAAGATAATCCTCGTGAAATCAAGCTGAATCAAACGATCAAGAGGAAATGTAACACAGGACAGACCAATACCCAAGTTAAATTTATAAGTGTATGGAGAATAAAGCTCCATAACACATTCTCACTCAAAGTTCTCCTACAAGCTAAGCCTAGACCTACCTCTAAGCTAGTATCCAACATAATGTAGACCTATGGCAGCATCTCCCTTATTCAGGGTGGATTGTCCGAATTGTCACTTATCAAAATATAATATAACTCCTTTAAGCTAAGAAAATTTCGGCAACGCTTCCCATAGAAAAAGTGTCTTCTCAGAATTTATACTAACTCAATTCTGAAAACAAAAATAATCTTTAATTCTGAAAAATCAAATTTTATCTAACTCCTTGAATCAGTAACATTTTGGGCAGCAGTCCCTTTATAAAAGAAGACTGTCCAGATTCTAACTAAGCAAGATATTAACCCAGAGCAAAACCTGAGTTCAACTAAGACATAATTTAACTAAATCCTTAAATTTGTAAAAATTTCGGCAGCACTCCCTTTAAAAAAATGTTAATTCAAAATTTATACAAAGCTAAGTTCAGAACCTAAAATACCTTTGACCTCCTAAGGTCTGATTTTGTCCAACTCCTTGAATTAGCAAAACTTTTGGCAACACTTTCTTTAGAAACGAAGATTTCTGATATTTTTATTAAGTCATATATAAATTTAGACAAACTTAATTTTGAAAGGTCAAAATTTGACCAACTCATTGGATTTGCAGAAATTTTGGCAGTGCTTCCTGCAGAGAAAGTAACTTACCAAACTTTATACAAAGGCAAGTATAAAAAATGATCCAGAAAATGCGAGAATTGACCTAAGTTAAAAAAAAGTTAGCTTAGAAAATGTCGAACTTTGCACTGACTCCTATCGCTTAACCACGTCACAAACAACTAAAGCAACTACCTTTCAAACTGAAACTCAGCCTAAGCAGTGATCTCACTCGGCCACATGCAAGGCCAAACCACAAATGAAAGTACTCTCATCAGCCCAAAGTTAACCTTGTCAAATAATAGTTCATAGTCTTTCAATGATTTATCCATTTATACCAAACTTACATAAGGCATAAAGTTAGGTCACTCAAGTTATGGAACATGTCTAACTCAACCATTGAAAATACACAAACACATGGCACAACAAATTTTCTTTTCTTTGGGCATATGACTAGGTCGTCCCAGTTACCCTTAATTATTTAATTATCCCATTTTTATATAATTATCTGCACTTAGTCTTTTGAGGTAGCATATAACTGAACCGATCATTTTTAGCTTGAGATTCAGTCTGCCCCTTCGTACCACAAGTTTATTCTTAGTTAATACTCTCTTCCGTTTGTGATACGCTATTTTCAGACCACCCAAACTTATAGAACAATGTCTGGCTAGCCTATTCATAAATGAAGTAAAGAAAAATATAGCCAAGTTATACCCTTTTGGTTCCAGTATATGCGTGACATTGGACCAAGACCACCCAAATTTACGGAACATGTCTGGTCCTCTGTCTGGTTCGTTCCCTTAAATAAAACAGGAAGAGGTTGAGTCACCTAAACTTATGGAACATGCTTAGAACCCCTCGTTCATAACCAAAAGAAACTGTGAAAACCCAAAATATGCGAGGCAACCAAGTCACCCGAACTTATGGGACAATGCTTGGTTCCCAAAAAGTCAACCACAAACAGTCCTCGCAAATCAGAGCAACCTGACCACCCAAACTTATGGAACATGTTTGGTTCTCCAAGCAACTCAAAAATAAACATAGCACTGGGTCTTCCCAAACTTATGGAGATTTGCCCAGCCTTTGATTGACCCAGTCAGACACAAGCAAAACTCTCTTTCTCCCATCCTTCCCCCAGATGCAATCCCGTAATCTGCTTTCAGTCAGACAACAAAATGAAAACTGACATTACACATGCATTCCTTTACTTAAGTCTGAATCATGTCCTAAAAGTCAAACTCAAAGTCGAAGTAGGGACGCACGAAGTATACTCAGTCAACCATAGCAAGAATTACAGTTAGGGGTTATAACTGGGTTTACAGAAGGAGATGAAAGGTTACCTCTCAGTTCCCTGCCTCCATAACTCCTCCTGAGTTATGGCAGAGCTCCCGCAATCGGTTGGTTGACTCCCCACAGAGTCTTGTTGAGGTCCTACGGGTTGCAATCCCGCCTGCCGCCGTTCTCTCAGAACAAGACTAGACTTAGAGTAAGAAGGACAGAAGATAAAGGGTTCCAAACTCTCGAGATACAGGAGGAGGACAAACTCAACTCCCGGGAGACGGCCTTATAATCTTCATGTATCTGAGGGCCCCGCAATGATGGCCGAAATGCAGTAGCAGCTTGGTGAATCGACGTCAGACGGCAAGCTGTTGACCATTTGGCGGTCCTCCGACTGACAACGAAAACTTCCTTTTCGCAGCCAGACCTCTCCCCCTAAGCTCTTATGTGAAGCGTGAGTAAACCGTTGTAAACCTTAACTTGAATACTAAGCACACACTACTCGTGTGCAGCAGCGATAGTAGTAGCCGAACAAGCATCAGGTTTCGGCACGATACTCCATAAAAAGTCGCAACAGCCCCCCCCTCCTTTTCACAGTCAAGCTTGATTACTTCTTCAAACAACCGCTTATTCCCCGACTTCCATTATGAGGCCTAGAAAGATTGCGTTTGTTCAGAACACATCCCTCTCCCTGACTGCTAATTCAGTTTTTGTGTAACGAAGGCACAACGACGAATACAGCAGAACGATGTGTAGCAGCAACATGCAGTTGACAATGGCGGTTCCTCCCTTGGCCCGCCTTCAAGTCTTGACTTCACAACCACTCCGAAACTACCTTGACCGTGAGCAGCAATACCCGAAAATACTTTTTTTAATAATTTCTGTTAGACTTTGCACCAGGCACAGGCCTGGTTCTTCGACTGTACTATCAAAGGTGCACGATCACCGGATGGCTCACAATCAAGTTCCCCCCCCCCCGTTTTCCTGGCTAATCATGGTTGACTCGTAACCTACTTCAAGGTAAGTCCCTGAACTCCTTTTTTTCCTTAGCGTTTCTTTAGATCCTGCACTCGCGTTACCCGGTAACTTTTACTAACTCACCCGCACACGCAACTACTTACTGGCTACGCAGCTCGAGACTGAATCCCCCCCCCCCCCCCCCCCCCCCCCCCCCCCCCCCCGTTTCATACCGTGCCATCTCTCCTATGACCTATCCGTCATGTACAGTGGTTTGAAGTTGGTAAAGGTGGCAGGAACGACGTCTGTCCAAACGACCGCATCAACATCTCGAACAATCAACACTATAATTTGACGATGGACATTCGGATGATGAAAATGAAAGCTTGATGAAAATGGGGATCGCTGACTCGTCGATCGAGGGGTGTAGGTGGACGTTGATCATAGTAACATAACGACTCCAGAGTCAGTCAGTGTTGTGCTAATCGAGGCTGAACCTTCTGTCGAATTACAACCAGGTGCACTCTCTCAGAATGTGCAATGTACTGATCAACAGGTGAAGTTCCCCGGTTCTCACAGTTGTCCTAATGTTTTCTCCATCGATAGGTCGAGCAACATCAAAAGGAGTTTCCGCTAGGAACCAGGGAGGTATATACCCGAGTCTGGCCCACAACAAAAATTTTCCCATAATTAAATAATCATTCTATGAAAAAATATATATTTTAAATTTCAATATTTCATCTTAAAAAATGTCATTTCAATTTGAAAATTTTTCGTCTTACTTGAAAACTTTTCTTCCAAGAATGGGGTATCCCTTCTTATTTGAACTGCATACTAGAGATGGAATGAAAGTCTGGATGAGTTCATGAAATATTTTAATTGGACTGTCATTCTAAGTAAAGATTTTGAGTCATAAATAGGTTAATCTAGTCCAAATTATAAGATATTTGTTGTAATAGAATGAAAGTTGAATTAAAATTTTTCATAAACTCGTTCAAACTTTCATTCCATTTTGAACAAATAGATGTAGTTGGAAGGGAAAGCTCATATTTAGACTGAAACTTATCAAATTAAACCAAAAATTTTAGAATTGGACGAACATTGGGATTATAATTTATAAATATGAAGGATTTTTTTTTAATGGAATGTTTTTTCAACTTTCATTTCTCATGGGAATTTTTCTGTGGTAAGTGTTCAGGCAAATTAGACGTCCGACGCCGCTACCCTCCCTGCTCACTCTGCTAACTCCCCGCATAGCTCATTCTCTCTCTCTCTCCCTATTTCTACTAACTTCAGCACCAAACTTATCTTCATGACTCTCTTCGCAACTCCCCAAACCCCCTCATTCAGCACTCTAATCCGCTCGATTCCATAGCGAATCGAGTGAGATCTCAATTTTTACCCCCGTCATCTTTCCATATTCGTGCGGCCTTCTACACATTCAGCGGTAAGATCACTCAGTATCTTGTTAATCTAACCACATAATAGTACTTGCCTTGTCTGAAAACCCCAAAATCTCATCTTCACGCGCTCGTTTTCGTTGAGAAATGAGCGAGCCGCGTTAATCTCACTCCCGTTTTCCTTTCCTCCTTCTCCTCGACTCCTTCGCTCAACACTGTTTCTATATAACTCCCAACTTACTATTTTTCTATTAATTCTATCTTCGAAATCGAAGTCGTCAGCTTCGCAAATCCCGACTTCAACTTTTACTTTGCCTTTTTCCGTCATGAAATGGGCAAGCAATTCATCTTTCTTCCTTTGTCACTCCTTGCTTCCTCCATATCTCAGCGCACAATTTTCTCTACTATCTCTCTTTCTACTAATCCATTGTCAAGACTAACCCCATCGTTCGATTCGCAGGCATCAAATGCCCCTAATTAGCTTTTTCCTTCGCGCGATTGCGTTCAGAATCAGGTGAACAATCCTCTCTTCTATTCTTATGTGTCCATCATCACTATCTCCAACTCTATCTTAGAATGCACCTGGCACAAATCCATCCAGGTTCAGCCAACTTAATACCTCTCTTCTATCAGACTTCTAACATGACCGCTCGTCCTTTCCTTTCTTCAATCCTACAGGGGTCTAGCGCAGCAACCTACTCGACAATGCTCCCATTGAATACGCAACCCACCTCCGCCACACAGGTAGATCTCCCTTCGAGTGTTTTTGCTATCGCTGATATGAGGAGTAATGCACCGACCGAACAGGTAAGTCCACTCCCGTCGTGGAGGCTTCGGCAAGTCCGTCGAAACGATCTGTTCATGAATACTAGTCGCGGCCTTCACTACTGCAGCCTGTCGTCGGTGCCACCCCGTGTTCCAGCCTAAACACCCCAACGGGTGCCAATCAACACAGGCTGCAGGTCGGTGGTCAAACCCGCTGAAAAATAAAGCCTGCTCCGGACTGTTCGTGGCCACTCCGTCCCTTCGGGGAGTAGAAGGGCGTTGGCTGACCACAATCCTCGGCATATGGGCTTGGGTGAAACGGGCATGGTGCATATCTTCATGGTAGAAGCAACCGCTGAGTAGAAAGGCCCCATGTAAGCAGGCCTCACCGTGGCCTCTGCCCTAGTGCCCCAACCGTCGCCCTGGCGTATATCAACGCTTTATGGGGCCCGGGCGGCGTACTCACACTCAAATCTCTCACAACAAGTCATGGTTGGCGGACGGTGCACCCGTGACAACTCCCGCCACCCAGGTTTCCTCCACCTCGCGGCTAATCACTCACCGACTTTTATGCACATTGAACTCCTCGGTCTATACTTTAAGACGGCAGAATAGATGAATTTCTGCCAACATCCCGAACACGTAGAGTAAGAACGGGCCCGTCAAGTGAGGTGCATACTCAAGGTCCTTGACTACCGAGACAACCACTAAACCCGGTGTCGTGTCCAAGAGAAAAGGAATACCAAAGCCAAATTATAAAAATAAAATGACAATAAATAATAAAAAAAACATTTAAGAGTTTTTAATCGTTAGAAGACGGTGAACGAGAAAAGGAGAAAAACGCTAGCGTAGTTCTGACGCCGCTGACGGCAAAATCAGGGGGGATAGCCTCGCCTGGCCCTCAACCTCTCGGTCCGGTCGTGTTACTCTGATAACCCTGCGCCGTCGCCGCACGACCTTGATCCATGAATCTCTCTGATGAAATTCCGACGTTGTAACCAATAGTGCGAGGCCCAAGTCTGAGTCTAATTTTGACGGACACCTAAAATAAACCGATATTGCGCGACACACAGGCCTACTGAAACGTTTTCAGAATCTCGTTGTGGTCAACGTCATCCTCCGCACGTATGCATAAGTTTCAGGTAAGTGCATTAATCAACAAAACATAATCTCTTTAATCCTAGTTTAATCAGAACAAAAATATGGCCGACAACTACATCGACTTTCACAATCATCAATAAAAAAGTAAAAAATCACGCGCGCCTTGAGTCTACGCACCCACACATTCTCTATCCTAACGAACCATCAAGTCAACGTAAATTACGGACACAGTCGCGCCTCGCGTGGTATACTTCAATTTTAAACCAACTTATTTTATGTTACTTGCAAAAAACAAGGCGGATACCCTTGTAAGGGTATTCGCACCGGCAACGTTTGTCGCCCACTGCCTAAAAATGTATCACCTTGACACAGATACCGAAACCCACTGTATCGGAGCCCTTAGGGGGAAAAAAAAAAAAAAACTGAAAATATCGTCATATCCAGGGTTACCGGCGTTCGGGACGGGCCGAACGCCCGAACGTTTGTCACCCCCTCTCGACTCGTTGGGTCGTTCGGTCGAACGTGGAAAAAAAAAAAAAAAAAAAAAAATCCAAAAACTTTGAAACAAATATATGTTATACAAAAGAATAAACTAAACAACATTTGCCTCGATGTTACATCCGAAGTTTTTACCAAATTTAAAATAAAAATCAAATACTAAAAATAAACAATAATAATGAAAATTAGAAAAAAATAAAACGAGAATGTAATTATTGAGTGGGCAAGCACGTTTTGACCACCGCCATCTTTAGTGATTTTTTTTATTTATTTTTTTGTAACAAATTCCATGAAACTTTATATATGTGTATCTTAGATAATAGAGAATATACAAATAAAGTTTGAAAAAATAATAATTTTTTTTTATGCCCGGAAATAAAGAAAAAACAAAAGTGAAAAGAAAAAAAAAACAAATTAGTGAGTGGGCAAGCAAGTTTTGACACCACCATCTTTGCTAATTTTTCAGTTTTTTGTTTTTGCTGAACAGAATGGCTTCAAAATTAAGAGGGAGATACCTTACATCACAAAGAATTCACATAAAAATTTTCAGAAAAAAACAATAATATTTAGGAGCCAAAATATTTTTTTGTGGGGTTCAAATCCCTTCAGGTTCGGGCCCCGTACGGGGACCCGAACGCCCGAACGTTCGGGGGTCAGCTTAGGGGTCTCCGTACGTTCAGCCTGGCAACCCTGGTCATATCCAAATTTGATAGGTAATTGAATTTGTTAGGCCTAAAAGAATGTCTTATATATTAAAAAAATATTGGGAATCGCTCCATAAAGAACAAAAATAAAAATAAAAAAATATCCAACTTCAATACAGACTTTGGAATTAGGCCCTAAGACAAAAATGACCAACATAAGAGCGGGAGAAACCCAATCTTGGTAATCCACAATGAAAGGAGCCTCATGGCCTGAAAGCACTTCATAGGGGACCGACTGGAGCTTCTCTACCAACACACTCTGATCATGCGATACTGAGCCAGTAACAACGGTCTGCTCAATCGCGGGTGCTATCAACACGATAGCCTTATGATGGGTATGTGCTTCATAGTTGCTTCGTCTCACTAGAAAGTCGACTGTAAGCTATCGGAAAAGAGCATTCAAGTTAGGAGTCGTATCGGGTAGCCGGGGAGGTCCTCAAAACACAGTAACAACTATAAAATATGTATTGCTAATACTGTAGGAGGTCACAAACACAATGACAATTAAGTATCATATGACGGAAGTAAAGACGAATTGAGAAGCAAGATCCCTTCTCCGGAATCCAAGGGATCAAGAAGAAAAAAACGACATAATAAAAGAGTTAGTCTGACTTTGTTTGGAAAAATACATTATTCCCTCGGACATCGATTCTGGGGAAATAACGGCTCAAGGAAGGGAAGGGAAGTTTAAAGTTAATACGTTAATTGAACAAATGAATGTGAATTGGCTCAAGGAAAATACATTGACGATTATCATTAGAGAAGGGGCAATATTTATGTCAAGGAAGGTAAAAGACGACATCATCCGAACATACAAAAACAACAAGATTCAGGACGACACGTTTGAAGCCAAGAAACGCAAACGAGGAAAAAGTAAGATTCAGAGTCCGAACGTGGTTTCCTATGTTGCCAAAAATAGGGCAATTGCCCTATGGATGGTAAAAAAAGACCACCATGAAGCGACTTTCTGTCCAACATCCTACAAACGAGAATTCAGGGCATGGATGACTTAAGGGGGACAAATGCGAGAAGGCAATCAACACACTTTCTATGTTATTGCAGTTCAAATTCCTCTTTGCGCGATGCTATCACTGAAGCTCTGAGAAAATTATCGGTTCAACTACTATCCGTTGACATCGACGACGCAAGATCTTATCAAACCCTCATAAGTGAATGTTAAGTTTGATCTTGATTAGGTCACAAAAACCAACATGAAGAACATCATATAGGTAAAGACATTAAAAGGAAACTTGCTCAAAGTGAAGCTAACTTCAACGAAAACGTCGAGGTGTCGGTGTCGTAAAACCTTCTTTCATATGGAGGACCAGTGTAGAAGAGGAGCAAGGCAAGGATAACAAATGCCTCAACACTTTCAACAACAAGGCATCGGACAAGCAGCATTGTTGTATCAAAACTACCACGGGGTAATGGGACCACCAGACTCTCATACTCAATCAAATATGTCAAGGGTTGAGCCACAACAGAGACAGCAAGGCCAAAAACACTTTCAACCATATGTGTCGACTTTCTCCCCATCACTTCCACAAGGGTCGGGCACGTTGTTGAGCGCATCGGTCCCAACGTGGGGCCCCTCTGAGTCGTGTCACGTGGGAGTTGTCCCTCTGACCGAGTGTGCCAACTAGACCTCTCACAAGTCAATACGATAGGACAAGGTCTCGCGAGGTACAACTTACCTCCTACCCGAGGGAGTTGTCACCATTCTAAGTGGGCGTATCCATATCGAGCTATTGACCCGCATCAGAGGGTTTTACTTGCAGTTGGAGAGGTGGGTCAGCCGATGACGTATCTCGTTCACTGTAACATTGGGGATACAGGCATCCAATGCCCGGACAGAACCCGTTCTCAAACTGTTGCTTAGGGAGCTGATCTCTTAAGCTCAGATCTACGTCGGTTGACTAGGACAATCTTTTCAACCACCAGTCCTACCAATAGTTATCATGCTTATTTCATAATCATGCCTAGTCTCTTTTTTCATTCGTCCCATAACTGTTTCAGTACTGCCGTCTTCACCTGAAAATAACGCTTGGGTGTTGTATATGAATATAACATCCGTCAACCGTTATCAGAACAAATACCCTTACAAAAATATTTGTCCATGTTTTTACAGTGGACACAGTGACGTGACGACTCCTATCACAAAACTGGTGCAAACTAAAAGACGAAAAATATTGTCATAATTCGAAACTCCGACGGACTCCTCGACAGATAAGATCGAGGCATATGGGTAGGATATCTTGATAAATGGTCGTGCGTGCCGGTATGACGCACGCCGGAAACAATGAGATTACAAGTCGAAACCTCTGACTACAAAAGAGGGTGGAGGGTTAGTTGAGTAGTAGTGAAAGTCATATAGAGTATGACGTTAGCAATTCATAATTAATCAAAAGTCCAGCCACGTGGTCAAGATTAATTAATTGATTGGCTCAAATCCACGGACGTCCAGCTCGACAGTATACGAGAAAATTGGCGGTCCACTCCACCGTAGGCGCTAATTTGGGTTAGCAATTAGTATAGGCCCCAACCATATGGTCGGGGCAACAAAAAAAAACATGTTTGCTTACCGTAACGACGCCGCGACAAACAAACGTGGCTTGATTTTTAATTAAAATTGGGTCCGACACACTGGTTGGGATGAACTCCATCCTCTACTTGTAACTGGTCTACTCCGCTTCTATCCGAAATAGGAGCTAGCTCAGTAGGTATAGGTGTGGATCGTCAAACCACTGATGCAGGGAACGAGTGCATCCACGTTTCGGGATAGTTCTTTTCGTAAAGCGTCAGGGTGCACCCGACCGCTATTTCAACTCGCTCACAGTCTAGCGAAACTCAAACTCATAACTTCAAAGATAGCAGAAAATGAAACTAAAAATATAGGCTTGTGCCGAGGCAGGAGCCCGACAGTTGCCTGTACAAGGTGCATCAGAGGTAGTTCAGTTATATTATTATTTTTCTTTATGTTATTGTATTGTTTTTTTTTTATTTGCTAATTATTTTATTGCGAGATTCTTGTTAACTCCCCGATATGTAAGCTACCTATGTTGTATGATGGGTTCATTGGTTCTTGGAAGGGAAAAGAAGTGGCCACCTACCAAAAACTATAGGGGCATCTACCACAAGGAACGCTCGCCAACCAATCTGATAAGTCGAAGAGGAAATGAATCTTCAATTAGCACATGGAAAGATACATTGACATACGTTTTGAGTTAGGATGGGATATCTTGTTGCTATTTCTGTTTTTTTTTCAAATTTGGCGTACCAGTGGTATTATTAGCGAACCACAACTCTATACTACTGTAATTGGTGGTTTGGTAACCTACTTTAAGTACAGAAATGAACACTCTTTAAGAAAAAATGAGAGAAAGTTAATAACAATCGTATATTTCATCACCACTTCAGGACACCACTCACCACTTCAGGATGCAGCTTATCTAAATAGGTGGTTTTCAGGGTCTTCGGACCTTTCACCACTTTAGAACCATTCAGGATTTTCAGACTGCCTTAAACTCTCACTTCACAACTTAAGGATGCAGACTGCCTAAACAGGTGGTTTTCATGGTCTTCGGACCTTTCACCACTTCAGGACCATTCATGATTTTCAGACTGCCCAAAATGCTCACTTCATAATTTTCATTCATGAATTTTCAGGTACTCGTTAACCGCTTGTGGAAATAATTACTTTAACAAAATAATACTTTATTACCTCTATTCAAGCGGTTTACAAACTTTTTTTCATTAAGTAACACAAATGTGAATAAGTGGAAAGTAACTAAATACAATGAGGACATTGGATGACTAAGTTCGAACGTGCAAATGATCTTACCTTGGTATCCGGATTATTTACATGTCCGGATACAAAATCTAAATCCAACTTTCGGTAGTAGTAGGATCCCGGTTCATCGAGTGTTCCGCTTCTACGAGCAATGCAGGTTGTACATGCATCCAGGAGATAAGAGCAAGTAAAAGCGGAAGTGTGGGTTGAAGCAAGTCAACCAGTGAGCGATCGTAAACACGGGTGAAACAAACAAATATGATCGGACGTGAGCTTAGAGAAACGCCCGAGAATAAAAGCGATGAGCGTGAGTCGAGTTGAGCACAGTGGTGAGCGCAGTAGAGACAACACGACCGATCGAGGAGGCAAACGAAGGCAAACACTAGCATAATCACAAGCCTGATCGTGAGTGCAAGCGAGAGTAAGCGCAAACACTCGTGTGAGAACAAAAGCGATAATATAAGTAAGTCAAGACGACGATACACAAGCAAACACAAACAAAGAAAACGAGTGTATGTGCAAGCGAAAGTAAGGAGCTTCAGGAAAGTGGAGGCTTGCATAAAACGGAAAGTAAATACGAAAAATGATCCTGCTTAAAAGTAGTCTACCTTTACGACACCACTTGAAACAATCATTCCGTATAAAAACGCTCTCGTTAAGCAAGACAAATTGAGTATTTTTTTAATCATTATTATTGTTGTTATTGTTATTTTAGTATTTATACTATCGTGATTATTATTTTTAAGAGAAACTGGTTGGAGTCACAAACACAGTTTGAAAATACACTTCGGGTCAAACCGAGGTTTAAATTGCATTTCGATAAATATATACAAACCAACTTATGGTCAGGTACGGTGTCCAAAGTGCAATTTGAAACTTGTTTTGATCCGAACTGTAATTTCAAACTGTTTTTGTGACTCCCATCTAGTTACCCTTTATTGTTGTTAGAAGTAGTAGTAGTAGAAACACTAGTAAAAATATTAATTATTATTATTATTATTATCGTTGTTATTCTTGACTTTTCCCCGTATGAACTAACCCGACAGATTCATAAAGTAGAAGTTTGTCCGGAAATAAATATCATTTGCGGTACATAAAGCATAACGAGTAAAATAATGTATTTTTTAATGCTTTCAGGGTAGATCATTACTTAACGTAAGGACATGCTCCTGCCAATAATAGAAGGAAGGAGGAGTGATGAAAGGGGCGAAGAACATGAAGAAAAGAGGAAGAGAATAAGTGCCATGAAAAGAAGAAAAAAAATGTGCACGAGAGCAGAAGTAAATTGCATGGAGGAAGAAGCGCGAGATGGAAGAAAGTGCACGTGGAGAAGGAACAATGTGTGTTCGTGGGAAAAAAAAGGTGTGTATGTGAGAAAATGACAAATGAAAGGAGGAGGAGAATGAGGAAGAAGAAAGCGGAAAGAGGAACGTGCGATGAAAATAAAAGAACACAAGGTGATAACGAATGTTCATAGAACAGGGGCGATGAGGGGGAACTAGAAGGATAAACAAGAAGTAACGAGAAGTGAAGTAAAAGAGAAAAAAAACTTACATATTTTGTCATCGACAATCGTTGTTGCTGCCGAGCGTTTTCCTCTGGAAATAACGAACCCTCATTTTGCCTGCACTATACCATGTAGAAATGTATACATTTTTGCTATTATTATTGTATTTTTTTATCATTATTTGTTATTATATTATTGTTGTTGTTGTTCGTGAAGATGAATAGAGAAAGGGGGGGGGGGGGTAAAGTATAAGAAAAGCAGAAGAGGAGAAAAAAATGAGAGTTATCTCATTATAACCTAGTATCCTGCGCACCGTGGCGGATTGTATTGCGTTGTTGTTCTGGTGCGTTTTGGTTGTGAGCTCAGAAGGCTATCGTCCTTTGTTTCTTGGGTTTTGCTTTCGTAAAATTCTGTTGGTGTTGGTGGTGAAAATAATAAGAAAGAAGCAGAGATGAACAATGAGACAACGAAAATGTAGAGGGAAGACAAAGACAAAGAAAGAGGAATCGGCTTGGAGTGGAAAAGAGGGATCGGGAGGGAGAGAGCGAGGAATAAGAAGGTGCTTGTCCATTCTTGTGCTGAACGTGTTGCGACAAATTTCGTCTTTGTTGAACAAGCGGACAAGCAGGGAAGAAGCGATATGAAAACAAGGAGCGGATCCGATGCTGCAGACTCTTGTTTGAAGAAACCCTAAGAGAGATGTTGTTGATATGTTGATCTGCTAATTAAGGTGGTAGGACCGCAAATGCGGCATGAATTGCTGCTATCTTTCTGCAGTAACATACTTAAGGCGTGGTCGCTTTTGATGATGACATAATACAGTTCAAGTACTATTGTTTGAAATGATGAATTTCTTAGTAGCAATAGAGTCTTGTTTAAACTGTTGTTGTTCCAGTTGCAAGCAACAGGGTGTTTCTGAAGAGTGTCGTTGATTTTAGCAGAGGTGGATTGCTACTTAAGGAAGTTGTTGTCGTTTTCATTAGCGACATAACGTTACTGTTGTTCTGATCGTGTTATTATCGCTGACTGAATCTTCGGGTGTTGTAGGAGATTTTTGTTGTTGCAGCAGGTTTCACCTCGCTACAAGTTAAAAGGTTTCTCTGTAATCAGTTGCCATTACGGCGCCCTCGAGATACGAAGATATCAAGGTCTTCTCCACACGATTCAGAGTGACGTCTTCTTGAACCTTAAAAATTTGAAATTTATCCCTTCGTCCTTGTTACTCTAAGTCTAGTGTATTTATTTTGAAGAGAAAGGCGGTAGGTGGGATTCAAATCTGTAATTTGCAGCAAAACCTTGTGGGAGGTCAACCCATCTATTGTGGGAACTCTGTCGGAACCTATGCGAGGTTCGATGAGCAAAGCACTAAAAGATAAACTTATTTGTCCACTCCGTGAACATTTTATTTCACTAACTATACAACTCCCTAGTTTGATTGAATTATATATTTAAATCACTATTCGTCAATCTTTCTTTCATAATGTGATCAAATTAAAAAAAGGAGGATTGTGTTTTGGATGTTCATTTATCTGTGTAAAATCATATTAAGGGGAACAAATAGAGGAAAATGCGAGAGGAATGTGGTTTCTATGAGATTGATAGGGTCAACAAAGGACCTGACATTATTATCAAGATCAATGACTCAATTCATATATTTATCTAATTTGTTTGCTTACCAATTAGACAATATGTTTATAAGATGAATGATCTGGTTGTTCTTTTTTTTTTGGGTTTGCCTTCTTGGTTTTCAATAGTCACATATTATTTATAAAATGAATGGTTTGACCGTTTGTTTAATTTGGGTGGTTTATGAATGAAGCTTCGACATTGTTTTTAAGATTAATGGTCCAATCTCTCTGTTTTTTTTGATTCGTTTGATGAACTTGAACATTTTATGTAAGATAAATGGTTTAACTTCTTTGTTTTATTATGAGGGAGATTCAGATAAAGGACTAAATAGTGGTGGAAGCCTAAATATTTATAAGATGAATGATTTAGTCTAAAACCTCGCATGTAAACTGAATTGGGCATAAAGATTACCTATATTATTTATATATATATATATGTATATACGAACAAACAAGCTTAAACATTATTTTTAAGATTCATGGTCAAGCTATATATCTCATCATAAAGAAGAGAGTACTAACTAAGAATACAATTGAAGGTAATATGGGAAAACCGAGCATTGTTTGTAAGATGAGTGACTCATTCTTACACCAATTTTTCAGCCCAGGGTGACCTTGATTGCCTTCAGGGAACCCCCAATGGGGAACACCGACTAGGGGACAACCGACAGCAGAGGGACCGAGCATCATCTGAGTGGCCAGTCGTTGTGCCTCCCCGATTACCCCTCCCCCTATGAACATCAGCAGACACTGCTTTTTAATGCCAATTGGGGGGACCAACGGGCTATCTTTAGGTGGTGGGCGCCAAGCATGCCCAAGAAGGTACATGAGGCCAATGGGGATTGAACCCAAGACCTCATGAATGCCACTTGCATGCCCTACCAATTGCGTCAGGCCGCTGGATCAATCTAACTTTTTTAACCTCCGCCTTGCCCGACAACCTTCAGTGAACTGACTGGCCAAAAAACAAAGGGAAAATTTTCGAAATGCCCCTGAAGTTTGCATTTATTTGCGGCGTGCCCCTGTGAAGGCCGACTTATCCTGTTATGCCCCTCGGGCCTCTAAAATTTTCCTCAAGCCCCTGTCAGCATGGGGCGTAACTTTCCAATATGCCCTTATTGGACCGTTGGTGATGTTTCCTCGGTCCGTCCTTGAAATGCCCTGACGAGGGACACACATCTTTCTGTGATGCCCTTGCAGCCGTGGCGGCAGGAATTCGAACTCGGAAATGGTAGGTATCTCACGCGCCGCCACGGAAAAATGGTGCAGCAGTCAGTCTTCGAGTTCGCCGCGCCATGGATCGCTGCTCCCTCCTCCTCCACCCATGCTCATGACCCTCCTCCCTCCTCCATCCATGCTCGTCGCTCTCCTCTCTTCTCCTCCAGCCTCCATCCTCTATCCTTCGTCATAGTCCTTGTCCTTCCTCCTACTCTTCCCTCCTCTTCCCTTGTTCGCCCTCCACCAACTTTCTCCTTGTCACCCCTCCCTCTCCTCCTCCTCCTTGATTGTCGACCTCCTAACCATCACCATGGCCTTCTTCTTGGCGTCATCGCCTGTGCACACGAGCACGTCTGTATGTGTATGTGTGTGTGTGTGTGTGTGTGTTGTTGTTGTCATCTTTTCGTTTACTTGTTTGTTGGACAGGTGGTATATGATGACGAATTGAAGGTCGTCTCTACTCCTCTTCCCTCCTCTTCCCTCCTCTTCCCTCGTTCCTCCCTCGTCCAACATCGTTGTAGTCCTTGTCATCGTACTCCTCTTCCCCTTTCTTCCCCCTTCTTCCCCCCTCTTCCCTCCTCTTCCCTCATATGGACTGCGAGTGTCAACAACGGCGACAGGGGCTTGCTGGAAAGACGGACGGTACCGGTAAGGGCATATGGGAAACATTTCTGCCGGTTCTCAACAAGCAGCCGGTAGGGGCATACTGAAAATTTGGTACCGGTATCGGTAGGGGCATATGAAACACGTTCGAGGCCCAAACGACGCCAGGGGTTTTCTGGAAACATCATTTGTCGTCAGAGGGGTGCGACAAGGTAAGTCGGCCGTCAGAGGGGCATTCCGCAAATAAACGAAAACTTCAGGGGCATTTCGGAAAGGTTTTCCAAAAGCAAGACAAGGAAAAACAAAACAAAAAAAAAGAACTGACTGGCCCCAGGTACTCGGGAATAATTTCAGCAGGTCTCGAACTCAGCTCTTATCAACAATTCACGGGTGCACCATCACTGAGCCACATTTCCTCCCGTAGCGGCTGCCGCGCCCTTTTCCTCCAAATTTCTTCTCGTTTCCGCGCCACCAACGGACTGTACTTCATTTTTGATCACATTCGGCGCGCCCATTTTTCTCCAAGGGCGCCGGTTCCTCTACTACCGGTAGCCGCCCCTTCCCTCCCTCCTTTGGAGCCGTTTGCACTTCTCCGCCCCTTCCCTTCCCCTCCCTTCCCTCCCTCCCCCTCCCCCTCCCCCTCCCGTCCATTGTTCAGCGTCCCCCCCGCCAAGATGATCGCATACGGCGCGCCCTTATCAACGTTGCGGGAACAGTGGGAGCAGCGGCAACAACTTTCTGGCAGCAGCAATCTCCACTCTAATAATTTAATAAAACAGCTCGCTTCTGAGTATCGTCGTCTTTCTGTCTGATCTGCGGTTAGCAAAGGCTATGTGTCTTGAAAATTGTCGGGACGGGATGGCGCGGTGTGGCAAAAAGAATGCATATATGTGGCCCGTGGTTGGTGGAATTGATTTGCTGTTGTCACGCGGACACTGGGAGGGTGTGTCGGATGGTGGGGGGGGTTGGGATAATGTAGGAAGACGAGGGACGTGAGTGAGGGATCGGGAAATCCCTACTCTACTCGCAGCGCTGTGACTTTCCGGGACATATGTATCGGACCGGAATTACGTTCAAACTGTCCGAAAAGGCATAGTACGGCCGAAGTCAGACATACGGGATGTTCCCGTGTTGATTTGCTGGAGGATAATGTAGTATAGTAATTTGTTCATCGGCAGGATGGTTTATTGCGTGAACTATCGATGGAAGATACGGAATTTGTAACATAACTTGGTAAATCTGGCCTATCACCCATCTCCAAGGTCTTGACGAGTTCTCGTTGCCCTTCTCGCGCCAGCCTCCTTCACCTCGACGAGGACTCTGGGCACCAAAGTGTGCG